>BQMB01000849.1:0-517500 GCA_027943415.1 Closterium sp. NIES-67 | reverse complement strand
AGCCCTCAATTTCCTAGTTGGCTTGTTAGCTCTATTAAAACATCATATGTATAGTGATGAGAAATAGGGATGTATACAAACGAGATATAACAACACTTCATGCAAAAGTGTAAAATAGCATGCCGTCAAATGGTAATAGTCATAATCTTGATGTAAAATATTAAATAACATGCTTAAAATTGCAAAACAAGCAAAGATAGCTCTGCAACCCTAAGACGACTTAGTCGACTCAATTTTTTTTTTTTTTTTTTTTTTTTTTTTTTTGCGCACATGTTCGTGTTGTCTACATATACATATATCGTTATGTAGAAGTTTTAGGCTAGATAGGGTATGTTATTACCCAAACGCTATATCTCCCCTGTTCTCCCTTCTTCTATTCATTCTTTCTAGTCTTAACATTGTGACAGGATCGAATGTGTCAAGGAAAGGTTGCACTATCGATCAGTACAAGGTGCTTTTATACTTCCAACGCACTTCAGGTAACCAGGTTTATCCTATCCCAAGAGAATAGACCCTTCTACAAAATAGAATCACCCTGCGTATAGCCATGCAAGGCTATTGGCTTTAAGGGATTACGGCAGGATTACGCTAAATATAGCGTGCCAGTACATCCCGAGCCTGACCGGTAATATAATGATAATAACAGGATAAACCAAAGGTTTATGGAAAAGGAGAAATAGGAATCCGAATGGAATGAGATAAAAACCAAATGGATCAGGATAAAAAGAGGAATGAAATAGAAAGGGAAGATGGAAAGGAGAAAGGAATGGAACGGGGTCGTACTCTCACAAACATGCTATCACGAATAGGTAGGTCCACCCACCCGCTTCCGCCCCGTGCCGCCACCTACCGGACCCTCGCGCCCCTAGCCAGCCCCGCGTGCCCCTACAGCCCCGTCGCGCCCCTAGCAGTCTCCGTCGTGCCCTTACGGCCCCGTCGTGCCCCTAGCAAGCCTCATCGCGCCCCTAGCAGGCCCCGTCGCGCCCCTATGCCCCGTCGCGCCCCTACGGCCCCTCGCGCCCCTAGCCGGCCCCGTTGCGCCCCTAGCTAGCCCCGTCGCGCCCCTACGGCCCCATCGCGCCCCTACGGCCCTGTCACACCCCCACGGCCCCGTCGCGCCCCTAGCTGGCCCTGTCGTGCCCCTACCGGCCCCATCGTGCTCCTACGGCCTTGTCGCGCCCATAGCCGGCCCCGTCGCGCCCCTTCCGGCCCCTTGCGCCCCTAGCCGGCCCCGCGCACCACTACGGCCCCTCACGCCCCTAGCCGGCCCCGTCGCGCCCCTACCGGCCCCTCGCGCGGCTAGCCGGCCCCTCGCGCCCCTACGGCCCCTCACGCTCCTACCGCCCCCCCCCCTCCATGTCCCTAGCCGGCCCCACGCGCCCTTGCCGGCCCCGCTCGCCCTAGCCGGCCCCTTGTGCCCTAGCCAGCCCTTTGCGCCCTAGCCGGCCTCGTCGCCTGAGCCGCCGAGCCACCGTGTCCCCGAGCCGCCGAGCACCCGCGCCGCCGAACCGCCGAGCCACCGTGCCGCCGAGCCGCCGAGCCACCGTGCCGCCGTGCCGCCGAGCCGCCGTGCCGTCGAGCCGCCGAGCCGCCGTGCCGCCGTGTCGTCGAGCCGCCGCTCCGCCGAGCCGCCGAGCCGCCGAGTCACTGTGCCGCTGAGCCGCTGTGCCGCTGTCACACTATGCGATGGCGGACGCCGTTCTTCGCTTGGACGCTAAAGGGCACGCAATCGACTTCGCCGCCTGGCTCGTCGACCTCCGCCGCCACCTGACAGGTCAGCGCCAGGATGGGCACTCCCTGGCTATGCATGTTGATGGTTTGCTTCCCCGCCCCCCGCGCCTGATCCCCTCCCTGTTGACCCTACCACTACTGAGAGCGAGGCTTTTGCTGCTGCTGCGCTTGCTCGAGTTGTCTGGGACTCTCGCGATGCAGTAGCCCAGCTTGCCATTAGCCATGCCCTCCCCCTGTCTGAGCGTCCGTGCTTTACCGCTGTCGCGAACGCCAAGGACTTTCTCGCTGCAGTAGTTGAGCGTTACTCCACACTTGCTTCCGCCTCTGCTGGCCGCTTGATCCTACCCATGCTCTTCCCTGATCTTTCTGCTTTCCCCACGGTAGCTGACCTCGCCACTCACCTCCGTGCACTAGAGACCAGCTACCGCGCTGCTAGCTCTGCCGCCCTGCTTACTGCCTTCCCCCCACATTTGTGCGCTACCCTGTACCTCATCGCCATGCGCCTGCCTGACCGCTTAGCCACTGCCCGCGACCACTTCCTTAGTCACCACCTTGCCAACCTCACCCTGACCGCCTTTGTCACTACTCTGTCTGAGATAGAGACTCGCCAGCGCACTATCGCTCAGTCGAGCGGTGTTGTGGCAGTCCCTATCTTTCAGGGCTGTGCCCCCTCCCAGTGCACGAACGCTGACGTCTCCGCTGCAGTTGCCATGACTGCGCCTGCATCTGAGACAGCAGCTGCGGCGTACCCACAGCAGCGCCAGCGCCAGGTCCGCCCTGGCCCTAAGGGAGGACATGGAGGTGGCGTTAGTGGTGGTGGTGGCGGGGACAATGATTCTGATGAGGGGGTTGGTGCTGGTGCCCAGGAGCAGCAGCAGTCGCCGCACTCGCAGCCACCGCAGTCGCAGCCGCCGCCGCAGCAGCAGCCGTCACAGAAGCAGCAGCAGCAGCCGTGGGCTCGTCTCTTTCGACGAGTCTGTCTCCTTTTTCCACCGCTTTTCTCACCGAGGTCTCCCAGTTCCCCCCCCCTTGTTTTTGGTTCCCACTCCCCCAGTCGCCCTTGCTCCCCTCCCTCCCCGTCCTGCTCCGTCCAGTGTGTCTCACGTCACTCCCCTCCCGTCGGTTGTCCCTGTCGAGGAGTCGGCTGACTCCGGTGGCCCCGCGGCGTAGTTTGCACTGCCAGTCCCTCCCCCGGTGTCTCCTCCTCCCTCGTCGCAGTCGCCGCCGTAGCCGCCGCTGTCACAGCCGCATCCGTTCGTGGACTCTGGGGGTGATGGAGTTGGAGAGGGTGCTAGTCATGGGGCTCCTGTCGTGGCATGTCCCGGCGGGCTCGGGGGTGGCACCGGCGCTGGAGACGTTTCTCGCTCTAGGGGTGCTGGCGTGGAGTGTACCGGAGGTCGCAGTGGTGCAGCTGGTGGTCCAGGTGTTGGCGTTGAGCAGCAGCAGCAGCAGTCGCTGCCGGTGTCCGCCCTTCGCCTGCTCGGCCTTCCCTCCCCTGACAGCTCGCATGCGCCTCCCTCGTCGTCTCCCCCTCTTCCTGTTCACGGTCCTGTGTTTCCTCCGCCGGACGCGTCCCTGGCTCGTTTCCCCTCTCATTCCCCTCCTGTTGCTCCTCCTCTGTCTCCTGACCCGACGCCTCCGTCTCACGTCTGGTCTCGCTGTCCCTCCCGTGCTCGTCCTGTCTCTCCTGTTTAGCATTCTCACCCTATGTTGCTTCGTTCCCACGCGTCTCGTCCTCCCCATTTGCCTTCGTCTCCTCCGTCATCGCTCCCTGTCACGCCTCCCCCTCTGTCTGACTACCTTCGTGCGGCTCGTCCTCTTGTTCCTCGGGTCCTTGCCTCCCTCGTTACCGACCCGTCTGCTCCTATCTCTAGTCTTGACGCTCTTGTAGCTGCTGTCGCTAACTTTGCCACTACTCGCCGCCTTGACTTTGCTACTGCTCTGGTCTCTGACCCTGCCTGTCCTCCGTCCGTTGGGGGTGCTCCTGCCCTCGGCAGTGACGTCTCGGAGGACCGGCAGTACGAGCTTGCTTTCCTGTCAGAGGCTGCTCCCCATCTCTGTTCCATGCTGCTAGTCCCTGAGGGCGACCCCGACGCCTTTGACATCCCGACCCCTCGCACCTACGCTGAGGCAGCCTCGAGACCCTGGGCCTCTTAGTGGATAGCTGCCATGGAGCAGGAGATGGCATCTTGGAGGGCTACCGGCACCTACTTCGACGCAGTTTCCCCACCTGGGGTGAACGTAGTCGATGGCCGGTGGCTCTTCAAGGTGAAGCGCCCACCTGGAGAGCCGCCTGTCTTCAAGGCGCGCTACGTGGCTAGAGGCTTCAGTCAGCGAGAGGAGGTGGACTTATTTCAGACCTTCACCCCGACCCCGAAGATGACTACTCTTCGGGCACTGCTACACGTAGCAGCACAGCGTGACTACGAGCTTCACTCCCTCGACTTCTCCACTGCTTTCCATCAGGGCAGTCTACACGAGCAGGTCTACCTGCGTCGCCCTCAGGGCTTCACCGGTACTTTCCCTCCTGGGACCTAGTGGCTCCTTCGGCGCCCCGTCTACGGCTTGCAACAGGCGCCTCGTGAGTGGCACGACATGCTGCGTGTCACGCTAGCTGACCTGTGGTTCTTTCCGTCCTCTGCTGAACCTTCGCTCTCCGTTCGTACTGGCCAGACTCCGTTCTACATCCTCTATGTAGACAAGCTGGTCTTTGCTACAGCTGACAGAGACGCGCTAGCCTCCGTGAAGGCTGAGTTGCTGAGGTGACACACCTGCACTAACCTGGGAGAGCTGCGCCGCTACCTTGGCATTCAGATCTCCAGGGACAGAGCAGCGTGCACCATCACTCTCACACACTCGCACTTGGTGCGCCAGGTCCTTCAGAGGTTCGGTCTTCAGTTCTCCTCGGCACAACCCACACCTCTGTCGGTAGAGCACAGGCTCTCAGCTCCAGTTCTCGAGGAGTAAGCAGAGCCCAGTGGTCCTTGCGCAGAGCTGATGGGTTGCCTCATGTACCTGATGACTTCCACTCGCCCAGATCTCGCATACCCTCTCAGCATCCTGGCCCGCTTTGTGGCCACAGGCCAACACCGACCACAGCACTGGTCGGCCGCTAAGAGGGTTTTGCGTTATCTTGCAAGTACATCGGGCATGGGGCTAGTGCTGGGAGGACGCAGGCCAGTGGTCCTTACTGGGCACACAGATGCTTCTTGGGCAGACGACGCTAAGACCCTCCGGTCCTCACAGGGCTAGTGCTTCACCCTTGGTTCTGGTGCCATCTCGTGGAGGTCCACTCGCTCCTCGTCTGTTGCTCAGTCTAGCTGCGAGGCTGAGATCTACGCCGGTGCCATGGCGGCACAGGAACTCCGCTGGTTGACTTTCTTGCTTGTCGACTTAGGTGAGCGGCCTAGCTCTGCCCCGGTTCTGTATGCTCATAACAGGGCCATGATCCTCCAGTATCAGGAGCCTCGACTTGAGGGCAAAGCGAAGCACATCCAGCTACGGTACTTCCTCCTGCGCGAGCTTCAGCAGCGTCGCCAGGCCCGCGTAGTACACTTGGCCTCGGGGGCAAACACAACTGATATCTTTACTAAGGCGTTTCCGTCTAGAGATCATCAACGTCACTGCTTGCAGTTAGGTCGAGTCCCTGTTGACTCTCACTTGCTAGGCCCTCGATTGTGTACTCCTTTCTATTTATACCTTGCAGACTAGCCTTGTGGCTTTTCCTCCAGTAGTTGGACTAGTAGTGCCACCCTTGTTTGCTCTGTCTTGCTTGTACTCTTGCTGACTGGTCTTCGGGCCCCTGCCTCAGCGGTTGGACTAGTAGTGCCACCCTGAGCTGCGTGTTTCTTGCTCAGCACTACCTCTTATCTAGCCTAGGGGGTGTGTCAACTTATACATATATTGTTATGTATGTAGTGACAGAAACAATTGTCCAGATGTTTTGCATTAATTTGGATTTTTGGGCTTTCCGACCACTGTACATAAAGTCTTAATGTTTAATGGTGGTACGCTTTAGGAGGGGCACATAGTGGATGTGTTCACCACACAAAAATCCATGATAGTACACTGGATCTAACTTAGTGCCAAAAGATATACAAAGAGTACATCCGGACAATTATTTCCCAGGACAAAGAGCAAACTTCCGCGCAGCGTTTCTAGTACCTAGTCCACCAACACTTGGCCTTGATCACAACCTGCACCCTCCTAGGCATGTTATCTACGAGGTTAGTGCAAACCTTTACAGGGATCTTCTCGCACTCTTCCTAGACCCAACCTTTCGCATAAGGGGGTGAGCACCAAGAAAATCGCGAAGTATTTGAGCGTATGCAAGAGTATTGTGAACGATTTCTGACTGAATGTTATCTCTGAGACTAGCCACGCTAAGGTGTGGCCAAAGATGCCATAAGTCGATTGATTCTGTCTTATCACGGATCATCTTCGTCGTACCGTTGTAGGGTAAAATTACGAGCAGAGTGGTGAAAACTAGCGTATCTGTCGCGAAACTAAGGGTAACATAGCACGGTCGATTGTGCACCCTTGCACTATTAGAATCACGCTAGGATCTGTAGGTCTCATTACGGTGCAGCAGTCGAAGGAGCCACGAATGTTCAGAAAGAATATCCGGGTCGAGGTCTGGTGAGGAAAATGGTCACTCCAGTGCAACATACTTATACTCTCCAAGCCATTCCAAGCCATGTGTCGCGCCTAGGCTTGGAATGGGTTGGAGAGCATGAGTTTATAGCACTCGAGTGACCCTCATCCTCACCAGAACTCAACCCGGACATTCTTCCCCACCAGTCGGGGCTTCTTCGGCTGTTGCACCATGGCGAGACCCGTAGATTTTAATGTGATTCTATTAGTGAAAGGGTGCACAATGGACCATGCTATGTTACCCTAAGTTTCGCGGCGGACACGCTTGTTTTCGCCACTCTGATCGTAATTTTACCCTATAACGGTACGACGAAGACGATCCATGATAAGATGGGACTAATCAACTTATGACACCTTTGGCCACACCTCAGCATGGCTAGTCTCAGAGATAACATTCAACCTGAAATCATGCTCAATACTATTGCATACGCTCAAATACTTCGCGATTTTCTTGGTGCTCACCCCCTTATGCGAAAGGTTGGGTCTAGGAAGAGTGCGAGAAGATCCCTGTAAAGGTTTGCACTAACCTCGTAGATTACATGCCTAGGAGGGTGCAGGTTGTGATCAAGGCCAAGTGTTGGTGGACTAGGTACTAGAAACGCTGCGCGGAAGTTTGCTCTTTGTCCTGGGAAATAATTGTCCGGATGTACTCTTTGTATATCTTTTGGCACTAAGTTAGATCCAGTGTACTATCATGGATTTTTGTGCTGTGAACACATCCACTATGTGGCCCTCCTAAAGCGTACCGCCATTAAACATTAAGACGTTATTTACAGTGGTCGGAAAGCCCAAAAACCCTCATTAATGCAAAACATCCGGACAATTGTTTCCGTCACTGTTAGTTATAGGCTAGATAGGGTATGTTCTTAGTGGGTACAACCCAAACGCTATATCTCCCCTGTTCTCCCTTCTTCTATTCATTCTTTCTAGTCTTAACACACGTAACGTATGCGCAACGTTACAAAACATGTATGTGTACGTGGGCCGGAATGACATATGGTACCAACTTAGATCAGCACCACCAGAAGCAGCAACAGTGGTAGTGGCAACGATGGCTGCAGTAGCAGCTGTGGCTTTAGCAGAAGCCGTCGGATTCGACCTGGGCCTGTTAATGCCCACCTAGGTCTGTAATCGCTCACCCAGGGCTGCCACCGTCCACCTGGGGGCTGTTATCCTCTATCTCACACCCCTTATCGCACCTGGGGGCTGCTATCCTCTATCTTACACCCCTTAGCGCACCTGGGGGCTGCTGGTCCTTGCGGAGGGGCTTGGCCTGCTTGAGAATGGATTCAAAGGCGTTGCGGCAAGATGCACTCGCCTTCTTCTTCGGCTGCGACGGCTTGCTTGCTGGGGGCATGGATTGCAAGTGGTGGGATGGCATGGCACGTTGTGTGCCTGCACGGCACATGGTGTGACGGCATGGCACTTGATGTGATGGCAGGACATGGAATGCCACAAGTAGAATGGCAGGGAAGTCAAAGGTGGTGTAGTGACACACGCTTGCCTTCTTTAGCTATGATATATTCGCTGCTCATGTTGAGAGATGGTGTGGTATGGTGTAGAGTGGTGTTGTGCGGTGTGGTGTGGTTCGGTGTGTTGGGATGTGGTGTGGGATGGGGTGGGTTGGGGTGGGATGGCACAGCGTGCATGAAAACGTAGCGCAAAAAATGATTGATGCGTGTATGAGTACGGGGATATGTAGTGTGGTGCTAATCGATGCACCACAGCAAGCTCCTGAAAATGGCGTGCGGGGCATTTACGGTACATGCGAGGGCGAATGGCCTTATAGCACTGGAATGGCATGCTCACGTGCAGGCATGAAATGGCATGCTTACGCATAAGCATGGAATGGCATGCTCAGGCATGGAATGGCTTGCTCAGGCATGGCATGGCATGCTCAGGCATGGAGTGGCATGCTCAGCCATGGAGTAGCATGCTCAGGCACGGAATGGCATGCTTAGGAATGGAATAGAGGCTGGTGTTGAGTGGAGGGGTGTGACAGGAAGGGAGTAGGCGGAAACGGCGGGTGGGTGGGAGTAAACGGCTGCCTGCTGATGGTGCGGTGATGGGTTTGCATATTGTGCTGCTGATGCAGAGGTAGAGGGAGCGTCAGATTCAGCAATGCAGCACAAGGAGAGAGACAAGGTCACTGCGTGAAGGGTAATAAAGAGAGGCGATCACGACCTTGTTTACAACAAACAAACGAGGCATGGAAGCAAAAGACATTCACAAGACATTAACAAGCACGGGAAAAGATGTAAAAACTAGAGTGCCTACTGCCCTTGACAACAAGGACACATATGTCGCTTCACCATATAACGAAGGTGCGAATGAACTCACGCCGTTTTACTCCCTGCGTTTCTTGCTTGCCTGTTGCCTTTTTTTCCTTTCCCCTCCCCCCTCTCCCCCCCCTCCCCCCCTCTCCCCTCACCACTGCTACTGCCCTTGCTCACCCGGCCTCCGTCCTACCCACCTCCTTCCCTCCATCCCTTCCCTGCTGCTGCTGCTGCTGCCGCTGCTTATGCTGCTACTGCTAGCATGCCCATGCGCCCTACAAGCATGCACCGTTCGCAAAGATCCTTTCGCATGTCAAGTACGGCCTTGGCACAGAAGCCATGCGCCACCAACGCGATTCCCTAGCTCGCCCCATCCCGCTTACGTGTGTCGTCCATTCTCCCCCACAGTTGAAGCCCGCCCGATTACTCATTCCATCACCCCCCTTACGTTTCATTCCCTTCGCTTTGCCTGCGCATGTGCCTCCCGCCGTTCCCCCGCCCCCAGCCCTGCCAGCTCCACCAGCCCCGCCAGCGGTTGCCGCGGCCGGGCGCAGGTGCAACCTGCGCAGAGCCCACCAGCCCCGCTGAGTCGCCCCCATTGGCCTGCATCGCGCCGCCGTCGCTGTCGCGACTTGCCAACCGCCACTGCAATCTACGTCACAGCTAGACCGAGGGGGAAAGCAGCCCGCTTCGGCTGCATCGAGCCTAACCCGGGGAATAATACATTAGGCTAGGACAAACCAAACATGATAGGCTTGGGAATAAGTGCACTGTGGAATAGAGTGGGAACGGGCAATCACGTTCCTGTAGCATACCAATGCCATTTGAGGGAAATGGGCGATTTTCGTTTCACCGATTGGTGAACCAGCATCTTGCACTCACGAAGCGCGTTTTACAAATATAGGTAACGGCAGGAGTATTCCCGAGGGCTGCAAGCAAGCGTCTAATACTACGAAAGCGCGACGAGTCTGTCCGTCATAAGCGCGATGAGCCCAATCAAAATGGTGGGAAAGCATGCGAACCCCTTGTGAACTACCTCGCGAAAACATTTCGGCGCTTCAATCACGCGACGAAAAATCAGGCGACGACCGAAACAGATACCAGCTAAACAAATATGTTCGCGACATCAACCCTGTGTTACGTATGCAAATAAGAAAACACGACGAGCTGATTAAAAAAAAGGGGATGGCCTTGAAAAAAAAAAGCAGATACCACATGCGAAGCGAGCACTAGTTTACTACGATTTGGCGACATTCGACTCGTTGAATCCGTCACAGAGGTCGAACCTACATGAAACGTTCCAGTGTCCGACGAGGGCGGGAACAAAGCTCGTTTCAAATTGCAGTTCACCTATCGCACCACAATTCGCGCTTCAAGCCGCCCGAGCAGTCGATTTCGAAACCCAGACCGTGCGTAGCGTTACAACTGCTATACCCTACATGGCGGCACCCCACGCCCTAGCCGCGGCGTCCAGTGAGAGAGCCGTCCTCGCTGCCGCGTAACCGCGTCGCAGTTCGCACTCGCCTCTCTTGCCGCGGCCCCCTTCATCCTCCCTCTCTCGTCTCTCTTCCTCCCGTCCTTCGCTGCGCGCCGTTGCTGTCGTCATCCGAGGGAGTCCCCTCTGCCTTTCCCCCGAACCCCTCCCGTTTCCGCTAGCCCTGGTCGCCATTAGCACGTCTCCGCTGCGCACCACGTTCTCTCTCCACACTCCTCCGTTCAGAAGCAGCAGGCATGGCGGCTGAGCTTACATCTCGCCTCGGTCTGCCGGACCTCTCCCTCTCTCTCCCCTTCTCCGTCCCTCTTACTGCCGTCGTCGCGCTGCTGCTCCTGCGTGTGCTGCTCGTGCTGCGCGCCGTGGGCCAGCCGCATCGCAGGAGACGGCTGGGCGACCGCCTCTCGACGCTCGTCGTGCTGGGCTCAGGTGCGCTGTGCCACTCCCCTCCCTCCAATCCTCTGATTTTCCTCAAAGCTCACAGCCAGCCCCGCCCTCCCAGACCTCTACGCACCGTAGGAAACGGCCGGGCGACCGCCTCTCCACCATCGTCGTGCTGAGCTCAGGTGCTCCACCTCGCCCGGCAGCCTCGTTATTCTCCACCTCCCTGCAGCGCAACCCTCTCCATCCCCTCCTTGTTCACCGCCCTCCGCCACACTTCCCCCTCTCCCCCTTTCCCCCCCCGCCACACCCCCCCCAACCCCCCATACTTCCTTCCTCCTCTCCCTTCCGTTGCCGCTTCTATATCTTCCTGCGAGTCGTAGGCACCTCCCCCCCGTGTCCCCCACACACGGACCTGGCCACCCTCCCTGCGTGCCCCGGTCTGCCCCCCCCAGAGACGCTGAATCGCGTTTGCGTGCACTGCCTCGCCCACTGCTCCCTCGCTGCTACAGCACACCATTTCACACGCTTTTCTCCCATTCACCCCGCACATGTATCTCCCCTCAACCCCACACGCCTGTGTGCCTCCTCCCACCAGGCGGGCGCACAGCTGAGATGCTGAGTCTGGCGCCCTCGCTCTACCGTGCGTATTCTCACTACCAGCACTGCTATCACACATACACACACCGGTATCTTATCCCTTCACTCCCACGCGTGTCTGTGCGCCTGCCTGCCTCCCCCCAGCAGGCGGGCACACGGCGGAGATGCTGAACCTGGTGACGGCACTCAGCCCCGCGCACTACTCGCCGCGCTGCTACATCGCGGCTGCCACGGACGCCATCAGCCTGCGCAAGGCACGCGACCTGGAGAGCACGCTCGCCAAGGCAGCAGCAGGGGTGAGGACGCCCGGCCAGGGCATGCCACGCTGCCGGCTCTCGTGACATCAAGTCTCTGCCGTTCCTGGCTGTGCCACGTGCCCTTCACTGTGTGCCACGTGCCCTTCACTGTGTGCCACGTGCCCTTCACTGTGTGCCACGTGCCCTTCACTGTGTGCCACGTGCCCTTCACTGTGTGCCACGTGCCCTTCACTGTGTGCCACGTGCCCTTCACTGTGTGCCACATGCCCTTCACTGTGTGCCACGTGCCCTTCACTGTGTGCCACGTGTCCTTCACTGTGTGCCACATGCCCTTCACTGTGTGCCACATGCCCTTCACTGTGTGCCCCGTGCCCCTCACCTGGACCTGTCTCGTGGGCTGCTTGCTGCTGAAATTCCTCCCCACCCTACCTCTCCCCTCGCTCTCCGTCCCATCCATTTCAGACCTTTAGTCTCCCTTCTTTAATTCTCAGACCCCTTCCACTGCCTGTTGACCATCTGACCACCTGCTTGCTGGTGGTGTGTCGGAGTCGCGAGGTGTGGCAGTCTTGCCGCACCTCCATCCATGCGGCTTCCCTCGCGCTGCACCCGTCCCTCGCCCCACCCACCCCAGGACGCACCCACTTCGCCCTCCTCTCCCCCCTCCCCCCCCACCTTCCTGTCGGTCTACCGGAGTCGTGAGGTGGGGCAGTCGTACGTCACGTCGGTGGCCACCACCGTGCTCGCCACGCTGCACGCCATGGCGCTCGTCGTGCGCATCACACCGGATCTGGTCAGTACCTTTGTTCTGCTAATCTGTAACCTGGTAACATGCCAGCCTGGTACTCTGTAGCGTGCAATGGTCGGCCTCGCTGTTGCGCAATGTGTATCACGTAATGCTGCTGCGGTTCCCTGCCTTCCTACCGTGCTCGTCATTCACCACACCTTCGCCATCCCTCTCTCTCCCCCATTCTGCAGCTGCTCTGCAACGGGCCCGGCACGTGCGTGCCGATCTGCATCGCTGTCTTCACTCTGCATGTGAGCGCATCCCATCCAGACGCTGATCCATCTGCGCTCCATCCTGCTTCTTCACTCACCCTCATCTTCACCATCACGCCTCTGCAACCACCTTATCCACCGCTCACACACTCACTGCCAAGTCTAACTCTCCACCATTTCCCCTTCTATGCTACTCCCATTGCTGCAAGCGCTAGTCCTCAATCGCATAAGGATTTGGCTCCTTTGCGGAGAGTGGGGCGTGAGTGCACCTGCTGTCACTCGCAGCCAGCCCACAGCACCGACAAGTTTTCTGTCGCCGCTGCTCAACCCCCTGTTGCTGCATGGCAGGTGCTGGGCATAAAATGCAGCAGCATCGTGTTTGTGGAGAGTGTGGCGCGCGTTGAGAAGCTGTCGCTCACCGGCAAGCTGCTGCACCGCCTCGCCATAGCGGACCGCTTTTTCGTGCAGTGGCCCGAGCTTGCCAGCAGATACAAGGGCACGCGCTACGTGGGCCGCCTCATGTGACTCCAAGGCTTTGAGCTGAGCTGGTTCAAGCCGAACAGACTCAGTGGCGCAGTGCTGCAACACCTGGGAAAACAGACAGGTTCTTCGTGCAGCGACCCGAGCTCGCCAGCAGCTATAAAGCCGCTCGCTACGTCGGCCGCCTCATGTGCCTCGAGCACAAGCTGAGGTGACTTGAAGCTATGAAGCAGGCTGCTGCACCCGCTAGGCAGGCCTGTGGGACAGATTTCCCGTGGTACGTTAGCCACAGCTCGCCACCACACCCTCAGACTGAGGTACACTCGTTGCCTCTACTGGACACAAGATAACTCAATAAATTGTTGTACGTTTAACAATGAACAGAAAAGTCTTCATTGCACGATCACTACCGGACGAGCAGGTGGCATTGAGACCACCCTCCACCACCCAGCCCTCTCTACGCCCCCAGCTGCTTCACCAGCTCGCCCCGCCCCAGCGCCAGGGCCTCCTGCAGCTTCTCCGGCTGCCGCCCCCCCGCCTGGGCGAAGTTGGGGCGCCCCCCACCCCCTCCCCCGCACACGCGCGCCATGGCACCCACCAGCTTGCCTGCATTCACACCCGCCTTCACCACCTGGGGGAGGATGCAGGTTGAAGGGAACGAGGGGAGAGATAGGGGAGAGAGGGGGCATGTTGATGGGCAGCACAGCAGGGGGGTGCTGGAGGCGCCGCCTCACACCACACTCTTGCCATGGCGCTCACCAGCACGCCCGCGCTCAGCCCCGCTTTCTGCACCTGGCGCAGCACAGGGGATGGGGGAGAGAACGAGGTGCGGGCGGAGGGCAGTGGGACAGCGGGAGTGTGTGGAAGATGCATTGTTGATGGCGTGGAGTCCAAGCCAGCAGTGCGCATGGCAGTGAGAGAGCACGGCACCACATGACCCCGACACGCTGCATGCCCACTCGCCCTCACCTCAGGGCTGAGCACGGCCACGATGGCCACCTTGCCCTCGTCCTCGCTGCCCGACGCCAGCACCACCGCACTCGGGCTCGCATCAGCAGCTGCGAGACGCGCCGAAAGGCTCTCTGCTGCCGTCTTGAGCGCGTCGGCCGTCACCCCGGGCAGCTCTGCTACCAGCAGCCTGGGAGGGGCGGGGGAGGGAGACACGGTGACGGTGCTGCTTGCCTTGTGTGGGAGCCAGACAAGGACCAAGTGTGCTTTGTAGCGCGCTAGGGAACCTGGCGGGGGCGGGATATCGATCCCCTCCTTCCAAGCCCCCTCGCCATAAATTTCCACGCATGCTGCCACCCCATCACCCCCCTCGTCTGCACCCCATGCTCACCTGCACCCCATCTCCCCCACAGATACCGCCTCCCCCAGCAGCAGCTGCGCACGTGCCACAGCCAGCTCGCCCCGCAGGCTGTCCGCCTCGGTCCTGGCGGCACGCAGCTCGTCCTGCAGGGCGGCCACCCGCGACGGCACCTCCTCCGCCTTCACCTGGCCGGGGGGGGAGCGAGAGAGGGGAGAGCGGGGTTGGCAGGTGCGCGCCAAGCTAAGCGCACCCTTGAGACGCTCCGCCTGCACTCCTTGCTGCCCGCTGCTCGTCCTGCGGTGCCGCTTGGGATGGCACCAATGGGGGCTGGGGGTTCAGGAGGGGGGGGGGCGTGCGGTCGGGTGCAGGGTGGTGCCGAGGGGTGGTGCAGGGTGGTGGCGAGTGGTGGTGCAGGGTGGTGGCGAGTGGTGGTGCAGGGTGGTGCCGACTGGTGGTGCAGGGTGGTGGCGAGTGGTGGTGCAGGGTGGTGG
Organism: Closterium sp. NIES-67; assembly: GCA_027943415.1. Taxonomy (NCBI): domain Eukaryota; kingdom Viridiplantae; phylum Streptophyta; class Zygnematophyceae; order Desmidiales; family Closteriaceae; genus Closterium; species Closterium sp. NIES-67. Next base: position 502,834 of record BQMB01000849.1, on the reverse strand, counting down.
CGAGTGGTGGTGCAGGGTGGTGGCGAGTGGTGGTGCAGGGTGGTGGCGAGTGGTGGTGCAGGGTGGTGGCGAGTGGTGGTGCAGGGTGGTGGCGAGTGGTGGTGCAGGGTGGTGGCGAGTGGTGGTGCAGGGTGGTGGCGAGTGGTGGTGCAGGGTGGTGGCGAGTGGTGGTGCAGGGTGGTGGCGAGTGGTGGTGCAGGGTGGTGGCGAGTGGTGGTGCAGGGTGGTGTGGGGGAAGAGAGAGGAAGCGGAGAGGGCGCACCTTGAGCGAGGAGGAGAGCGTCTTGAGCACCCCGTCCCACTGGTTGAGCAGCTCCACTGCCGCGGCGCCCGCCACCGCCTCCATGCGCCGCACACCCGCAGCGATGCCCGCCTCGGAGAGCACCTTGAAGGCGCGGATGGCCGCCGTGTTGCCCACGTGCGTGCCGCCACACAGCTCCATGCTGATGCCCGGCACGTCGATCACGCGCACCTGGTGAGTGTAAGCCAGACAGAGGGGGCACGTGGGGGGAGAGAGAATGTGCAGAGTGGAAAGGAGTCTCAAAGCACGTGCATTCCGCCGCACAGCTCCCTGCTGATGCCCGGCACATCGATCACCCACACCTGGTTGGGGTAGCGGGAGAAGGATTGGGGGAGGGAGAAACACGTGCGTTAGAGGGATTGGTTTCTATCACGTGCCCTTCACACTCCTGCCATCTTCCTTCGAAGCGCCATGGCAAGTTCCCTCAACCCTTCCCCCCCCCTTCCCCCTCTCCCCTCTCCCCTCTCCCCTCTCCCCTCTCCCCTCTCCCCTGCCCTCGTCCCTCCTCCACCCCGCCCTCTTCCCTCCCCTCTCCCCTCCCCCACCGTCCCCCCTCCCCTCTCCCCCCTTCCCCTAACCCCTTCCCCCCCCCCTCACCTCGTCGCCATACTTCTCCCCGAACATTGCAATGGCACCAGCCGCCTTGGCGTCATCGATGGGCATCACGGTCGCCGTCACAGCAGCGCCCTGCGCGATCCACGCGTTCACCATCGCCTCCACCTGCGCCACCTCAGCGGGGGCGAGGGCGCGCGGGAAGTGGAAGTCGAAGCGCAGGCGGTCAAACGCCACCAGACTGCCCGCCTGTGCCACGTCGGGGCCCAGGACCGCGCGCAAGGCGGACTGCAGGAGATGCGTCGCCGTGTGGTGCGCCTGAGGAGGGGGGGGGGGGGGGGGGAGAGAGGACGAAAGAGGGGAGGTGTTGGGGGTCAGAGAGGGGGAAGGAGAAGGGGACGGAGGTCGAATCAAATCTGGGATACGAGAGGAAGCAATGTGTGAAAGAAAAACGCCCACATTTTGGCACCGCAAGTGAATGGAGGAGAGTGGGTAAAAGACCTCTTTGTAGTCCAAACACACTACTTCAGCTGCCCCCCCCCCATTGAAGCATTGCCGCATCGCCTCACTTCAACTCACCACCTGCCCCTCCACTCTAATCTGCTCCTCTTGTCTCACCTGCGATCTCACTCTCACCTGTGGCCTCATGTCACCTGTGGCCTCATGTCACCAGTGGCCTCATGTCACCTGTGGCCTCAGGTCACCTGATCTCAGTCTCACCTGCGACCTTAGCCGCTGCTCCTCATCCACCACCGCCTCCACCTCGTCGCCCACACACACCTCCCCCTCCTCCACCACCCCCCTGTGCAGCCACAGCCCGCCCCCCGCCCTCTGCACGTCCCTCACCCGCACCACCCCTCCCCCTGCCTGCGCCCCCCCCTCCCCCTGCGCCACTCTCATGTGCCCCCAGTCGCCGATCTGCCCGCCGCCCTCCGCATAGAAGGGCGTGCGCGCCAGCACCACGTCCACCTCCTGCCCCACCGCTGCGCGCTCCACAACCTTCCCCTGCCCGACCAGGGCGAGCACGGGCGAGGAGGAGGCGAGGCATGTGTACCCCACGAACTCCGTCTCCGGCAGCTGCCCCGCGAGGTCGGCCGCCACGCTGCCCACTGCCAGCTTGATGGCGCTGTGCGCCGCCTGCGGGGGTGGCACGGGGGGGGTGAGGGAGGTGGGCAAAAGAGGGACGGGCGCAAGGTGTAGCGCAGGCGAGGGAGAGGCGTTTCAAGCAAGGTAGATTGGAAGAAAGGACAAGCAAAGCAACCGATGATCGAGGAAGTCGCGAGGAGAGAAGAAGAGAGCATGCAGCAAGAGACGAGGGAGCGCTTGCCTACATACACGCCCAATGGGACTGCTGGTACCTGCGACTGGCGCCTCTGCGCGGCCATCTCCCTCTCAAAGCCCTCCAGGTCCACGGCGACGCCCCTCTCCCGCGCCACCTCCTCCGTGATCTCCACGGGGAACCCAAACGTGTCGTACAGCACAAACACGTCCCGCCCGCTCAACACAGGGCCGCTCGCCGCCTCCCCTTGCCCCTCCGCTCCTGCCCCATCAGCAGCAGCCCCGTGAGTAGCACCGCCAGCACCAGCAGCAGCCGCCAGGGCGTGGTCCAGCAGGTCGTCCAGCAGCTTCTCGCCGCGCTCCAGCGTGGCGGTGAAGCGCTCCTCCTCCCGCCGCAGCTCCTCCACTATGCGCTCCGCCCGCACCGCCACGCCGCTGTTGATGTCCGCGCTCATGGCGATCACCTGGTGGGGGGGAACGCCAGGGCCTGCGGTGAAGGGCGGGTCGCCTCATCTCCTCCCGCCTCTGCTCCTCCACTATCATCTCTGCCCGTGCTGCCATGCCGCTGTTGACGTCCGCCCTCATGGCGATCACCTGGTGGGGGGGAACGCCAGGGGCTGCGGTGAAGGGCGGGTCGCCTCATCTCCTCCCGCCTCTGCTCCTCCACTATCCTCTCTGCCCGTGCTGCCACGCCGCTGTTGATGTCCGCCCTCATGGCTGTCACCTGGTGGGGGGGAACGCCAGGGCCTGCGGTGAAGGGCGGGTCGCCTCATCTCCTCCCGCCTCTGCTCCTCCACTATCCTCTCTGCCCGTGCTGCCACGCCGCTGTTGATGTCCGCCCTCATGGCTGTCACCTGGTGGGGGGGAACGCCAGGGCCTGCGGTGAAGGGCGGGTCGCCTCATCTCCTCCCACCTCTGCTCCTCCACTATCCTCTCTGCCCGTGCTGCCATGCCGCTGTTGATGTCCGCCCTCATGGCTGTCACCTGGTGGGGGGGAACGCCAGGGCCTGCGGTGAAGGGCGGGTCGCATCATCTCCTCCCGCCTCTGCTCCTCCACTATCCTCTCTGCCCGTGCTGCCATGCCGCTGTTGATGTCCGCCCTCATGGCTGTCACCTGGTGGAGGGGAAGGGGATGGGGGGGATTGGGAGTTGATGGGAAGGGGGGAGTTGAAGGGGGGCTTATTGCGCCTCCCCCCGTCTCAGCTCCTCCACGATCCGATCTGCTTGCCCCACCACGCTGCTGCTAATGTCCTCGCTCATGGCCATCACCTGGTGGGGGGGGGGTCGGAGGAGGTGGGGGAGAAAGGTGAGAGGGGCGAGAACAAGTCACAGGAGCACGTGGCACACACACGCCCCATGCTACAGCGCGGTCAGTCCGCCCCAGCACGTCCGCCGCCATCCATCACCCGGCGAACGGGATGCGATGGAGACGAGGCGGCACGCACGTGGAATGACAAGCGCAAGAATGAGCCAAGTGACTGAGAGGCAGCCAAGTGACTGAGAGGCAGCCAAGTGACTGAGAGGCAACCAAGTGACTGAGAGGCAGCCAAGTGACTGAGAGGCAACCAAGTGACTGAGAGGCAACCAAGTGACTGAGAGGCAACCAAGTGACTGAGAGGCAACCAAGTGACTGAGAGGCAACCAAGTGACTGAGAGGCAACCAAGTGACTGAGAGGCAACCAAGTGACAGAGGCAACCAAGTGACTGAGAGGCAACCAAGTGACAGAGGCAACCAAGTGACTGAGAGGCAACCAAGTGACTGAGAGGCAACCAAGTGACTGAGAGGCAACCAAGTGACTGAGAGGCAACCAAGTGACAGAGGCAACCAAGTGACTGAGAGGCAACCAAGTGACAGAGGCAACCAAGTGACTGAGAGGCAACCAAGTGACTGAGAGGCAACCAAGTGACAGAGGCAACCAAGTGACTGAGAGGCAACCAAGTGACAGAGGCAACCAAGTGACTGAGAGGCAACCAAGTGACTGAGAGGCAACCAAGTGACAGAGGCAACCAAGTGACTGAGAGGCAACCAAGTGACTGAGAGGCAACCAAGTGACTGAGAGGCAGCCGGCGCAAGATCTCACACCTGCTGAGCGATGACTGGCAAAAACGCAGAGCCGCTTGCCCCAGCGGCACTCCCATTGCCATTCCCGCCCTCGCTGCTGCTGCCCCCTGCGTTTATCCCCAGGAGCCTGCCCATGCGCACGAGCCGTCTGACCAAGCGCCGCACCACATAGCCGCGGCCGATGTTGGACGGGTTGACCCCGTCCGCCACCAAATGCACCACCGCCCTCGCGTGGTCGCCGATCACCTGCAGAGCAGAGAAGGGTGCGGACGAGTGCGGTGGGGTGGATGATCGGGCATGTCACCTTCCCCATTCCCACCTTCCCCATTCCCACCTCCCCTTGGTGCGCTCATCCCTGCTGTGGTGGTCCACGCCTGCCAGCGCTGCCGTGGCTGGCTGCCGCTTCAAGTGAAGCTCAGGACCCCCGCTCTCACCCTGAGCACGCCCTTGGTCCTCTCATCCGCCACGTCATCGTCCACCCGCCTGCTCTACTCTCACTGCGTCGACCACCTTCTTTGCTATCCCCACACACACCTGCACCGTCAGTTCCCCGCTCTCACCTTGAGCATCCTCGTCGTCCTCTCATCACTGCTGGGGTAGTCGACGGCCGCGAGCTGCGCTATGGCTGCTACTTCAAAGCACCGAATCCCCACCCTCCCCTTCGGCAATCTCACCTTGAGCATGCGCTTGGTGCGCTCATCGCTGCTGTGGTAGTCGACGCCTGCCAGCTGTGCGGCGCGCTGGATGATGGGGAAGATGAGGTCCGTCTCGTAGTTGCTGGGCACCTGGGCAGGCGGTGTGGGGGGGAGAACAGAGGGCAGGTGGAATGGTGGAGAGATGGGCCGTGGGACGATAGGAGGCGCGTTGCTGGGGAACTGGGAGGCCCATGGCAAATGGCAAAGGCGAGAGACATGTCCGACGGGAGGAAGAGAGAAGATTGGCACATGTTAACGGGAGTCTGGGACTGAGATACCCATGCGGGTTAACTTCTTGAAACTTAGACACCGGCGTTTACATCACTTGTGCTTTCCTCTCATGGTATATTGATGATTTTATATGTCAGCCGTAGCATCTGCAGACCATTCGAGAGAAAGACCGTTGCAGCCGTGCCAGCAGCAGAGGCAAAGAAACAGCAACAGCCGCGCCCAAATTGAAGTTAGCCCCGCCTGCTGCAAGATGTGCGTCCGTGGCTCCAAGCTGTTTCCCGTGTTTCCCGTGCTTCCCGTGCTTCCCGTGCTTCCCGTGCTTCCCGTGCTTCCCGTGCTTCCCGTGCTTCCCATGCTTCCCGTGCTTCCCGTGCTTCCCGTGCTTCCCGTGCTTCCCGTGCTTCCCGTGCTTCCCGTGCTTCCCGTGCTTCCCGTGTTTCCCGTGTTTCCCGTGCTTCCCGTGTTTCCCGTGCTTCCCGTGTTCCTCATGCGCGGCGGCTCCAGCGACCCCTGCACGCAGAGCACCTGGCATGGCACTGCAGTGCTGCGAGCAGCACACCCAGCCAACGACACCTGCTGCATGATCTGCACGAGTCGCTCGATCCTCCTGTGCATGCTCTTCACCCTGAGGGGCTTCAACCATGCCAGCCGCAGTGTCACCAAGACACCACAGGCAACAGAACCCAACCCGCCCCCCCCCACCTGCTGCAGTATTTGTGCGAGTCGCTCGAGGCCCAGCCCGGTGTCGATGTTCTTCTTGTGCAGCGGCTCCAGCGACCCGTCGTCGCGGCGGTTGCTCTCCATGAAGACCAGGTTGTAGAACTCGATGAAGCGCGTGTCGTCGCCCAGGTCCTGGTGGGAATGGGGAGGGAAAAGGGGGAGAGGGCAGGGGGACACGAGGGTGCAATGCTCATGGCGTGGAGTGAGTGGGTGTGAAGACCATGAGGTTGCGTGCCCGACTCATCTCTGAAGTGTTTCAATAGAAGGGAGGAGGAGCGGGGAGTGGCAACGGGAGAGACGGACAAGATTGGGAGAGGGGGCGAGAGAGTGGGGGACAGACAGAGAGAGTGAGAGTAACGCGTGGATTCTGACAGCCCGTTGTTGACTCTGTGGCTGCCATGGTACAGCGCGCTGTGTGGCCCTGCCACACCATCACTGCTGCATGCTCGCATCCAAGCAGCACACCCACTCACCACGCCATCCACCCCTTGCTCGGGGTGGAAGCAGCACGAACAGCGCCCTTCCCCGTGCCGCAATGAGGCGCACAGCGCGGCCCACACGCCCCCAGTGCCGCGCCATCGCACACCCCACTCATGCGGCAACCTCCTTGCATCCGCCCCTCCACGTGGAAGCTGCAGCACGGCTCGCTGCACAGCCCCGGTGCAAGAGCTCGTATTGAGCGTCTCAACTCACCGCCCCCTCCAGCCCTCTTTCAGGGTGGAAGTCGTAGTACAGCTCGCTGCATGGTCCGCACGGCCCCGTGGCGCCACTGGCCCAGAAGTTGTCGTCCTCGCCCAGGCGCTGGATGCGCTCAGGGGCCACGCCCACCTGGATTTGTGACGGTGGGTGCAGGACATAAATAAACTTCAGGCGCTGGGGAGAGCGAGAAATTGTCGTCCTCATCCAGGCACTGGATGCGGGCAGAAGACACCCCGACCTGGTGCGGTGGGGTGGGGAGATGGGCCGGGGATGGGTAGACGAGAGGCAGAGAGTAGAGAGGATGGGTGCGGGGCAAAGGGACCCCTTTCTCGCCCAGAAGTTGTCGTCCTCACCCAGGCGCTGAATGCGCTCCGGCGACACCCCAATCTGGTGCGGTGGGGAGAGGAGTCAGGGAGAGTGAGAGGGAGAGGGGAATTGAGGATTGGCGCAGGGCAAGAGTGAAGCCCACGCCTTCTAAAGTTGCCGCCGGCCTTGCCCAGGCGCTGAATGCGGTCGGTGGATAACCCAACTGGTGGGGTAAGGGGAGGAGATACATGCATGCATGGGAGGCAAGCACCTGCACGGGGGAGAGCACGAGGCTGGCGGCCCACCTGGTCCGTCCAGATGCTGTACGCCTCGTCGTCCTCCCGAAACACACTGATCCAGATGCGCTCCGCTGGTATGCCGAACCTGATGGCCGCACGGCATGCAAGGGGGGGCGGCACGGGCAAGGGGGGGCGGCACGGGCAAGGGGGGGCGGCACGGGCAAGGGGGGGCGGCACGGGCAATGGGGGGCGGCACGGGCAAGGGGGGCGGCACGGGCAATGGGGGGCGGCACGGGCAATGGGGGGCGGCACGGGCAAGGGGGGGCGGCACGGGCAATGGGGGGCGGCACGGGCAATGGGGGGCGGCACGGGCAATGGGGGGCGGCACGGGCAAGGGGGGGCGGCACGGGCAAGGGGGGGCGGCACGGGCAATGGGGGGCGGCACGGGCAAGGGGGGGCGGCACGGGCAAGGGGGGGCGGCACGGGCAATGGGGGGCGGCACGGGCAATGGGGGGCGGCACGGGCAATGGGGGGCGGCACGGGCAAGGGGGGGCGGCACGGGCAATGGGGGGCGGCACGGGCAAGGGGGGGCGGCACGGGCAATGGGGGGCGGCACGGGCAAGGGGGGGCGGCACGGGCAAGGGGGGCGGCACGGGCAATGGGGGGCGGCACGGGCAAGGGGGGGCGGCACGGGCAAGGGGGGGCGGCACGGGCAATGGGGGGCGGCACGGGCAATGGGGGGCGGCACGGGCAATGGGGGGCGGCACGGGCAATGGGGGGCGGCACGGGCAATGGGGGGAGCAGGCGAGCAGCTGCCACTGAATTGAGTCGAACACGGGCAATACCATTTAGCAACTCATTTTCTACATGGCTGTGAAAACCGCTCTACTGTTTGGTGCTCTGCAACTGGTTCGGACCAACTGTTCACCATCCCCACCACCATCCCCACCATCCCCACCATCCCCACCATCCCCACCATCCCGTAACATGTCATTATCTTTAATCGTAGTGCTTGCTATAGTGGTAGGGATCGCTGCCAAGCTGCCGCTAACCTTGCAGCAGGGTGTATATGCGCTGAGCTTAAGTAATAAAGATTTTCTAATATGGGTATTACCATTGGTTATTTGTGGTTTTTTATTTAGTGCCAGCGCCCGCTTAGCCGGCAGTGCGAGTACCCATCATCCCCATCATCCCCAGCTACCAACATGTCCCTCCCTCTGCCCCAGCACTCACTCCTGGGTGGCGAGCTGCCATGCCCACTGGCACGCCTCTTGCTTGAAGTAGTCCCCGAAGCTGAAGTTGCCCAGCATCTCAAAGAAGGTGTGGTGCCGCGCCGTGCGCCCCACGTTCTCCACGTCGTTCGTGCGCACGCAGCGCTGGCTGGTTGTGGCGCGGGGGACGCTGGGGGGCACCTGGAGGAGAAGGGAGGGGAGGACGGGAAGGGGTGCTTGCTGTGCTGCGCCCCACATTCCCCGCGTTCTCCACATCGCAGCTGTGCACCCAGCGCTGCCTCGCCATGGCGCGGGGGAAGCTGGGAGGCACCTGGTTGGAAGGGGGAGAACGGCGAGGAGCAAGGGAAGGGGCGGTGGCCTTGCTGTGCGCCCATGCAGCCTGCGTCCGCACATTCCCACGTCTGACCACGTCTGACCACGTCTGACCACGTCTGACCACGTCTGACCATGTCTGACCACGTCTGACCACGTCTGACCACGTCGGTCGAGCAGCGCTGGCTGACGGAGGGAGGATGGAGGGAGCGAGGGGAGGTGGTGATGGGGGCCAGGCCATGGGAGACACAGACAGGGGCAGTGGGTGAGGCCCCTGCAAACTGCACGTGCAGCAGCAAGCTGCAGCGAGCAGCAGCAGCGCGCACCGGGCCCACCCGGAAGCACCTGGCACTGAGAAACACGGGCTCACCTGGCACTGAGAAACACGGGCTCACCTGGCCGAGGAAGACGGGTTTGAAGGGCAGCATGCCGGCGATGGTGAGCAGCACCGTGGGGTCGTCCGGCACCAGCGACGCCGACGGCAGCACGGCGTGGTGGCGCGCCGCGTAGAAGTCGAGGAACTTGCGGCGCAGGGCGCTGCCCGACACTGACGGGTCCACGGCTGCTGCTGCTGCTGGGGGTGGTGGGGGTGCTGCGGGGATGAGATGGTGGTGGGACGCAGGGGCGGAAGGGGTGAGGACAGGAGGGAGAGGTTGGGGGTAAGGTTATGGCTGCTGGTAGCACAGAAGGCCAGACTCTTGCAGTGGAGAGTGGTGCGTGCCTGATATGGCGGGTCCACGGCTGGTGGTGCTGCGGCTGACAAGGGCGTGCTGCAGAGGTATGGGGGGGAATACAGAGTGGGAGGAGTGTGTGGGTTAGCGGGTACGGCAAGAGGGTTGAGTGGGGCTGTGGGAGGGACGCATGCCCTCTGGCTGCGTGGCAGTCCGGGAGCTCGGCGGCGCACAGTCCTGCTGCCACACATCCATGCGCGCACTGCTGCCACACATCCATGCGCGCACTGCTGCCACACATCCATGCGCGCACTGCTGCCACACATCCATGCGCGCACTGCTGCTTGCGTCGGCGGTACGGCGGCTGGGGGGTTGGGGGTGATGTGATGGGGGGGAGTGTGGAACTGGGGGGGATGGGGGGGGTGGGGGGGTGGGGGGGGGGGGGTGGGGGGTGGGGGGATGGGGGTGGTGGGGGGGATGGGGTGCTGCAGGTATACAAGCGGAAAGGGAGGGGAGTGGCGAATGCTGAGGGAGGAAGGTTGAAGGAACGGGCTTGAAACAGTAGGAGGACGCCGGGTGGAGGGAGGACGCCGGGTGGAGGGAGGAGCAAAGGGAGCGGATCGATGAGGAGGACGGGTGAGTGGGGCAGTGAAGGCGGGTTGCCAGCACGGCGCGACATGAACACGAGGCTTGCGAGGGCGGCGAATGGGGAGCGGGAGCGACGCCTAGAAGGCGCTCAAGTGGGAGCACGGAAGGATCACTATCGCGTGGAGGGTGCTGCTGTCATCACGAGTGGAGCGCAAGAGGATTGCAATCGCCAATCGCCGGCGCACCTTCCACGGTCGCCTGCGTCGCGCCGTCGCTGCTCGCGTCGGCCGTCGCTCGCACCGACACGCGTCGAGAAGAAGAGGGGAGCGCGGGGGAGGGAGAGAGGGAGCGGGGGACGAGGCGGTGGCGATCGGCAGCGGCGAAGTGGCGCCATGACGGCGACGACGGGCGCGCGAGGCGGGAGAGCGGCCGCACGCAGCGATGCGGGGGCGACTGGCCTGGAGGGAGGGGAGGGCGGGGTGGGGCGCGAGGAGACGAGTGCACACGCAATGCGGTCGATAATGGCTCTCATTGGTCATCGACATGCGCGTCGTGCTGAGCGACAAGGGCTGACCTACGAGCACGTGGCAGCCACGTGTGGACGGCAACGAGCGGTGCAGCAGCAGACGCCACGACGTGGCCATATCGATCGGCGATACCTGACGCGCGACTGGGCGAACAAAACTGCGTCCCCCCTCGCTCTCGCTCTCGTGCTGTACCGCTGTGACAAGACACCGGTAGCTGGAGATGGCAAGGCACGGTGAGAGGAAATCGCGTGCTTCGACGAGAATTAAGAATGTTTGAAAACGGTCGACCCTTTTTTCCCGCGATGTATGGCATGCTCCCGTTACCCAAAACGGTCGACCCCCCCCCTTCTGTACCCGTTTTCGTGTTGGGTTCAGATGCCACTACGTTTTTTTGGGGCAACTGGTTTGGGCAGCTGTGTAGGGTCCATTAAGGAATAATACGACAAATAATGACAGCACATTAAGGGCTGCGGCATTCGAAAAAGGCACGCGCAATCATTTTGGACACAACGTCCGGATTTCGACAAAATAGCGGGTGAGGTTTTCGCCAAGCTCGGATTCCGACGGGGAACTTTTCCAGAAACAGGGTTTGAACCCGGATTCTGACGGGTAAATTTGGCAGAACTGGCTGTGAAACCCAGATTTGACGGGTATTTTTTGTCAGAATAGAGTGCTGAACATGGATTCTGGCGGGTAGCTTTGGCCAGATACCCGGATCTGACGGGTGTGCGGCAATAATAAAATGCATGTTCGCGCAACAATTGAATTGGGATCCGGCAAATATTTTCACAACGACCCAAAATTATATTTCCAGGCACATCAATACGAAAACGGGTACAGTTGGGAGGGGTCGACCATTTTGGGTAACAAGGGCAATGCCATACATCGTGGGAAAAAAGGGTCGACCGTTTTGATCCATTCTTGATTTTCTTCAAAGCGCGCGATTTCCTCGCCCGGTGAGGAGACCACGTGGCGCAGCCAGGCCCACCTCCCTTAAGGTTCCCAGGCATCCAACTTCCAACCAGTGCGTGACGCGCGGCGAGTCTAGGAAATGTGATTGCGAAAATGGCGGCCTTTGTTACCACATCATCCTTCTTGTAAGGAATGAGTAATTCCTTACTGAGGCTTGCTACAGGGCGTACGACTCGAACAGCCCCGAACCAGCGATTGGGTTCCAGACCTTTCAGTTCGAGCCTCCTGGGCCTTTCCGGACCTCGCTACGACACATCGAGGCCCTTCGATACTTTTCCCGAACCTTCCAATCCTACGTCCAGGATCGCCCTAGGCTTTCTATATATTGTATTGTCTTTCATTTTATTGTCATTCACTCGTTCACAGTTTCGCCATTGCCCTCCGCGCTACTCGGCAGTCCCATTCATAACACTTCTGTTCAATGAAACCATTGAAATTGTAATGAAGCTCAAAGAGCATGTATAGAAGGATTGATAAAGGAGGAAGTAGTAATTCCTTACTTAAGCACGCTGCTAGCGGGTACTGCTAGAATACGTGAATGATTACTAGAAGGAGAAACGTAGAACATATACCTGTGGTTGTACTCACTAGAAGCACACACCTAGTCTAGCCTATAATTCAGAACATATGTATAAGTTGACACACCCCCTAGGCTAGATAAGCGGTGGTGCTAAGCAAGAAGCACACAGCTCAAGGTGGCACTACTAGTCCAACCACTGAGGCAGGGGTCCGGAGACCAGTTAGCAAGAGTACAAACAAGACTAAAGCAAGTCAGGGCGGCAGTACTAGTCCAGCCACTGGAGGTAAGGCCACAAGGCCTGTCAGACAGGTATATATAGTAGAGAGTACACAATCATGGCCCTAGCAAATGAGAAGCTACAGGAACCAGACCAAGCTGTACACAGTGCCGCTAATGATCTTTAGGCGCAAGCGCCTTAGTAAAGATACCAGCTGTGTTGGCACCGGAGGCCAAGTGAACTAAACGGGCCTGGCGACGCTGCTGTAACTCGCGCAGGAGGAAGTACCGCAGCTGGATATGCTTCGCTCTGCCCTCAAGCCGAGACACAGGAGTATCATGGCCCTGTTGTCAGCGTACAGGACCGGGGCAGAGCTAGGCCGCTCACCTAAGTCTGTGAGCAAGAAGGTCAGCCAGCGGAGCTCCTGTGCCGCCATGGCACCAGCGTAGATCTCAGCCTCACAGCTGGACTGAGCAATAGACGACGAGTGAGTGGATCTCCAAGAGATAGCACAAAAACCAAGGCTAAAACAGTAGCCGTGAGACGACCTGAGAGTCTCAGAGTCGTCTGCCCAAGAAGCGTCTATGTGCCCAGTGAGAACCACCGGCCTGCGTCCTCCTACCACTAACACCATGCCCGATGTACTTGCTAGATATCGCAAAACCCTCTTAGCAGCCGACCAGTGCTGTGGCCGGTGTCTGCCAGTGGCCACAAAGCGAGCCAGGATGCTGAGAGGGTATGCAAGTTCTGGGCGAGTACAAGTCATCAGGTACATGAGGCAACCCACCAGCTCAGCGTAGGGTCCACTGGGCTCTACTGGCTCCGCAGGAACAGGAGCAGAGAGCCCATGGTCTACAGGTAGAGGTGTGGGCTGTGCGGAGGAGAACTGAAGACCAAACCTCTGAAGGACCTGACGCACCAAGTGTGACTGTGTCAGAGTGATGGTGCGTGCTGCTCTCTCCCTGGAGATCTACAGGCCAAGATAGCGACGCAGCTCTCCAAGGTCAGTGCAGGTGTGTCTCTTCAACAGCTTGGCCTTCACAGAGGCGAGTGCGTCCCTGTCAGCAGTAGCAAAGACCAGGTCATCTACGTAGACAAGGATGTAGAACGGAGTCTGGCCGGAACGCACAAACAGCGAGGGGTCAGCAGAGGACGGAAAGAACTGCAGGTCTGCTAACGTGGCACACAGCATGTCGTGCCACTCGCGAGGAGCCTGACGCAGGCCGTAGACCGGGATCTGGAGAAGCCACTGGGTCCCAGGGGGGAAGGTACCAGTGAAGCCCTGAGGTCGACGCAGGTAGACCTGCTCGAGTAGGCTGCCCTGAAGAAAGGCAGTAGAGAAGTCGAGGGAGTGAAGCTCGTAGTCGCGCTGTGCTGCTACATGTAGCATCGCCCGAAGAGTGGTCATCTTCGGGGTCAGGGCGAAGGTCTGGAAGAACTTAACCCCAAAGAGTGGTCAACTTCGGGGTCGCGCTGGCTGAAGCCTCTGGCCACGTAGCGCGCCTAGAAGACAAGCGGCTCTCCAGGGGGGCGCTTCACCTTGAAAAGCCACCGACCATCGACTACGTTCACCCCAGGCGGGGGAACTGCGTCGACGTAAGTGCCGGTGGACCTCCAAGGTGCCATCTCCTGCTCCATGGCAGCTATCCACTGAGAGGCCCGGGGTCCCAAGGTGGTCTCAGCGTAGGTGCGAGGGGTCGGGATGTCGAAGGCGTCTGGGTCACCCTCAGGGACTAACAGCATGGAGCAGAGATGGGGAGCGGCCTCGGAAAGGAAAGCAAGCTCATACTGCCTGTCCTCTAGTACGTCACTGCCAAGGGCAGGTGCACCCCTGACGGACGGAGGACGGGCAGGGTCAGAGACCAGAGCGGTAGCGTAGTCAAGGCGGCGGGTAGAGGCGAAGTCAGCGACAGCAGCAACAAGCGCATCAAGGCAGGAGACAGGAACAGACGGGTCTGTAACAAGAGAGGCAAGGACCTGAGGGACAAGGGGACTAGCGGCACGGAGGTAGTCAGACAGCGGGGGAGGTGCAACAACGAACGACGAGGGAGGAGGCGAGGGGAGGAGGGGAGGACGAGACGAGTGAGAACGGAGTAACATAGGATGGGAGCGCGGGACATGGGAGACGAGACGAGCACGGGAGGGACGGCGAGACCAAACGTGGGACGGAGGTGTAGGGTCAGGAGACAGCGGAGGTGACACAAGGGGGGAACGAGGAGGAAGACGGGCTGGAGAAGAGTCCGGGGGCGGGAACACAGGGCCGTAGGCAGGAAAGTGAGGAGGAGGTGGGGGAGACACCGGCGAGCGTTCAGGGGAGGGAAGGCTGAGCAGGCGAAGAGCGGAGACCGGCGGCGACGATTGCGGCGGCTGTTGCGGCGGCTGCTGCGGCGGCTGGTGCTCGACCCTCGAACCAGCAGGGGCACGACAACCTCCGGGAGAACACTCAACAGCAGCACCCCCAGAACCAATACCCCCAGAGCAAGAACCCTCTCCAGCCCAAGCGGCACCCCCATGCCCGCCAGGACAGACCACACCAGGAGCCGCAGGACGAACACCCTCCTCAGCGCCAGCACCCCCAGAGGCCAACAGCGGCGGCGGCAGCGGCGGCTGCGATGGCGGCTGCGACGGTGGCGGCGGCGGCGACGACGGCGGCGGCTGTGATAGCGGGGGCGGAGACACCAAGGAAGGGGGACACGGCAAAGGCGGGGCGGGGGGACCACCAGAGTCAGCAGACTCCTCAACCGAGACAATTGACAGGAGGGGAGTGACATGGGAGACACCAGACAGGGCAGGACGCAGCGGGAGGGGAGGAGGGGCTACCGGGGGAGAGGGGGCAAGGAACAAGGGGGGGGAAACCGGGAGACCTCGGTGAGGGAAGCGACGGTAGAAGGAGACGGACTCGTCAAAGGTGACGTCACGAGAGTGGAGGAAGCGGTGAGTCTGCGGGTGGTAGAAGAGCCAGTCAGACGAGTCCAGGGGGAAACCAAGGAAGGCACAGGGGACAGTGCCGGCAGTGAGCTTGTCCGTGCTAGAGGCACGAACGTGAGCAAGGCAGCCCCAGACGTGGAACGCAGACGCGTCACCGGGGGACCCGGTCCAAAGGAGGATCGGCGAAACCTGCGGCCGCTGGGAGCGTGGCCACAGGTTAAGCTGGTGAGCGGCGTAGCGAATGGCGAACGGCCACAGAAAATGGGGTGCACCGGCATGGATCATGGAGGTACGAGCCACCTCCATGACCAAGCCGATGCGGCGCTCAGCAACCCCATTCTGCTGTGGCGAGTCCGGCAAGGTGTACGACTGGGTGATGCCCTCCGCACGATAGAACTGTCCAAGCCGACCAGAAGCGAACTCTCCGCCACGGTCAGAGTGGAGACACAACACGGGGTGACAGCGGTGAAGACGCGCAGCCACAACCCACGGGAGAAGAACGTCGGGCACATCTGCCATCCGCTCTAGGGGAAACACCGTGGTGTAGCGCGTGTAGTCGTCGACAAGCAGAAGAAAATAGTGCTCGCCACACGGTACGGGGACGGGGGCTGGGCCCCAAACGTCTAGGTGCAGGTTCTGAAGGGGAGCAGTAGCAGGGCAAAGCGAGGAGGAGTGAGGGGCACGGAGGAGCCAGCCCTCGATGCAGGGCGTGCACGGTGGAGCAGGTGAGAGGGGAAGGGCGGGGAGCGACGTTGGGAGGCCTAAGACAAGACCGTGCTGGGACATGTGACGCAGACGCGGGAGTTCAGGTTGACCTAAGCGGTGGTGCCACAAAAGGGACGGGTGAGTGAGAGACCGACACGAGCAAGTTGCAGCGACCTGGGAGGACGCACCAACCGGGGGGGAAGCGGTGTCTAGGGTGAACATTCTCGACACCGGGTCCCGGGGGAACGTAGCACGTGGGGAACCTGAGATAGCCTCAGAACAGACAGTGAACCGCTCGTGCCCGGGGAACGTAGTGGTGACGCCGAGGTCCTGAAGACAGCTGACACCAACCAGGTTCCTCGAGAACGAGGGAACGTGGAGGCCTGTAAGAGAGCCCGAGGGAACGGCTGGACAGGGAAGGGACGTGGAACTGCGAGCGACGACGGGACTCGTAGAGGGGTCAGTGAGAGAGACAACAGCAGGCGCAGCAAGCGGCGTAAGCGTGGAGCGGTCGCGAAAGAAACATGAAGAAGCACCAAAGTCGAGAGTGAAGGACAACGAGGCAGTGGCGGAGGCTGGGAACGGAGCCGGTGCAGAACCTAGGCTAGGCAAACTAGGCAGTCCTATGCCTGACACAGCAGGGGAGGCTAAGCTACACAAGGGTGAGACACCTAAACTAGAGTACACAGGGTAATAAGATCCAGCAATACTAGAAGCGTCAGCATACAAAACATGCAAAGCAGCACCTATCTGATCCACATCTAACTCAAAGATCGATACGCCCTGGCAAAGCAGGCTGTGCCAGTCGGGGAGGTCCGGGGCCGGGCCAAAGCAACGACAAAAGAGATCGTCGAGGCGGCAGGTACGGGCGGCGGCACAGAGTGCCGCGGAGAGGCCCGGTTTGAAGCTGGTACTGGCAGGTCACAGCATTGGAGCTGCCGGTAGACGCCAAGCTGCGCGGGCCACCACCTCGGCCACCACCGCCGGAGGTGCCGGGCCAACCAGGTGGGAGACGAGCCCATGGCTGCGACGGCTGCTGCTGGGACGGCGGCGGCTGCTGCTGGGGCTGCTCCGGCTGCGAAGGTGACTGCGTCTGCTCCTGCCCACCGGTGGTAGTCCCCTCAGGTGGATTACCATCACCACCACCACTACCACCACCACTAGTGCCACCACCACGACCTCCCTGGCGGCCACGGCCACCGGGCGCGGACGCTGCTGCGGGTGGACAGCAGCAGCCGTCTCGGTAAGAGGGGTCGTAGTGGCGACCGCAGCCGAAACGTCAGTAAACGTGCATTGGGAGGGGGCACGGCTGTGAAAGATAGAGACTGCCGGCGGACCGCTCGACTGAGCGATAGTGCACTGGCGCGTCTCGTTCTCGGTGAGGGTGTCGACAAAGGCGGTCAGTGTGAGGTCACCTGGGTGCTGGCTAAGGAAGCGGTCACGGGCACTAGCTAGGAGGTCTGGCAGGCGCATGTCGATAAAATAAAGGCTCATGCAGAATGGGGGGGGGAGCGCAATGAGCTGGGCAGCAGTGCTGGCAGTGCGATAGCGAGTCTCTAGGGCACGCAAGTGAGTTGCAAAGTCTGCGACGGTAGGGAAGGCAGCAAGGTCTGGGAACAGCATCGGGAAGAGCAGGCGGCCGGCAGAAGCGGATGCAGGTGTGGAATAGCGAGCAATAATAGCGTCTAAATAAGCTTTGGCCGTATCAACTGTAGCGAAACTCGCGCGCTCAGACAAAGGGAGGGCGTGACTGATAGCAACCTGAGCTACTGCATCGCGTGAGTCCCAGACCATACAGGCAAGTGCAGCAGTAGAGAAAGCCTCACTCTTAGCGGAGGTGGGGTCAGCAGGGAGGGGAGCAGGTGCAGGGGGGCGGAGGAGCAAGCCATCAGTATGGACAACCAGCGAGTGTCCATCCTGGCGCTGACCTGTAAGCTGACGGCGGAGATCAGAGAGCCAGGCGACGAAGTCAACCGCATGGCCCTCAGCGTCCAGGCGGAGCACGAAGTCAGCCATCGTGCAGGGTCAGTGACACAGCTCCTCAGCGACACAGCGGCACAGCTCCACAGCTCGGCAGGAGCACAGCGGCACGGGGACACGGCGGCAGCACTCTCCAGTAGGGCAGCTGCGGGGCACCCCGGCGCGGGCTAGCAGAGGACACAGGGCCCGAGGTGGCACGGCAGGCCGAGCAGGCACGAGGAGGGGCCAGGCGGGCAGGAGGAGGGGCCGGGCTGGCGCTGAAAACCGGGCAGGCGTGACATGGCCGGGCTGGCACTAGGAGGGGCCGGGCGGGCGCACTGGGACTGGCGGGCGGTAGGAGAGTCCGGGCGGCGCTAGGAAGAGGCCAGGCAGGTGCTGCTGGGGCCGGCTAGGAGCGGGCTCGACGGTCAGTGGGCTGGCCAGGAGCGGGCGCGACGGCCAGTGGGGCCAGCTAGGGGCGGGCGCGAACGGCCAGAGGGCCGGCTAGGAGCGGGCGCGAACGGCCAGGGGGCCAGCTGAGGGCGGACGCGACGGCCAGGGGGCCAGCTAGGAGCGGGCGCGACGGCCAGTGGGGCCAGCTAGGGGCGGGCGCGACGGCCAGGGGGCCGGCTAGGAGCGGGCGCGAACGGCCAGGGGGCCAGCTGAGGGTGGACGCAACGGCCAGGGGGCCAGCTAGGGGCGGACGCAACGGCCAGGGGGCCAACTAGGGGCGGACGCGACGGCCAGGGGGCCAGCTGAGGGCGGACGCGACAGCCAGGGGGCCGACTAGGGGCGGACGCGATGGCCAGAGGGCCGACTAGGGGCGGACGCGACGGTCAAGGGGCCGACTAGGGGCGAACGCGACGGCCAGGGGGCCGGCTAGGGGCGGACGCGACGGCCAGGGGGCCGACTAGGGGCGGACGCTACGGCCAGGGGGCCAGCTAGGGGCGAACGCGACGGCCAGGGGGCCGACTAGGGGCGGACACGACGGCCAGGGGGCTGACTAGGGGCGGACGCGACGGTCAAGGGGCCGACTAGGGGCGAACGCGACGGCCAGGGGGCCAGCTAGGGGCAGACGCGACGGCCAGGGGGCTGACTAGGGGCGGACGCGACGGCCAGGGGGCCAGCTAGGGGCGAACGCGACGGCCAGGGGGCCGACTAGGGGCGGACGCGACGGCCAGGGGGCCGGCTAAGGGCGGACGCGACGGCCAAGGGGCCGACTAGGGGCGGAGCAAGAGACTAGGGCACGGGCGGAAGCGGGCGGGGGGACCTAACCTACTCGATACCATGTTAGAATACGTGAATGATTACTAGAAGGAGAAACGTAGAACATATACTTGTTGGGTTGTACTCACTAGAAGCACACACCTAGTCTAGCCTATAACTTCTACATAGAACATATGTATAAGTTGACAGGTACACCGAACGTAGTTCGGCCACCGTACGTGGCGCACCGAACCTTTTCGCGTTATTCCGAAGCGCTTCGTGTCATCGCATCCCTTCTGCTAACCTGTGCATAACGCGGTTAGGTAAGCATAGGTTTTCTATATATTGTTTTGTCCTTCATCTTATTGTCATTCAATCGTTTACAGTTCCGCCATTGCCCTCCGCGCTACTCGGCAGTTCCATTCATAACACGTCTAGTCAATCAAAACATTGAAATTGTAATGAAGCTCAAAGAGCGTGTGTCGAAGGATTGATAAACGAGGAAAAATACAACTAACGCAACATCAAAACAGCAGGGAGCATGCATATAGCTAGCCTAGGAGCACACGGTCGTGTCTCGGTAGAGCTGCGACGTGTGTTTCGTAAATTAGCGCGAAGCGCCCATATCTAGGCATGCAACAGCAAGCGGGCAATAATGCATGCGGCTCGTCCGGAGGCCACATTTAGGACCGTGATTTGAATTCCGTGGCAGGGCTGCGCGGCAACCCCGTTACAGCAGTATATGCCTTACTGACTAAACCCCGTGATAAGGAAATACCATTTCCTTACACCCTCTCCCCTCCAAGGTAGGGTCTTGGTTAAGACCGTCGACGTCGCGCACATTGCGTGACTGGAGGTAGACTCGTAACACCGGGTAATTCTCGATCTGTGCCAGGGGCACCCTACTGTTTTCTAGGGCCGTCCGGTCCTTCCAAGATATCAGAAACTCGATCACGCGAGCCCCTCGAGAATCCTTGATCCGATGGCTGAGAATCTTCGCAGCTTCAACTGTAGGCTCGGCGAGCGGCTGGGTGTTCGGGTTTGCTTGGTAACGTGGTAGCTTAATGGTGCTGGCGATGTATGGTCGAAGTAAGCGCAAGTGGAATGATGGGCTGACGTTCCACGTGGCTGGTAGTAGTAGATGGGCTGTAACAGAAGATATCATATGGCTAATGGTAAATGGTCCACAGTAGCGGGGGCGGATTTTTGGGACGATGTGCAGTCGAATGTTCTGGGTGTCGAATAGTACTATTCTCCCATCTAGTAAGTCACTACTCGTCGGTGTAGATCGGCGTTACGCTTACAAATAACATTCGCGCGCTTAATGGCTTCGAGTGCTCGCTCCTAGTCATTCTGTAATAATTCGGCTAATTGTTGGGCTCGTGGCATTGGATTTTCGATGTTGGGCGTGATCGGTACTGTAGGCAGGTGCCCGAAGTTCAGATAGAATAGTGACTATCGTTTGGTGGCTGATGGAGCATTATTATATGCTAACTCAATCAGTGGCAGTTGCTGCTCCCAGTCGGCCACGTCATCGCAAGTGGCGCGAATCAACTACTCCGTCGTCTGATTGGCCCGTTCGGTCTGCCCGTCAGTCTCGGGATGGTAGGCGGAGGAGAACTGTAGGTACATACCGAACTGTACCCAGAGGTTGCGCGAAAAGTTTTTGGTGAATTGTGTGTCCCGATCTGAAATGATGGTGGATGGGATTCCGTGGAGGCGAACAACGGTTGAGATGAAGAGGCGGGCTGTTTCTTCGGCTGAGATGCTTTTCTTGCAGATGGCGAAGTGGGCCATTTCCGTCAGCTTATCGACGACAAAAAATATCGTGTCATTACAGCCGTCCTTGGCAGGCAATCCCGTGATGAAATCCATCGTCACCTGCTGCCACAGCACTCGGGCGGCGGATTCGGCTGCAACTGTCCAGCTCGCTTCTGCTTCGATGATTACATGGTTTGGCAGGTTCTGCACGAAACCACATGCCGCTGCACGTCCCTTTGCATGTCGGGCTAGAAATAGTATCTCGTCAACTGCTGCTGGGTTTTCTCCACTCCGAAGTGCCCCGGAACAGTACTGTAGTGAGCTTCCTGTAAAAGAAATTCCCGAAGTAGACTGTACTCTGGTACCCAGGTACAGTCAGTCCTTGTCTTTAAGTAATAGACTCCCTTTGCCGTCGCGAGCTGTTCGTATGCACCCGTCGTTAAGAATCTGTCCGCCTGGTACTCGTGGGTAAATAGGCCTGTTAATAACGGGGAAGTTTGGGCAAGGATTATGGAGTGGAGATGGGCGGATGGGCGAGAAAGGGGGTCTGCAATGTTGGATGTCCCTCTCTTGTAGGTGACCGTGTAATGGAAGTTGGACTCCATAAAATCCAACCACCGAATCTGTCGTAGGTTAAGTACTGGCTGTGCACTAATGTACTGTAGGCTTCGGTGGTCTGTCCATACTGCCACGTCTGCGCCCGTCAGGTAATACTGACACATTTTGAATGCGTGCATGATCGCGAGCATCTCCTTGTCGTGTATCGCATAGTTTCGCTCGGGCGGGTGCAACTTTCGTGACTCGTACGCGATTGGTTGAAAAATATGAGACAATTTAGTTTTCGAACAATTTTGAAATCCACACGTAGTAGGTTTCTCCTTGTTTTGCAATATCACAAATAATATAGCCTATGTAAAAAAGAATATGCATATAAAAAAAACGAAACAACCTTAGAAAGGTGAGCCACGCAACCCTTCGGACGTTAAGTGTTGAATCTTGTTTATGTTACCTCAATTGTATTGTTTCCTCGTTACTCAATCCTTCGACACACTCGCTTTGCACTTCATTACAGGTGTACAGAAGGTACACCAGCAAACAGGTACCATACGCAACCTTCTCTACCTCCGTGTGTTATCGGAGTTTCGAATCTCAAAATGTTAAACTAGGGTCGTGCCAAGTGGTGTGCTGCAGTGGTGCTGCAGTGTTGTTTGCATGGCACCTCGCCTCCTTAGTCTTCCTATGTCTCAATTGTATTGTTTCCTTGTTACTCAATCCTTCGACACACTCGCTTTGCACTTCATTACAGGTGTACAGAAGGTACACCAGCAAACAGGTACCACGCGTAACCTTCTCTACCTCCGTGTGTTATCGGAGTTTCGAATTTCAAAATGTTGAACTAGGGTCGCGCCAAGTGGTGTGCTGCAGCGGTGCTGCAGTGTTGCTTGCATGGCACCTCGCCTCCTTAGTCTTCCTATGTCTCACCGCTCAACATCTTTTGACAGCCACCAGCTGATCTCCACTCCACTCTCTTGGCTCACTAGTTGGAATTGTTGCGTCGTTGCCACATAACAGAATCTAATTCTTCTTGGGTTTCAGCTATTATTTCTAGCGTCAAGGCTCGTTCACTACCCCTAGATCGTAAAAAATGCTTCACGCTGCCACTCCCTTCTGTCCCCTCACTCTCCCTTGTCGTTTCAGTTGACGGTCTATCGTTTACTTGATTTTTTCACGGCTTTTACCCGTTGCCCCACGTCTGCGTGCATGCGAAATGACGTCTCCTACTGGGGATGCGCTTCGTGCATCGGCGCTGGATGCGCTGGATGCCACGAGAGGCCCTTTCTTGCCCCTAAGTGTGTTGCCGGCAGTTAGTGTTGGAAAGAGGAACATAATAACGCTCTAGGAATAGGGACTCAAGCATTCAAAGCTTACTCCACAGGGTCACATCCGAGGGTCCTTGGGTGCCTGGTAAAACCAGCCCCTATACAAGGGTCCATGTTTGAAGATAGTACACCAAGTATAGCCTTGGTCAAATTCCGCTAGAGCCTTCCTCCAGCATAAACGCAGCGGATATATAACGACTTGGTGCCTGTGCAGCGATTCCCTCATGTCAGTACGATGATAGGGAATGTTTCATTCATAAAAGGATATACTACAAATGAAGCACACATGCATATTCAATCTAACAGTCCACCAAAATCAAGCAAGTAACCCACCATCACTAGCTCGATCCACACTCCAAAAGCTTCAGATGTTGTGACAGAAGATCGTTGCCACAACAAACCATACTCTCCCACAATTGCACCTGCGAAATCTTCCCTTTTCACCTGCGTATTTCACCTGAAAGTTGGCCACCATTCACTATACATTTCACCTGCGAGATCCCACGTATTTTCACCTGCAAACCCCAAGTGCAAATAGTGTTAAGAGTGTGTGGACGCGTAATCCATCTGTGTCAAGCACCCCAACCTGAAACCATGCGCACTTGAGCATATCCCCCCATGCATTCCCTTACGATCTCGTCCCCTTTACTCACTTACCCATGCCTTATATAAGGCTTAAGATGTATATGGTAATTGCCTAAATGCAAAATCAATGCACCTTCCTAGACTCTTAAAGGGTTCCATAAACCTCCCACAAGACTCTTAAACCAACCTCATAGGTCCTCCATAAAACCTCTATCAGGTCCCTATGGGATTCCCATGTGACCCCCGTATGACTCCCGTGTGACTCCCGTGTGACTCCGGCGTGACTCCCATGTGACTCCCGTGGGACTTCCATGTGACTTCCATGGGACTTCCCTCAGCTCTTTATCAGCTCGTCCTCACACAACTTAACCCCACTTAACCCAAAGTGTGTAACAATAACGCTTGCACCTAAAAGGCTACTTTTTCAATGCTGCTTCATCCTCAGCAAATAGGTGGCAAGTTTATGTGCAAAAGTATGTTTTTCACCAATAGTTAGGGAGGCTGCGATAGACGTCGGGCGCGCTGCAATGAGGGCAGACGCGGCGGCAGAGGAGGAATGGCTGCGAGCGATGGAGAGGCAAATGAGAGAGGAGGAGGCAGAGAGGAGGAGAGCGGTGGAGAGTAGAGCGAGGGAGATTATAGCGAGGGTGAAGAGGTGAGAGGCGGAGGTGAGAGCGGCAGTGAGGGCGGTTGGGAGGGCAACAGTGGGGCTGGAGAGGCGAATGGAGAAGGAGGCATGGCTGATGCGGCGGGCGGCGGAGTGGATTGATGGCAGGTACGACCGGACGTGCTCAGATCGCTGAGAGGTGTGGCCAAGCAACACCGCAACCGAATAGACACGCTCATGGGGCTGCCCTCGGCGGTGGAGGTGAGCGAATGTGTCGCATGGGAGCACACGTGTTGCATGGGAGCGCACGTGTCGCATGGGAATGCATGTGTCGCATGGGAGCGTACGTGTCGCATGGGAGCATGCGTGTCGCATGGGAGCGCGCGTGTCGCATGGGAGCGCACGTGTCGCATGGGAGCGCAGTGTCGCATGGGCGCGCACGTGTCGCATGGGAGTGCACGTGTCGCATGGGAGCGCGCGTGTCGCATGGGAGCGCATGTGTCGCATCTGTTGCCTTGTCGCATGCGAGCCACATCTGCAGCTTGCTCTTCTCTATGCTATGTTCTCCCTCTCCGATACACCCTCCTCCCCATACAATCTCTACCGCCTTTGCTCCTTCCCTTCCATTCCCTCGCTCAGTCACTCCCTTTTCCTTTCCCCATCCCTCCCCTCTCTCTCGTCTCCCTCGTTTACCGCCCTCACTGACTCATCGTACCTGTATTATCGTCTGTTCCGACGCCTCCCGACCCTCTATCTGCCCCCTTGTTTTCGCCCTTCATCGGTTAGGTCCCCACCTGCCCTCTTCCTCTGTAGTTAGCCCATTTCTTTGTCTTCTTCATGCCGGTCTTCACCTTCTATTATTATTTCCTTTAGTTGAAGTATATTTTTCTTCTTTAGTTAACGTATATTCGTCTTCTTTAGTTGAAGTATCTTTTTCTTTTTGTGTCAGATAATTTAAAAATAATTTGTTCTTCTTTCTTTCTTTATTCCTGCAATATTTTGTCTAACTTCATTTCTCGTTTTCGGAGGAAGGAAATTATCTTTGATTGCTTACCGAGGAAAGCAACGTCATCCTTCTCATGAAGTTCAATAGATTAGCCTTCTTGCAAATTTTTATTACTTTCGCTGTACAAGGAGAAATTAACGAAACCCCGTAGTTCTTTTAAAATATAATTTTGCTCCATAGCACTACTACTTATACAGTCACGGAATCAATTTTCCGGATGTTTTGCATTAATTAGGGTTTTGGGTTTTCCGACCACAATACATAAACTTTTAATGTTTAATCGTGGTACGTTTTAGGAGGGGCACATAGTGGATATGTTCACAGTGCTAAAATCCATAACAGTACACATGATCTAACTTAGTGCCAAAAGATATACAAAGAGTACATTCTGACAATTGTTTTCCAGGATAAAGAGCAAACTTCCAAATAGCGTATCTAGTACCAGGTCAACCGACCCTTGGTATTGTTCATCACGTGCACCCTCCTAAGCATGTTATGTACGAGGTTAGTGCAAACCTTTGCAGAGATCTTCTCGCACTCTTCCTGGACCCACCCCTGTACATAAGGGGGTGAGCACTAGGAAAATCGTAAAGGATTTGAGCGTATGCACGATTTTGGATTGAATGTTAACTTTGAGACTAGCCATGCTGAGGTGTGGCTAAAGATGCCATAGATCGATTCGTCCCATCTTATCATGGATCATCTTCGTCGTACCGTTGTGGTATAAAATTACGAGCAGACAGGTGAAAACTAGCTTATCCGCCGCGAAACTTAGGGTAACATACATGTAGCACGGTCGACTATGCACCCTTTTACTATTAGGGCGTGTAACCTGCGGTTTTGGAACTGAGTCCTGTCCGAGTTTTGGTGTGGTTACCGATGTCGCAGCACTTTGCAGACAACTTTGCTGCGCAGTTTGAAAAGGTTTCCACAGTTCTGAAACTCTATGTTCCATCACCGTCCGGATGCTAGTTTTGAATGCATGTCCAGACGGCCGTTCAAAACCCTCTCTCCAGTTCTGTGCGAAAATATCGTGCGAGGCCCGTGAAACACCAAACCACCGGATCAACGTTCGCAATCGCGCGCGCGCCTCAATCGTGCGACGTCGGATGCGAGTACACGAAATGCGGCTCGTCAAAAGGTGGAAATGTGTCAACGCGAAATGCGCCAGTGTATTCCTGTAGACAACCAGCACACACTTGCGTGCACTACACCATATATGGCCTTGCAAGAACCACGCCATAGAACACCAGCCCCATCCAGCGACATCACCCCAGTATTGCGCATTGAGCATAGCACCCGCTGTCGGCTAGATTTTGGGCATGGATCCTCGCGACTTCCAAGAGTCGATTTCCCCTCACGCGGATGCCCAGAATACAACAATCCTTCAGTCCACTGATTTGCCCGGGGGTTCCGCCCACCAACCCATCGCGCGATGACCCCACTTGGTGGGGCCATCGCCTTCCCAACCCAGACGCGCCTTTTGACGACGACGATGACTACGGTGTGGGTGGGGAGGTGGGAGAACAGCCCGAAGCTACTCTTGATGAGGAGCTCGGCACCGCCAACACCCCTGGAGCCGAGACCGCCGTCTCTCACGAGCCGCCGGCGTTGACGTCCCGTCCAGAAGGGAGCAGCGGGAGGAGCACGCGCACCTGGATGGACGAGGAGGAGTGGGAGCTCGCCATGGTGCGCTACGAGAAACATGAGGAAGTGGAGGGAATGAAGGGCCTGCAAGGACAAAGTTACTATATCAAACTGCATACCGAGATCACCCGCCGCAACAACAAGTTCCGCCACCCCGCGAGCACGATTTGTGGGAAGCTTCACCGGATGAAGGATGTTTGGAATCGCTGGCGGGCCAAGATGGAGAAGCCCAGCGGCTCAGGTCGAGTTGCCAAACCAAAGCCGTGGTTCGACATCTTGGACGAACTCTTCCTGACTCGTGAGTCGACACACCCCACGGTCGCGGAGGGGAGCGCGCAAGCAGCCGACTTGGACGCCACCATCGCCGGTGAGTGCGAGAATGTGAAGCTTTTTGTGGCCATTCAATAACCATTTTGCAAACCACAAGCAAGAAACATTGACCGTTCAAAGAACCCACGCATTGACCAGCCACTACGCGTTCCAATCCCCCTATCTCCCAACCCCTAGGCATGACCGATGGAACCGCCCCGCCGGCCCCAGCCCCCGCCAAGGCGCCTACGAACGCCACCGTGCCAGGCGCGGCGTCCACTACGCAGACTGCGCCGGCACCCGCTCCCGAGCCTACACCAGCGGCGCAGCCGTCACCACCGCCCTCATCGACGTCAGCCCCTACACCGACCCCTGTGCGGTCTACAACGACGACACCAGCCACTGCATCCGCGGCGAATCCATCCCAGTCGGCCCGGCCCCCCGCTCAGGCTGCCCCTGCCGCTCCCATGCCACAGCGAGGGACGTCCAAGACCCCATTCTTCCGTCAGCCAGGGCAGAATCTGGGCCCGCGCACACCTCCTCGCTTCATTGCCAGTGCCTCTACTGTCCCTGATGGCGCTACCCGTGCCGCCATGTCACCTGAATCCATCCCGCCACGAGCTCAGTCCGTGCCCCTCCACCCGACGGGAAATCCCAGCCCCTCACGCGTATTCCATCCGTAGCATGGTCAACGCCTGAAGGGGGCAGGGAGGGTGAGAGGGGGTGGGCAGGTTCGGACAAGGGGAAAGCGAAGTTGGCATTTGCGGTAACCGAGAAGGTGAAGTCAGATATGTGTGAGGTCATGCGGGAGCAATTCAAAGAATATAAGAAGCTACATACCCTGTCACTGGAGAGGCTAGGTCGGGGTGGGAGACGCGCCAAACGGCGTAGAGAAATGACGTCACCCTCCTCCTCCGAAGAGTTGGGCTAAAGCCCGCAGTGGAGGGGTCAACGTGACGGAGACGCGCCGCTGGGTACCCAAGCCACTAGCGGTTACGCTCCCGCGGCGGGCCCAGGCGTGGGCGCTCCACGAGGAGTAGCTCAATATTATAGAGAATGACGCACGCCACAACTACTAGTGGCACGTTGCGTGCATGGCACGCCATGCGCTCTGCTAGGATTGCCCATTTCCCTTTCAATGTACTGCTGACCATCTTGATGATCATTCGAATGCGCGACTGTTGTAGGTTCCATATAAGTTGGGGGTTCGAAAGCTTGGAATGAGGCCTTGCACGGTACGCGAGGAAAGTATAGTTTCGGAGGCCATACGCAGCGTCAGCCACAAGTCCGTAGGCGCCGAGTAGACCCCTCTCTATCAAACGGCATGCGGGTGAGTTTTCAAACACTCGCGCGTTATTCACGCTCCCGGGCCATCTGGCAAGGAAGTCCCAAATGTATTCGTTCGCATCGCTTATGAGCTGTAGGATTATGCTGTAGAATCCTTTCCTGTTTTTTAAGTCGTCCTTATGTCGTCCAAATCCGTGCACGTGGATGTACGTGTCGTCCATTGCGCCTACAACCCCGGGAATGCCACCCTCCTCGCGGAACTCGCGCTCCATATGCTCCAGGACTCGTGGTTGTGGCCATTGGACCCACACGGGTCCCAGCACGCACGCCACGAAGAGAAAAAAGTGGAGGAAAATGCAACGTGCGTGCATGTGGCTCATCCCGAAGTGGAGCCCGAGTTAACTGTACGTCCACCCAAACCCTAAGCGTATTAGGCTCAACGCCACACGAACTTGTGCGGTTATGTTACGGATATGCTCGACGCCTATGGCGTCCGCGTACGATGCTACGAGGTACTCGTATACGCACCTATCTACACATAGCGGCGAATAAAATTGTCGTGGGCGGACCCAACAGACCTGATCGCGCCACCTCAGCCGCATGCGACAACGGTCCCAGTGTTGCCACTGTAATGCGCGCAAGTTTGCCTTGTCGTCCTCGTCATCTTCTACGCACAGCAGGCAGAGCTCGGGTATGAGTATCACTATGGTGGCGAAAAGGGGGCTCACTACCACAGCGAAGTAGCCTTGGAACAAGAGGCTCTGCCAGAGGAGATATTCGCGTGGTGTCATCGTGACTTGGAATGCCCTGGAGAGCACGAGTATGTTGCGCTGGAGTGACCCTTTTCCTTACCAAACCTCAACCCGGATATTCTTCCCAAGCAGTCGTGACGTCTTCGCTTGCTGCACCGTAACCAGACCTGCGGATCCTAGCGTGATTTTTATAGTGCAAGGGTGCACAATGGACTGTGCTATGTTACCCTCGATTTCGCGGTGCATACGCTAGTTTTTGCCGCTCTGTTCGTGGTTTTACCCTACAGCAGTACGACGAAGATAACCCATGAAAAGGCGGGACCAATTGGCTAATGGCATCTTTGGTCACACTTCAGCATGGCTAGTCTCAGAGATGACATTCAATAAGAAATCGTGCACAATACTCTTGCATACGCCTAAACCCTTCACATTTTTCCTAATGCTCACCCCCTTATGCAAAAGGGTGGGTCCAGGGAGAGCGCGAGAAGATCCTTGCAAAGGTTTGCACTAACCTCGTAGATAATATGCCTAGGAGGGTGCGAGTGGTGATCAAGGCGAACGGTCGGTAGACTAGGTACTAGAAACGATGTTAAGAAGTTTGCTTTTTGTTCCGGGAAATAATTGTCCGAATGTACTCTTTGTATACCTTTTGGCACTAAGTTAGATCCAGTCTAATATTATGGATTTGAATGCTGTGAAAACATCCACTATGTGCCCCTCCCAAAGCGTACCACCATTAAACACTAAAAGTTTATGTATGTCTGTATTTTTTTCTTTAATTGCACTTCGTACTGTTAGTGCAAAACTCTACTTCGCACATCAACCCACCGACTCAATCATTGCAGGCCTTTGGTGAAAGGATGCTGATGCTGAGAGTTTCCCGGCCCTTCCATTTGTGTGATTCATATGTGGAGGATAGCCTCACGAGAGTCTAACGGGAGTCTCATTGGAGCTTGACGGGAGTCTCATGGGAGTCTCACGGGACCCCCTGACGGGACCATCACGGGACCTTCACGGGACCCTCACGGGAACCTTCACGCGACCCTTACGGGACCTTCACGGGACCCTTACGGGACCTTCATAGGACCCTCACAGGACCTTTACCGGACCCTCACAAGACCTCCACGGGACCTTCACATGACCTTCACGGGATCTTCACAGGAGATTCATAGAAGCCCTACAAAAGACTTATTAGGGCTTTATGGGGAACTACTGGGAAACTCATGGGTGTCTTAAGGGGGATGTATGGTATATGAAATATGGATGGATGGGGAAGGTATAAGGTAAACAGTAAGGTATATGAAGGCGTGTGTATGAAAGGTATATGAGGGTATGGGTATGGAATGTTAAAGGAGTGTGAGAAGTGTATCCATAAAAGGTATGGTGTAGGAATGGGGGAGTGTATTGGGTGTGCTTGCTCAGGTGAATGGCATATGGATTCAGGTGAAAATAACATAATGCCAGTTGGGTGTCGCGACTACAAACACTTGTCTCCATCCGCAGCCAGATTTCACAGGTGAAAGACGTTGCTATTCGCAGGTGAATGCCGCAAGTGACAAACCTGCAAGCACATTTCGTAGGTGAAATAGATGGGAACGTCGCAGGTGAATTGTGCAAGATGAAGGTGAAACATGTGGGCAACTATGGACCCGTGGAACCAACGTTCTCGTGCTAGAATAGTGGACGTGGTGTAATGTGGTGCAGATAGGTCGAGGTGGGTAGCTTGTGTGTGTTAGATTACATATGCATGTGTGTTCCCCTTGTGTTTGTGATCTGAATTGAGCGGAAAATCCTCTGCTGCTCTTTCAACCCTTATCTGCACCATCACACGACTAGAACTCTATTAGAAGACTGCTGAAACGTTGCGCAAACAATTGGTTACTAAGACCGTGTCTTGCTTAGCTGCGCAAACAATTGGTTTCTACATACTCGAACCCTTGGATAGGGGCTGGTACCTGTACCTGGCACCCAAGGACCCTCGGAAGTGACCGCGAGAAGGAGTGGCTAGAGTTAAGAGCGACTTGTATAGCCACTTTTTTAGGCTAGTTTTCTTAACACGTACTTCAAGAATATAAAGTACTTGCTTAAATTTCTTGCATATTTAAACTGATTTTGAGCGATGTCAATACTTTTTTTGGCCAACTCTAGTTCTCGTTTGTTTTCTTCCAATAAATTTACTACTTTTTTTTTACTTTACCTGCTTTTGCTATTTTAAACGTAATTTTCTTAGTGTGTGCTTCGCCTACAATTTTCTCAATTTTCAGGTAGTTATTTAGAAATCTTAGTTTTTCTTCAGAATCGTGGCTTCAATTTCTTAAGTTTCTAAGCACAATATCTTCTGGTGATTCTCTTGCATACAAATCTTTGAGCAATAAATTAATATTTTCTCTTGATGTTTCTCGTCATTTTTTTAACATTTGATTGCACTTGCTTTGTCAGTTATTTTTAATACTTCATCTGAACTATCTTTTAGTTCATCTAAAGTATTTTGAATGGTTTCGAGCAAGAATTTATTACTTTTATTCTCTATTCTAAGATTTGAGATATCTAAATCTTCTTGAGCTATTCTTTCTTTTTTGGCTTGTAATTCAGATAATATTTTTCTTTATTGATCACATCTTGTTTTTTTCTTATTAATGTTTCCAAATTAATGACAAATTTTATTTCTTTGACAATTTTTTTATTTTAAACATATTTTCTTTAGAGCAAAAGCATTAAAATCATTATGATGGGTTCCTTTATTTTCCTTTTCTGCCAAGTCTTTCAAAAAAAAATAATCTTAATCTAACTTTCAATTATTATTTGGTAGGATTTTATTTGTTTCAAATCACCATTTAGTTTTTTAATAAAAAACGATTTTTTATCATATTGCTGTAATTTTCGTGTGCTATTCTTTCTCTCTCTCTCTCTCTCTCTCTCTCTCTCTCTCTCTCTCTCTCTCTCTCTCTCTCTCTCTCTCTCTCTCTCTCTCTCTCTCTCTTTAATTTCTTTATTATTTATATTAGCTTTTCCTTCCATAATTAGAGATTCTTCTATTAAAGTGCACAATTCCAAATAGTTTGTTATTTTTTCTTTGGAGTTATCAAGTAATAAAGAAATCCCACTTTCTATTCGGATACCATTTTCAGTTGAAAAACCTATTTTAATATGGTTTTCCATTTCCTTTTGTAAGACCTTCAAATTTTCTATTAAATTATCAAATTATTTTTTTAGCTTTGCAAAGACATCATTTTTTTAACCCACAAAACCAAGAACTCAGCCTCTAGTATCTCTCACTAAATTTGCTTATGCCCCTGTATTTGCTATGTTTTGAGTAATTATCATCGATTAAAAAAATCATGTTCTCAAAACCAGGTTCTATATGTTCTACAAGTTTTTCTTTTTTTCTTTAAGCTTTATTGACAATAAATTTATGAGCCTTGACAACCTTATAGACTCTATATACTCAATTTTGTTTTTTTTTTTTAATTCCAAACCTTTTTTAAAACTTCTATATTTTTTATTTTGTTCTATTTTGTTCTGTTTTATTTGATTCTTTTTTTAATGTTTTTTTGTTCATAATTGTAATTATATTTTGTCTCTTACACTTAGATTTTAGTTCATCTAAATATTTTTTTATTCGCTTATTATTCAACTTCTGTTGATTCTTTTTTTAGTTCATTATTATCTGCTGAGGATTCTTCTGAGTTCGCATAATTTAGATTTTGCCTTTTAGGTATTTTTATTTATTATGTTTGTCTTCACCTTTCTTTTTTCTTCTTGTGCCGGAAATAAGGTTAACGAAGGAGCTTCCTCTGCAGTTAGTCCCCCTTACCCTCTGTCTGTGTCTGTGTTTCCATACATCCCTTCTGCATGTGCATGTGTGCCCCAACCCGCCCCCCTGCCTGTGCCTCAGGTGCTGGAGGCCCTAGTAGCGTCTGTCAGAGCCATGCGAGCCAAGGTGCAGCGGGCGACGGGGCATGTGCGCGCGCTCATGGAGAGGAGCGCGGTGGTGGCAGAAGAGGGAGCAGGCGATAGAGATGCGGAGTCGGAGGTGGTGGGGGGCGGGCAGGCGGAGGAGGAGGAGGAGCATGAGGCGGAGCAATTAAGTGGTGGTTCGGTTGTTGCTGGTGGAAGTGAAGAGGAGGGTAGGGTGAGGGTGATGGAGGGGAGAGTTTGGGAGGAGGAGGGGAGGAAGATGATGGGGTGCAGGGGAGGGCGAGTGAGGCTATAGCGAGGGCGATGAGGCGATAGGAGGAGGTGAGGGGAGCGGCGAGGGCGGGTGGGCAGGCGATGGGGGACCTGGAGGTGTGTGTGACGGCGAGGGTTGGGGCGATGTTGTGAGTGGTGCTACGGGTGAGGGGCAAGCTGCAGGGGAGGGTGGACGTGGAGAGAATCGCTGTGTTACATGCTGTCGCAGCCCAACATAGGCGAAGTGAGCGCATGGGGTGAGGGACTTGCACTCGGGGTGAGGGAGGTGAGCAGATGTGGTGAGGGAAGTGAGCACTCGTCTCTCCTACTGCCCATTTTCTCTGAGTGTGCCAGCCCCACTACCAGCTTTCACTGCTTAAGAAACCATCCCCAAATCCTCTTCCTCTGCGCACGGCACCTGCTGGAGGTCATCGCTGCTGCTGCCAAGTCAATCCGGTCAATTTCAAGGTTCCTCAGAACTAGAACGATCTTTTGAATGATTCTTTAGGTTCTCGTTCCTCCGCTGTGGCTGTGCGTGTGGCAGCTGCTGGAGGTCATCACTGCCGGGGCCGAGGCCATGCGGTCGAGCGCACAGCATGCCATGCGCCAGGTGTGCGCACTCCAAGAGAGCCTCATGGGACAGAGGGGTGGGGAGGGGGCGGGAGGGCAGCAGAGGGGTAAGCAGGCAAAGAGGGAGGAGAAGGAGGAGATGGGGGTGGTGAAGGGGGGGATGGGGGGTGATGAGGAGGATGAGAATACCCAGGGCATGGAAGACGAGGCGCAGAGGTGTAAGCGGGTGAAGAGGGAGGAGGTGGTGGGGGTGGTGAAGGGGGAGGTGGGGGTGGTGAAGGGGGGGGTGGGGGTGGTGAAGGGGGAAGTGGGGGGAGTTGGTGAAGATGGGAGGTTGCAGGAGGGTAGTGAAGACACCAAGGCAGAACCAGAGGAAGATATGGAGGTACTTTATGGAGAAGAGTGTGCAGAGGGGTGGATGGAGGAGCCAGAGGGGTGGGAAGGAGCAATGCTACAGGGTTTGCTACGGGCAGCAGGCATCTTTTATTCCCCTCCCGAGGTCAGCGGTCACTGTGAAGCCTCATATCCCTCCTATGCTTCTCACTTACGGTAATGTCACCACTAAAGCGCCTTTGCTTTCTCATTCAAGATACTAAGCAGGTTATCACATTTTCATGTCCGAAATCAAACCGTTATGCCAAGATGGAATACAACGAAGGGGGAATCAACCAGCCTGTTTCTGTTACTATGCGCTTCCTCTGCTGCAGCCATCCTCACTTCATATTCCTTCTCTCATTGCCTCTTCTTCTGTACATATCTTCCTTCCATGCATGTCGTACATTATCTGCTCTTTCTCCTTTCCTTGGTCGATTCCTACTTTTGTGTCCACTTCTCGTTTTCCTTCCTATTTCTCATGCAGCAAGGCGGTTCAAGTGGTGGGCATTGGGGCGGCTCGAGGGAAGCGGCGGAGCAGAGGGAGTGCCTGCTGCAAGGCGTGGCGCGAGCTGAGAGGGCGGCTGCGGCACGAGATGGATGCGATTGATAGCTTCCTCACAGCCACGGCTGCAGCACCCAAGGGCCAGCAGCAGCAGCAGCAGTAGCAGCACGCGGGCCACCTGACCCTGTCATGCGACTTGTGTGCCTTCAGCGGCCCTGCCAGCCGCGGCCTGTGCGTCCTGCTCGCCCTCGCTCCCCACTTCTGCCCTGGCCTGCTCTCCTCTCCTCCCTCACCCTCCGCTGCCTCTCCCTCATTCCCGCTCGTGCCGTGCAAGGCCTGCTCCGCCTGCCCGCCCTCTCTGCCCTCACCCTACAAGACTCCTCCCTCGCCCTGCCCACCCTGCCTGTGCTGCTGTCCTCCTCTCGCCTGCACCGCATCGCACTACCCCACGCTCCCCCCCTTCGCCTTGCAGCCCCCCCAAGGCAGCCGCGAGGGCGCACTGCCACTGCCACTGCGGCGCTTAAGGAGCTGCACGTGAGCCGCATGGACGGCGTGCTGCTACAGCAGGTGGCGCTGCTGCCGTCCCTTGAGGCGCTCTCCTGCACGGCCAGCCAGGGCGTGACCCGCCACAGGTGGCAGCACCTCACGCGCCTCACCGGGCTGCGGCGCCTGCAGCTGGCGCCAACACACCTGGAGGAGCATTGACTGAAGCTGCTTTTCCCCATGGATGTGCTGCCAGAAGTCTCACCGGTTTTCCACAGGCTGGATGCCAAGTGTGAGCATGAGGAGGTTGTGAAGGGGAGTGCTATGGATGGTGGTGTGTGGGAGGTGGTGGGCGAGCTGCACAGCTTGGAGCAGCTGGGCGTGCATGTTGTGGAGTGCAGCCAGCTGGCCGCCAGCTCCATTCACAAGCTCACATCACTGACCGCTCTCCACATCTCCAGCACTCGCCTCGATGCCATTCGACCTGGCATGCTTGAAGGGCCTGACTCGCTTGAATGACCTGAGCCTAGCGGCCTGCAGCTTCCCGGTGGACTCGCACGTGTGACGGCTGGCTGCAGCTGCGCCGCAGGTGGAATCCCTGGACCTGTCTGCCACTACCGTCACCCGCCTTGGCGTGTCTAGCCTGCAGTGCTTGAAGCGCCTGAAGCGTGTGAAGCTGTGGCAGTGCTGGAACGTGTGGCAGGCGCTGGTGCGGCACGTGAGTGAGCTGGCGCGGGTGAAGGAGGTGGACCTGGGCTTCAACCACATACAGCCGGCATGGCTCAGGCCCCTTGTGGATGGCAAGCAGGTGACAAGGTTGCTTGTGATGGGCTGCGAGTTCAAGAGTAGGATGCTTGAAGAGCTCCAGCGGCCTTGGGTTGCAGGCAGGCAGTGGTGAAAATCTCACAGGAACATGGTTCGTGGCATTTGTGTACGAACATTTCAGCAAACATGTCACATGGTTTGTCCATTGTTTGAGTGGTGTTGTATTGCTCGACAAATGAAAATCGTACATAGAGCTTGTTAATTTTGCATAGAGCTTTGATTCAAATGCTATCTTTGATATTAAATGGTATATTGGACTTAGCGCACCAATCCTCTTACGTTGTGCAGTATCGGTGCTAAAGAGGATTAGGGCGGAGTCAGGCCGAGCAACAGGCAATGACCCACAGGCACGTATCAAAACAAGTCAAAACAAGCAGGACGAGCACTATCCCCAGCCAGGCGAAGCAGGCTGTGTTGCCAGAGGCAAGATGAGTTTTTCACCCCGGAAGCACTGCTTTACCTCGTCTCTTCTTTAGTCCCCGTCGATTAGTCCCCGTCGATTAGACCCCGTCGATTAGTCCCCGTCGATTAGTCCCCGTCGATTAGTCCCCGTCGATTACCCCCGTCGATTAGTTCCCGTCGATTAGTCCCCGTCGATTAGAGCCCATCGGTAGTGCCGCCCGTCGACCAGTGCCCATCCGTGCGGCGCGGCAGCGGCGCAATGCAGGGCAAGGGGAGCGGCGCAGCGGGGCTGGCGGGCTCCGCGCAGGTTGCGCCTGCGACGGGCCCCGCCGCGACAACCGCTGGCGGGGCTGGTGGGGCTGGCGGGGCTGGTGGCGCCGGGGGAACGACGGGCGGCGCAGGCGGAGGCAAAGCGAAGGGAACGAAACGTAAGGGGAAGGGAGAGGGGGGGCATAGGGTGTGGGTGGGTGGGGGAGGATGGAGGCCATGCGGCTAGCGAGATGAGGCGAGCTGGGGAGTCGCGCAGGTGACGCATGGCACTCCGACCAAGGGCCGTGGTTGAAGGCGAAAGGCGTCTCATGGACGGCGCATCGTGGCATTCGGGCCAACGGTCATTCGCACACCAGCACGCTTGAACGGCGGAAAGAAGTTTCGCCGACGATGCGTGTTCTATGGGGCACGGGCGTGTTTGTAAGGCGCATAAATGTATGCTCGCCAATAAAAGGCGGCCACACCTCTCACCCCCCTTACCGCACCGCTCACCGCCATTACCACTCCCCTCACCCTTCGTTCCTCTCTCCGCCATTCTCCGTGTTCTCCTCCCCGCCAGCACCACCCACTGACCACACGGCGTCCCCTGCGCGCCTTCACCCACTCCATGCCCCCGCTAATGTGTAAATCTCCGGCCCCCCAAACCCCCCCCCCCCCCCCCCCCCGGGTCATCCCCCAGGCGGAGCAACAGCTGGGGCGGCAGCGAGGCCCAAGAAGCTGTCTAAAGCCGCGGCGGCGGCGGCTGCTGCAGCGGCTGAGAGGCAGGCGGCAGGTGAGTGGCATGATGGGCGCAGGTGGTGCGGAAGGGAGGGACCTATCTTATGAGCGCAGTGAGATGCGACGTGGGAGCGGGAGGTGAGAGGTGAGAGGTGAGAGGTGAGAGGTGAGAGGCATGATGCGATGACGCGACGATGCACGCTGCCACGACGATCAATGCGCTCAGTGCTCCCCCCCCCACCCCCCCCTTCTCTCTCCCCTCTTTCTCTGTGCTCTTCCAGATGCAAAGGCAGCAGCAGGAGATGCTACAGCTATCCCTATTGGACAGCAGCTGCAGCAGCAGTCACAGCAACAGCACCAACAGCAGCAGCAGCAGCAGCAGCTAGCAAAGCAGCAACAGCAACAGGAGCAGCAACAGCAACAACAACAGCAGCAGC
Source organism: Closterium sp. NIES-67 (assembly GCA_027943415.1). Classification (NCBI taxonomy): domain Eukaryota; kingdom Viridiplantae; phylum Streptophyta; class Zygnematophyceae; order Desmidiales; family Closteriaceae; genus Closterium; species Closterium sp. NIES-67. Next base: position 465,329 of record BQMB01000849.1, on the reverse strand, counting down.
AGCAGCAGCAGCACCAGCCATTGCAGCACCAGCAGCACCAGCAGCAGGAACATCAGCAGCAGCTGCAGCAACAGCGGCATCCGCAGCAGCAGCAACCGAAGCAGCAGCATAGGCAGCAGGGGAGGGATGGAGGGAAGGAGGTGGGTGGGACAGAGGCAGAGCGAGCAAGAGCAGCAGCTGCGGGGGGGGGGAGCGCAAGGACAAGAAGGCAGCAGGCAAGCAGGGAGCGCAGGGAGGAGGCGCAACAGCAGGGGGGAAAACGGCGTAAGTTCATTTGCTTAGTTGTTGTTTCGATGGTCCTTTGTGTATGGGTTCTTGTTGTGTTGGACAGTCTGATTCAAGTTCAAATGTAAGTCCAGCAGCATGTTTCTGTCTCTTCCATGCATTGCTTGTTCTTTTATCAAGTGCTTGCCTGCCTCTCGCTCTGCCTCTTCATTCCTCGCCCCTCCCTGTGCTGCAGTGCTGCGGCTGATGCTCCCTCGGCCTCAGCATCAGCAGCGCATGCTGCAAAGCCCGTCACTGCACCGCCAGCAGGCATGCCCTCCCACGCAACTCAGTCTCTTCTCCCTTTTACTCTCAACACCAGCCTCCCTTTCCTCACACTCTCTTTGTGCCACTCTCACTTCTCGTTTTCATTCCAGAGGTGCTATACCATGCCGTGCCATGCCATGCCATGTAGACATGGTTAAATCGCATCGCATTATATCGCATTTTGCGATAGCGATTTATCATTTTTTTAAAAGAATATCGCGGCGATGCGATGCGATAATATCGCGCGATATTTGCGATATCGCGTTTTTATCGCGCTATTTTTTGCGCGATAAAATGCGATAAGCGATAAAAAGATATCGCGCGCGATACTTTCGCTTTTCACGTCGCGGAATTTCGCCAGCAAGGGGAGGGACATAGGCGAGGGCCCTGAACTAAGCAAAAATAGAAGGTGAGCTAGTCTAGGTTTCTCTTGGGGTGATGCTGAATGGCGAGCGGAAATGGCAAGCGGCAGTTTGGGGGGAGGAGTTTGTGTGAGGAGCAGAGCTTGGAGCACATTTGAGGAAGGGTTGGAAATTCTAGATGGGAAGGAGTGCAGTGTGGTTGAGGGAGGGGAGTTTGGTGGGGGTTCAAATTTGTTATGGTTGGTGGTGGGTGGTGGGCGAGTGGGTTTTCTGGATGGGATGTGGTGGTGTGCGGTTGAAGGGATTTAGGGGGTTGGACTGAAATCTCGACCCCCAAAGTCAATTGGTTGGACTCCAACCAATTTCCACCACTTCAACCGCACTAAACTCCACTGCTTCTACAGAATCCAACCCCGTCCCCTCAAACACGCTCCACATGAGAGAGGGACCACGATATTCCCATCTCCCGTCAATTCACTTACCTAATTCCGCGCGAACCTAGGAGAGCCACCATTGTCGTGCCCTGTGGTGTGGGAACACGTTCTTTTAGGGTGGAAAAACTGTGGCCCCTAAATGCGATGCGATATTATATCGCATCGCGCGATGCATCGCTTTTTTTAGGCGATAATTTTTAATATCGCCCCCTAAAACGCGATATGCGATTTCGTTTTTTTTTTAACATATCGCAGCGATGCGATATCGCATCGCATCGCGTTTTGACCATGTCTAATGCCATGCCATGCCATGCCATGCCATGCCATGCCATGCCGTGCCGTGCCATGCCATGCCATGCCATGCCGTGCCATGCCATGCCATGCCGTGCCGTGCCATGCCATGCCGTGCCATGCCATGCCATGCCATGCCGTGCCATGCCATGCCATGCCGGCACCACACCATGCATGCAGTCCCTTTCCATGCCTGAGCAGCATGCCTTGCCAGCGCCTTGGGGCTTTACCTTCTCACATATGCTGTGAATGCTCGCTGTTAGATTATATCTATTATAACATGCTAGGTTAGTGTGCTCTGTAGGTGTACACCAATTTGTGGTGTACACACTTTAGCTGCTCGTCGCCAGCCCGCAGCTCGCCCCTCGCTGCCAGCTCGCTGCCAGCTCGCCGCCAGTCCGCCGCTCGCTCCTCGTCGCCAGCCTGCCGCTTGCCGCTCGCTGCCAGCTCGCCACCAGTTCGCCGCCTGCTGCTCGCCACCGGCTCGCCGCTCGCCGCTCGCTGCCGGCTTTCCGCCAGCCCGCCGCTCGCTGCTTGGCACCAGCCCGCCGCCAGCTCGTCGCCAGCTCCCTGCTCGCTGTTCGTCGCCAGCTCGCCGCCAGTCGCCGCCAGCCCGCCGCCAGCTCGCCGCTAGCTCGCCGCTCGCCGCTCGCCGCCAGCTGCCTGCCATCCGCCGCACGCTGCTCCCCGCTCGCCAGAAGCGCGCCACCAGTCATCCGCCAGCAGTGCACTGGCCGCCCGTCCGCCAGCAGCACGCAGTCACCGCTGCCAACACCCGCCGCTGCCGCCGCTGCCCCTCCCTGCAGCCGCCGTCGCCGCTTCCCTCCTCTGCAGCCGCTGCCTCTGCCCCGCTCTGCGGCACCTACCGCCGCTGCCCCAGTCCGCAGCCGCTGCCGCTGCCCAAGTCCGCAGCCGCCGCCGTTGCCCCTCCCTGCAGTCGCTGCTCCTCCCTGCATCCGCCGCCGCCGCTTCCCTCATCTGCAGCCGCCGCCGCTGTCCCGCTCTGCAGCACCTGCCGCCGCTGCCCAAGTCCGCAGCCGCTGCCGCTGCCCCTCCCTGCAGCACCTGCCGCTGCCGCTGCCCAAGCCAGCAGCCGCCGCCGCTGCCTCTCTCTGCAGCAACTACCGCTGCTGTCCACGCCAGCAGCCACCGCTGCTGCCCACGCCAGCAGCCGCCGCCGCTGCCCACCAGCAGCCGCCGAATTCAGCAGCAGCCGCCGACTTCAGCAGCAGCTGCCGACTTCAGCAGCAGCCGCCGACAGCAGCCGCAGCCGTCGACATTAGCAGCAGCCGCAGTCATCAGCAGCAGACGCCGACACCAGTCGCCGCCGCTCCCGCACCAGTCAGCCGCCACCGCTCCCGCGTTGCCCCGCCTCCTCGTGCCGCCCAGGTCCACCTGCGGTAGCTCCATGTCGTGCCGCCGCGAGTCCTCTCCCCGCCGCCCCCCCCCCCCCCCCTCCTTGAGCCGCGCGGGTCCACCCGTAGTCGCTCCCTGCCGCACCCTCAGTGCGTCTTCGCCAAGCCCCCGTGGCATTTCCTCCGCCTATTGACGCCTCCTTTGTCGACAAGCTCCAACTCGTAGCGGATAAATCCGCCACCAACTGGCACTCCTTCGCTTGCAGCATCCGGCGTGTCTTAGGCGGCGCCCGGGTACAGCAGTACAAGCTGCTCGACGTCATCGAGCGCAAGGCAGCTGCCCTGTGCCCTGCTGAGCCCGTGTCACCTGGCGCTGAACCTCCAGTCCCACGCGACCCTGGCGAACCGCTAGAGGCGCCTGTGGTTCCTGACGCCACGCCCGCCGATTCCGCCGTTGAACGACCGCCGCGTGTTCCTGCAGCGGCGCACCGATTACAAGTTCGAGAAGGAGGTGTTCGAGGTCACCTCCAAGCTCGTTGCTGACCACCGCCGGCAGACCTCTCGCCATGCGCAGCTGCAGGCGACCTATGCCTCCGACATCATCGCATGGTGTGAGGCCGATCTCCGTGCCTCCACTATCATTCTCGGCGCCCTTCCCGTCAAGCTGATGCGCCGTCTCCAGGCCCGTGAGCTTCAGGCCTCCCAGCTGTAGGCCGAGCTCCACGCCATGTTCGAGCGCCGTGACATAGGATCGCTCGGCCTTCTCTTTCGCGAGTACAACTCCATCACCCTCCAGAGCAGCAGTGGCACTGTTGACTTCACTAGCCGCCTGCTTGACATCGCCTCCCGCTTGGAGGCTCGTCGTGTCATCCTGCCTCCCGAACTCCACATTCATAACCTCCTCCACGGCCTCACCCCACAGTACGACACGCAGGTCATCGTCTTCACTGAGAGCTCCCCGCATGCTGACCTCCCCATTGTGGTGCAGTGGATCATCAACTCTGAGGTTAAGCTCCTCCAGGATCCCACTACCACTCTGCACTCTGCCCAGCCAGCCTCCACCAAACTCAATGCTCTCCCCTCCCGCGCTCGTGGTGGCCACCCTCGTGGTGGCCGTGGAGGGGGCCGCGGTGGTGGCAGTGGCAACGGGGGAGGTGGTGTGCCTGGAGGAGGCACTGCTGGTGCTGGAGGGACAGCTGGAGGCCGTGGTGGTCGCTCTGGCACCCTTCCTCCTTGCCAATACCTGCGCCGTCATGGGCCCAAGGCCGGAGAGCGTTGCCTGCAGACCAACCACCCCATCGACACTTGTTTCAAGGCTCTCGATAATGCGTGGTTCGATCGCGGCAACAGTGGCACTCCGCCTCGCTGGTCCAGCGTCACTCCTCGCCCCTCCCTCGCTGATGTGAAGGCTCTTCCAGCCTTCTTACCAGCGCACCTTCATCTCGCCTCCTCCTCCGTTTTTTCCCCTCCGTAGCAGCAACTGCTTCATTTCCAGCAGCTTCAGCAGTTCCAGCAGCAGCAGCAGCAACAGCAGCAGCCGCCGCCGCAGCAACCGTGGGCACTTGGGGGTCAGGCGGCCGCAGCAGCAGCAGGTGCAGCCGTAGCAGTCGCAGCTTGGCAGCAGCAAGAACAGCTGCAGCAACAGCTCGCCTTTGGCTCTGCTGCCATGGCCGCCCATGCATCTCCCGGCCCTCCTGGCTATCCCCTCTAGGGATCCGTTCCTGTGCCTGCTAGTGGCCTTCCCACACCTGCTACTCAGACAATTTTCCTTGGTCCCCTCACCAGTGCCTCTCCTGCTTTATCCTCCATGTATCCCTCTGACTTTAATGCGAGTGATTTTCAGTATTCCATATCACCGCCTCCTCCCCCGCCCATCCCTCCCTCCCCCACCCTGGACTTTGTCCTTGACAGTGGCGCCACTGAGACAGCTCTCAAGGATGCTGGTACTAGACATGAGCAAAACCGGGTAATTACCCGACCCGACCCGGTTTTGCCCTACCCGCAATCGGGTCCGGGTCGGGTCGGGTCGGGTAATTTCCGGGTAATGTTTGGAGGTCTGTTACCCGACCCGACATTTTAATACCGGGTAATTAGGTACCCGTCTGTCGGGTCGGGTATACCCGACCCGCATTTAATTGAAGTCGGGTAATATTACCCGGGTACCCCTAGGTGGCTGTAAAATTCAGCAAACACAGAGTAACAAACCCAAAGTCGGGTCGGGTACCCGCGACCCGACGGGTAATAAATTACCCGACATTTCGGGTAATTCTCGGGTAACGGGTATGCATTACCCGGCCCCAGTACCCGACCCGACCCGGCCGGGTAATTCGACAAAATCCTATTACCCGACCCGGCCAAAATGTCGGGTCGGGTCGGGTACCCGCGGCCCGACCGGGTAAAATGCTCAAGTCTAGCTGGTACTCTCACCCCCCTCCTCGTTCCCACTAGCGTTCATGGTGCAGACTCCAGTTTTTCCATCCCCTGTACCTACCTCTCCACCCTTCCATTGCCCCCCTTCCCTTCCCGCACTGTCACTGGCCTCCATATTCCCACCCTCCGCCATAACCTTCTCTTCCTCCGGGAGTTACAATAGGCCGGCGTCACCGCCACGTTCCCTGCCTTTGCCACCCACTGTGACCTAATTCACGGTGCCTCTAACTCCCTCCTCCACCGCCTTCCCCTTTGCCCCCACACCCGCCAGTTCATCCTTCGCATCCCTCGCCCTTCCTCCTGCCACGCCACGACCCGCGCTGGCACCACTACCTCCCCCCCTCTCCCATCCCCACAACCACCGTCCTCCTCCCTTGCTCCCTCTCCCTGCTCCTGCCGCGCACTCTCCCATCCCGCTGTCCTCCTCCACCACCGCCTTGGCCATCCCAACTTTGCCACCCTCCGCGCATCCATTTCCTCTCGCCTCCTCCATGGTCTCCCCCCTTTTCTCGCTCCTCTCCCCTCCTCCCCTGCACCCGCTTGCTCCTCTTGCATCCATGGCAAGCTCAAGCAGCACCCCCATCATAGCCACCCCTCCTTCGCCGCCGCCCCCATTGATCTGGTTCACATGGACCTCTGGGGACCCAATCCCTCCCCCTCCCGCCATGGCCACAGGTACATGCTCGTCCTCGTTGATGACCACAGCCACTACTCCTCAGTCTTTCTTCTCCACACGAAAGCTGAAGCGGCTGCTGTCATCATTCGCTGGGCTGAGCAAGCCCGCACCCACTTTGGCCGCCCTGTTCGCCGCTTCCACTCGGACGGTGGGGGGGAGTTTCTCAATCATACTCTTTCCTCCTATTGCACCGCTCATGGCACTGAGCAAACCCGCACCCTTCCCCACTCCCCCCAGTAGAATGCTATCGCCGAGAGCCGCATTCGTGAGATTACTAAAACAACGCGCTGCCTTCTCACCCATGCCTCCACCCTCCCCTCTCTTTGGGGCTATGCTCTCCTCCATGCCACTCTTCTCACCAACCTCTATCCTCACTTCCAACGCACCTTCTCCACTCCCACAAAACTCTGGGTATCATCCAAGCCCGATGCAGCGGTCCTCCGTGTCTGGGGATGCAAGGCGTTTGACCTTATCCCCCCTGCCGACCGCTCGTGCTCGGCCAGCAAGCTTGCCTCGAAGGTCCTCGAGTGTGTCTACTTGGGGCACGCTCGCGACTCTCCTGGCTACCTGTTCCTGCACCCCCCTTCTGGCCGCTTCTTCAAGAGTCGCGATGTCGTGTTTGATGAGAGCGTTCCATACTACGCCTCTCCTCCTCCTGTCGACCCCCTCCCCTCTTCCTCTCGCCCTCTCACCTGGGCTGACACTGTCCTCCCCCCGCTCCTTCCCCAAGCTCCTCTGCTCCTTCCTCCCCCGCCTCCCCCTCCACCTCCTCCTCCCCCCCCATCCTCGGGTGACATCTAGGCTTGAGCAACGGGTCGGGTCGGGTCGGGTAACCCGACCCGAACCCGACTTTTTGACGGGTCGGGTCGACATTTGCGGAAGGTTGACCCAACCCGACCCGACCCGACCCGACTCGACCCGACCGATAAAACCCGACCCGTCGGGTCGGCTTATTACCCGTCCCTGCCCCTTGCCAACCCGACCCGACCCGACCCGAAATCGGGTTAGGTAGAACCCGACCTATTAAACACGGGTCGGGTTGACATTTCCTGAACTCCGACCCGACTTGACCCGACCCGACCCGAACCCGACATCGGGTAGGGCAAAGTCGGGTCGGGTCGGGTCGGGTCGGGTCGGGTCCGGTTCATGCTCAAGCCTAGTGACATCTATGATCCTATTGCCCCCCCTTCCCCTGCCCACTCTGTTGCCGATTCCCCATCCTCCCAGCAGCCGTCGGTGGAGGATAAGCAGCCGCAGCAGCAGCAGTAGCAGCAGCCGCAGCAGCAGCACCCGCAGGAGCTCCCGCCGCAGCAGCAGCAGCACCCTCCTCCCTGTGGTGGCGGCCAGGTCTCCGCTCCGTCTCCCTCCATGCGCCGCCGCACATCCTCTCCTTTTCTCCTCCCGTGCGCTCACACGCGCTCCATGGATCCCGTCCTTGATCTCTACTTCAAACTTTCTGCCCCTTCCCAGGAGGACTCCCATGCGAAGTTCATCGTCGTTCATCAGCACACTCCACGCCTCCTCCCACTCTACACGGGCTTCCTTGGCTTTAAGCTTGAGCAAAACCTGGTAATTACCCGACCCGATCCGGTTTCGCAATACCCGACCTCGGGTCGGGTATTTTCGGGTCGGGTATTTTCGGGTCGGGTCCGGGTCAGGTAATATGCCCATGACCCTTACCCGGACCCGGCCTTAGGGGACGGGTAATACAATACCCGCGTGGCGGGTCCGGGTATACCTGAACCGGTTACCCTGAAAAGCGGGTATTAGTACCCTCCACCTACTAGTAAGCATCCAAAAAACGGGCTAGACTAGGTAGGGTTTATGAAAATGCGAATCTCAAATGAGAGTCGCGTTTTCTAGAGGTCAAATTTTGACCACCCAACTCCCTCCCTTTCACCGCACTGAACTCCTCCCCGTCTACAAACTCCAATTTCCAACCAAACTCCCTCCCTTTCATCGTATTGAACTCCTCCCTGTCTACAAACTCCAACATTTCCAACCAAACTCCCTTGCTTTCACCGCACTGAACTCCTACCCATCTACAAACTCCAACCTTTTCTCAAATTTCACCCAACTCTCTCCCTTTCACCGCACTTAACTCCTGCCCATCTACAAACTCCAACTTCTCCTCACAAATGCTCCACTCGTCCCCCCTCACCTCCCAAACCGTTTGGCCGCAAAACCTAAAACACAGCGCGACTTACGCCCATGTCTAAATGGAGTACCCGGCCTCGGGTATTATTTACCCGACCGGGTCGGGTACCCGTTACCCGACGTGTCGAGTAACGGGTATCGAATACCCGCCCGGGTAACCCGGACCCGACCCGCCGGGTAATATTCCGGAATCCGGATACCCGACTCGCCCAAAAAGCGGATCCGGATCCGGGCGGGAATTTTGCTCAAGCCTACTTGGCTTCATGCTGCTCTGTGCATCCTCCTCCCCCTCCATCTACGTCCCCGGCGACTTTTGGGAGGCCATCACCGGCCCTGACGCCAACAAGTGGATCCATGCCATCTTTCGTGAGTTTGAGGCGTTCATCCGCAACACCTCGTTTGTCGATGTGATTCCTCCTCCCCGCGCTAATATCGTCGAAGGAAAATGGGTGTTCTGGTTGAAGCAGTTACCTGGCGAGGAGCCGGTCTACAAGGCCCGCTACTGTGCCAAGGGCTTCACCCAGAACTGGAGCGTCGACTACTGGAATATATTTCCTCCCACATCCAAGCTCCCCACCATCCGGGCGCTGCTCGACTTCGCCGCCCGTATGGCCATGGTGATCTGCTGCATGGACGTCTCCAACGCGTTCCTGCAAGGCGAACTGCGTGAAAAAGTCCTCATGTGGCGACCCCCGGGATTCCATGCTGCCATTATCCTCATAGCCGATGAGGAAGCCGACATGGTGCAGGTCAAGACCGAGCTCCTGACCCGACTCCAGTGCAAGGATCTCGGAGAGCTGAAGAATTACCTCGGCATGACCATCACTCGCGATCTGGAAGCCGGCACCATCACGCTGTCCCAGTCGTTCTACCTCGCCCCGGTCCTGGAGCGGTTCACCATGGCGCAGGCCAAGCCAGTGTCCACCCCTCTACCCGTTGGTCATCAGCTTGCCCCTGCAACCTCCCCCTCCGCCTCTGATCACCCCTATGCCGAGCTTGTCGGGTCCCTCATGTACGCCATGATGTGTACGCACCCCGACCTCGCATACCCCATCAGTGTCCTTGCCCGGCTCGTTGGCGTAGGCCGCCACACTCCCGCGCACTGGGCCGCCGCCAAGAGAGTCCTCCGCTACCTGCGAGGCACCAAAGACTACGTCTTGACCCTTGGTGGTACCTCCCCTCCCCTCCTCACTGGCTACAGTGACTCGTCCTGGGCCGACTCCCAGCCCGACCGCCGCTCCTCCCAGGGCTATGGCTTCACCCTGGGCGGTGGCCTCATCAGCTGGTGCTCCACCTGCTCCTCCGCCATTGCCCTGTCCTCGTGCGAGGTGGAGCTTTACGCGGGCACCATGGCCGCTCAGGAGTCGCGCTGGCTGTGCTATCTCCTCGCTGAGCTCGGCGCTCCTCAGCACTGCCCCACCCTTTGGGCGACCCAACCATAATTGGGGTTTCCCCAACTGCTTGTGGCACTGTTCCCCCTTCCCTCTCAAGCCTCTCTAGAATCCTATGCATGCTTGTATTCACACTGCTAATACAACTTTTCAGATTCTTTAACTCGCCTCATATTGTTTTTCATGATTTGTTCATCATAGTACTCAATACTTTTGCACCCATGATTCATTCACTTCTTGCGCTACTTTTCCAGCACGTTGTGCCACCCCGCCCCACACCACATCACACCACAGCACACCACACCATACGCCAGCCTAGGCATTGGATACATCATAGCTAATGAACGTGGGTGTGTCGCGGCAGCGCCTTTGATTTCCCTATCTTGCCATTCCATGCATTCCACGCATTCCACGCATTCCACGCACTCCATGCATTCGACGCATTCGACGCATTCCACGCATTCCACGCATTCCATGCATTCCATGCATTCCACGCATTCCACGCATTCCACGCATTCCACGCATTCCATGCATTCGACGCATTCCACGCATTCCACGCATTCCACGCATTCCATGCATTCCATGCCATGCCACCACGTACCCATGCCATGACACCAAATGCCATGCCACCCCACTATGCGCCATGCCATCACACCACATGCCATGCATCACACCACGTGCCATGTGTCACATGACGTACCATGCCGTTACACAACTTGCCTTGTCATCCTATCCATGCCCCCAGCAGGGAAGCCATCACAGCCGAAGAAGAAGGCGAGTGCGTCTCGACGCAACACCTTTGACTTCATTCTCAAGCAGGCCAAGCCCCTCCGCAAGGACCAGCAGCCCCCAGGTGCGATAAGGGATGTGAGTTAAATTATACATGAAAAATACTGAAAGGTTGCATTAGCAGTAAGCATACATAGTAATCAAGAGAGGTTTCAAAACGAAGGGGAAACATTACCTCTAGGAGTTGAGAAGCCCCAATGGCAGCTGGATTACCCAACCACTCGTGCGGAAACCACAGGTGGTTGGAAACCCAACCGTCGTTGCTGCCATTTGTGGTTGGGATTGACCAATCACTACTGGTCACCAACAAGTGTGTTTTGGTGCTCGGGGGCTCGAACCACAAGAGGATTGGATTAGCACCCTAAGCACAAATGTGTACACCTAGTATTGGTTACACTTAATGTACACACTAGCCTAGCAGGCTATAGTTCAACACAAGAGAGAAACCTTTGAATCATGGAGCACCAGATGGGCGGCTGGTAGGGCCCAAGAAGGCTGATCCAAATCTTGTTTTCGACAGAATCGTATCAGCTAACAACCTACTCAACTCAGAAACATGCCAACACCCCCAACCCACCCGAGATTTCACCAATATCCCCAACCCAAGCGAATTTCGCCGACACCGCCGAACCACTTGAATTTTCGCCAACACTCCCCAACCAACCAACTTCTTGCCGACACCACCAAACCAGATATTTTTTCGCCAATCCCCACCCCATCCTTGATATCTGCCAACACCCCATCCCTGATTTCTGCCAACACCCCATCCCTGATTTCTGCCAACACCCCAGCCATGTTTCGAGGTTGTGGGAGGATGAGGTGAGTGCGTGAGCTAGGAAACAGAAGACGGCATAGTATATCTCGACATTAAGAGGAAACGATGCTAACTTGCTTTTAGACATGGTTAAAATGCGATGCGATGCGATATCGCGTCGCATTTTGTCATATCGCGCGTGATATCGCAGCGATGCAATATCGCATCGCTGCGATTTCTGTTTCAAATTTTGAAATCGCATATCGTAATTTAGGGTGCGATGTTAAAAAATATCGCACCCTTAAATGCGATATATCGCGTGATGCGATTTAATATCGCATCGCGTTTAGGGGTCGGAGGAGAAAATCAGAACGACAAGGCTGGCTATCCTAGGTGCGCGAGGAATTAGGTGAGTGAAGTTTGAGGGAGAATGAGATATCGTGGCCCCTCTCCGATGTAAAGCGTGTTAGAGGGGCAGGGGCAGAGCGTGTTAGAGGGGCAGGGGCAGAGCGTGTTAGAGGGGCAGGGGCTGGATTCTGTAGATGCGGGGGAATTTAGTGTGGTTGAAGTGGTGGAAATTGGTTGGATTTCCAACCAATTGAATTAGTGGGTGTCGAGATTTCAATCATCCCCCTAAATCCCTTTAACTGCACACCACCACATTCCATCCACCACCGCCCATTTCAAAAATTGAATCTCCAACCAACTCCCCTCCCTCAACCGCACTGCACCCCTTTTCAACTAGAATTTCCAACCCTTCCTCTCCAAGCTCCTCACAAACACCTTCCCGTCAATTGCGCCAACCCCAAACAGCCGCGCGCAATTTCCGCACGCCATTACAACGAGAGAACCCTATTTTTTGCTAAGTTCAGGGCCCGCGCCCATGTTCCCCCCCCCTTTTTGGCGCAATTCCGCAGCGCGATATGTGGATGTATGGCGCGCGATATTTTAGTATTGCATATCGTTTTTTATCGCGCTGAAAAATCCACGATAAATGCGTGATATCGCAAAAATCGCGCGATAATATCGCATCGCATCGCTGCGATTTTTTATTAAAAATAAAATAAAATCGCAATTGCAAAATGTGATAAAACGCGATGCGATATATCAGGATGCGATGCGATATACCCATGTCTACTTGCTATATAGGTGATTATAACGTGGGCTGTCGGGCGGCCCATAGATCAGGGGCGGGTCTCCTTACCCGTGGTCAGGCCCGCAGGTCAGGTATGACCCGACCTGTTTTCGTCGGGTCGGGTTGGAAAATGCTGGGTTTGACATGACCTTGATCCGACCCGACCCGAACCCGACCTCGGGTCAGGCAAAGTCGGGTTGGGTCGGGTCGGTTCGGGTCGGGTATTTGCTCAAGCCTAATCGAACCTATTGAAATGTTTCTTGGTTTGTTCAAAGTTTTTCAAAAGAATTCTTTCAGAGGGTTGTTCATGCGAAAAAAAGGCCTTCAACTCTCCCCCAAGCCCTCCCTCCCATGCAGCCCCGGCGCCGCTGCCGCTAGCCACGGCGGTGCACCATCCGCGGCACGAGGCGCGACTGAGAGGCGTGCTGGGCGCTCTCTTCTGGGAGGCGAGCTCGCGAGCCATCACCAACCAGAGCACCCCCAACACCTCCCTTGCAGCCCCCAGCAACCAACCAAACCCCCCCTCCTCTTCCCTCACCCCCACCCCCTCTCCCGCGGCCCCCACCATCCCTGCCTCCACCGTCTCCTCCCTCCCTGCCACCCCCACTGCCAACCACTCCTCTCTCGCCTCTCAACCCTCCTCACTCTCCCACACCCCCTCGCCCCTCGCCCCCTCCTCCTCCTCGCTCGATCCCCTCTCCCTGCATAAGTTTTCTGACCTTCCGGGCTCAGGCTTGGGATTGCCAGGCTTCCAAGCCTTGCAGGGAGGCTCGGCAGCGACAAGCTTGGCAGGAAGGGGAGGAGGGGGAAGCAGTGGTGGGGGAGGGCTGAGGGGGATGGCAGGGGGAGCCATGGGCGGAGGAGCTGGGGGCGGAGGGACAGGAGAAGGGGGTGTGGGGGGAGTAGTAGGGGCAGGGATGGGGGGAGTGGGCGGATTCGGGGGTGCGTTCAACTCGAGTGGGGGTGGGATGAACCCAGCAGCGGCAGCCGGCAGGGGGGTGGGTGGGATTGGGTCAGCAGCAGGAGCTGGAGGTATGGGTGGAGGTATGGGAGGAGGAATGGGGGGAGGTTTGGGAGGAGGCATGGGTGGAGGTATGGGAGGAGTGATGGGAGGGGGAGTGGGAGGAGGTATGGGAGGAGGTATGGGAGGAGGTATGGGAGGAGGTTTGGGAGGGGGAGTGGGAGGAGGTATGGGAGGAGGTACGGGAGGGGGGGTGGGAGGAGGTATGGGAGGAGGTATGGGAGCCATGGGCATGGAAATGGGCATGGGAATGGGCATGGGAATGGGCATGAGCGCAGGCGCATGCGGTCGTGTGGATGCGTCGTTCTCCTCTTCTTGCGCATCCGCAGTCACTCCTCTCTCCCACTTCACCTCCCCTGCTGGCGCTCTGCCTGCTGCTATGGCTGCCACCACCACTGTCATGGGCAGCGGTGCTGTTGCCTTGGGCGCTGCTGGTCCTGGCATGGGTGCTGGCGGTGCTGGCATGGGTTCTAGCACGGGTGGAGCAGCCATGTCTTGGCAGACGCAGGAACAGGGCCAGGAGCAGGGGCAGGGGCAGAGGCAGGGGCAGGGGCAAGAGCAAGGGGGGCACGGTCTACCGGGGCTGCAAGGGTTGCATGGGAAGTTAGGGCAAGGCACAGTGGTGCAGGGGATGCAGGGGGAAGCAGGTGTGCAAGGGGGTATGGGCGCGCAAGGGGGGGGGGGCGTGGAAGGGCGAGTCGGGCATCAGGAGCACAGCCACAGCAAGGGCGCCACTCCTACTGCCACTGCTGCTGCTGCCACCCCTGCTGCAGCTGCGGCTGCTGCTTCTGCTGCTGCTCCTCAGGTGAGAGTGACCCTCAGGTGAGAGTGCGACGAGGACAATGAGAGGACATGGGAAGGGAGAAGGCGGCATTCGGAGGTAGAGGTTGTGAGGAGATTGTGTAGGAGTATGGATGTTCCGTGGAACACTCTAACCACCACACTCTCGCTTTGTGCACCCCTCACATCATGGCATGCCCTCAGGTGAGAGTGCTCCTCAGGTGAGAGTGCGACGAGGACAATGAGAGGACATGGGAAGGGAGAAGGCGGCATTGGGAGGTAGAGGTTGTGAGGAGATTGCGTAGGAGAATGGATATTCCGCGGAACACTCTTACCACCACACTCTCGCTTTGTGCACCCCTCACATCATGGCATGCCCGTTGTTGTTGTTCCAATAATGACGTGCCCTTTGATGTCATTCACATAATGGCATGCCCTTTGATGTCATTCACATAATGGCAAAGCCCTTTGATGCCATTCACATAATGGCATGCCCTTTGATGTCATTCACATAATGGCATGCCCTCTGATGTCATTCACATAATGGCATGCCCTTTGATGTCATTCACATAATGACATGCCCTTTGATGTCATTCACATAATGGCATGCCCTTTGATGTCATTCACATCATGGCATGCCCTTTGATGTAGGCATGAGCAACGAGGCGAGGATTCGAGGCCTCGACATTTCCTCGAGGCAAATGGGCGAGGATTTTGTATCCTGGCGAGGAAAACCTGGATAAGGCTCATTCTTCCCGCACATGTTCCCATCTCCCCCCCCCCCCCCCCCCCCCAAACCCCCAGCCGCCCAGGTCAAGGAATCCTCGCCCCGGGTCAAGGAATTAATCCTCGAGGCGAGGATTTCAATCCTCGACCCCAAAACCCGGGGGTCGAGGGGGGATTTTCAAGAAAAATCCTCGGCGAGGATTCCTCGACCCGCCCTGGCTATGGCGCGAGGATGAGATCCTCGGGTCAAGGAATCCTCGCCTCGCCCCGTGCTCATGCCTACTTTGATGGCATTCACATAATGGCATGCCCTTTGATGTCATTCACATCTTGGCATGCCCCTTGATGTCATTCACATAATGGCATGCCCTTTGATGTCATTCACATGATGGCATGCCCTTTGATGTCATTCACATGATGGCATGCCCTTTGATGTCATTCACATGATGGCATGCCCTTTGATGTCATTCACATGATGGCATGCCCTTTGATGTCATTCACATATTGGCATGGCATGCCCTTTGATGTCATTCACATAATGGCATGCCCTTTGATGTCATTCACATAATGGCAAAGCCCTTTGATGCCATTCACATAATGGCATGCCCTTTGATGTCATTCACATAATGGCATGCCCTCTGATGTCATTCACATAATGGCATGCCCTTTGATGTCATTCACATAATGACATGCCCTTTGATGTCATTCACATAATGGCATGCCCTTTGATGTCATTCACATCATGGCATGCCCTTTGATGTAGGCATGAGCAACGAGGCGAGGATTTCCTCGCCTCGGAAATCCTCACCTCGAAATTCCGGGGGGCGAGGCAGGATTTCTGGGAAAAATCCTCGCGAGGAATCCTCGCCCCGCCCCGGCGAGGATTCGAGGCCTCGACATTTCCTCGAGGCAAATGGGCGAGGATTTTGTATCCTGGCGAGGAAAACCTGGATAAGGCTCATTCTTCCCGCACATGTTCCCATCTCCCCCCCCCCCCCCCCCCCCCAAACCCCCAGCCGCCCAGGTCAAGGAATCCTCGCCCCGGGTCAAGGAATCCTCGCCTCGCCCCGTGCTCATGCCTACTTTGATGGCATTCACATAATGGCATGCCCTTTGATGTCATTCACATCTTGGCATGCCCCTTGATGTCATTCACATAATGGCATGCCCTTTGATGTCATTCACATGATGGCATGCCCTTTGATGTCATTCACATGATGGCATGCCCTTTGATGTCATTCACATGATGGCATGCCCTTTGATGTCATTCACATGATGGCATGCCCTTTGATGTCATTCACATATTGGCATGGCATGCCCTTTGATGTCATTCACATAATGGCATGCCCTTTGATGTCATTCACATACTGGCATGCCCTTTGATGTCATTCACATAATGGCATGCCCTTTGATGTCATTCACATATTGGCATGGCATGCCCTTTGATGTCATCACATAATGGCATGCACTTAGATGTCATTCACATAATGGCATGCCCTTTGATGTCATTCACATGATGGCGTGCCCTTCGATGTCATTGACATAATGGCATGCCCTTTGATGTCATTCACATCATGGCATGCCCTTTGATGTCATTCACATACTGGCATGCCCTTTGATGTCATTGACATAATGGCATGCCCTTTGATGTCATTCACATATTGGCATGGCATGCCCTTTGATGTCATTCACATAATTGCATGCCCTTTGATGTCATTCACATATTGGCGTGGCATGCCCTTTGATGTCATCACATAATGGCATGCACTTAGATGTCCTTCACATAATGGCATGCCCTTTGATGTCATTCACATGATGGCGTGCCCTTCGATGTCATTCACATAATGGCATGCCCTTTGATGTCATTCACATCTTGGCATGCCCTTCACATCATGGCATGCCCCTTGATGTCATTCACATCATGGCATGCCTTTGATGCCATTCACATAATGGCATGCCCTTTGATGTCATTCACATGATGGCGTGCCCTTCGATGTCATTCACATAATGGCATGCCCTTTGATGTCATTCACATATTGGCATGGCATGCCCTTTGATGTCATTCACATAATGGCATGCCCTTTGATGTCATTCAGATATTGGCATGCCCCTTGTTGTTCACATGGCATGCTGTTTATTGTTGTTCCCATCCACTCTCAGAAGCCCAAGGCTCGCCCAAAGAAAGTATCAGCAGCTGCAGCGGCAGCAGCAGCAGCAGCAGTTGCAGCAGCAGCGGGGACAGGGGCAGGAGCAGGGGAAGGGTCTGCTGCTCAGAAGCCCAAGCCCAAGTCGAAGCCAAAGGTGTCTGCCAAAGCCAGAGCCGCTGCTGCAGCCGCCGCCGCTGCTGCTGCTGCTGCCGCTGCCAACACCAGTGCTGCTGGAGCAGATGCTCCTGCTGCTTCTGGTGGTGCTGATGGCGATGGTGCCGCTGCTGCAAGTGGACCTGGTGCGGGGAGTGCGAGGAGCAGCGGAGGGGGCAGTGAAGGGGAGGCCGCAGGGAAGGCTTTGAAGGGCCTCTCGAGCCCTCGAACGGTCAGTGAGAAGCAGAGCAGTTTTTGGGATGGGGCTCAGCTGCAGCAGCAGCAGTTGCAGCAGCAGCAGCAGCAGCAGCAGCAGCAGCAGCAGCAGGTGCATTCGCCACAGCAACTGCAGCAGCTGGCAGCTCACCTGCAATCCCAGATGGGTGCTTCACCAGTGGGTGGCAACGCTCCCTCTCCTGGTGCTCCTCTCGGTGTGCAGAATCAAGTGCGACAGAAACTGCAGCAGCAGCAAATGCAACAGCAGCAACAGCAGATGCAACAGCAGCAGCAGCAACAGCAGATTCAGCAGCAGCAGCAGCAGCAGTTGCAAAGGCAGCAGGGCATGCGGCAAAGCCAGCAACAGATGCAGCATACACAGCAAATGCAGCAACAGCAGCAAATGCAGGGGCTATCATCCGCTCCCCACAGCAGCCCACCAGCCCCGGTGGAACAGAGACACATGTACCAGCAACCACAGCAGCAACCACAGCAGCAGCAGCAGCAAGGGGGTGGGGGGGCGGGGGGGATGATGGCCGGAGCAGGTGGACCAGGAGGGCAGCTGCAGGTGCCTCCTGAGATGCTTCTGCAGCAGCGGCAGCAGCAGCCGGGGCAGATGGGGCAGATGGGGCAGATGGGGCAGATGGGGCAGATGGGGCAGATGGGGCAGATGGGGCAGGAGGGACGGGTTTTGGGGAGAGGCACGGGGCAGCAGGGGCAGGGGCAGGGATTGGCAGGAGTGGGGGGAATGGGGGGGATTGGAAGCATGGGGGGAATGGGAGGGATGGGAGGGATGGGTATGGGTGGAGTGGGGGGTATGGGGGGCATGGGGACCATGGGAATGGGTGGAGGCAACGCAGGGGCAGGAAGGGCGATGTCGCTCCAAGGTGAGCCCTCCGATCGCTTCTTCATGCTGGTCAATTTCTGACAGCGCCTGCAAGCACAGACCTGCGTGATCCTGCTTCCTGCCTGTATAGCGCAGCTCTGCAGTGCTGCCCTCACTGCCCTTCTCCCCTGCTGCTTTCCCCTCTGTGCCCTCCTGCATCTTCCTCCCACCCGCCTGCCAGGCCCAGGATCAATGCCATCCTCGCAGATGCCCTCCCAAATGAGGGGCTTGCCAGCACAGGGCATGCAGCAGCATGGCATGCAGCAGCAGCAATACAATCAGCAGCAGCAGGAGCAGCAGCAGTTGCTGCAGCAGCCGTGGACTGCTGGTTTGGGGCAGCCAGGCGCTTCGAGGCGAGCAGGTGCAGCGGGGATGCATCAGCAGCAGGTGGGGCAGGGGCCGTCCCGGGCCATGCAAGGGCAGGGGCGGGGTGCAGCAGCAGGAGGTGGCGTGGAAGAGCCGTTCCATGCGGACCACCCACCATCCCGCATGCCCGTGCCGCATGCCCCCTTCCATGCTGCCTCCAACCTGCCCCCCGGTGCTGCCATGGGCCAAGGCATGGCCATGGGAAGTGGATCGGGCATGGGCATGGGGGGAGGCACGGGCAGGGGCATGGGAGGGGCAGGCGCCATGGGCATGGGAGGGGCAGGCAGCATGGGCATGGGGGGTAGCACATCGCTGCTGGCAGGCATTTCGGACTCGTCCTTGGTGTCATCCTTCGGTGGAATGGCGGGGGCAATGGGGGGAATGAGGGGCACTGAGGGGGAAGGCGGGATGGGGAGAGTGGCGGTGGGCATGGGAGGCAGTGAAAGGGTTGTAGTGGGGGGAGGTGGTCGTGGAGGTGGTGGTGGTGGTGGTGGTGGTGGTGGAGGTGGTGCAGGCATGGACGAGTCAGCGATGTTTGCAGGAGAGGACGATTACGGAGACCTGCCGTGACGTGATCTGTGCTCTACGCTACTGACGTTCCTACTTATGGTAGAAAGAACTACAGATTTGTTTTTGTAGTAATTTGACAGGTGTTGTAGGAGACGAAGTATAGAATCTGCAAACACGAACACTTGGAAAACATCAAGTGTTAGCCTAGGAACTTTACTGGAATGGTAGACTAGTAAGTCAGCGGAAGTCTTGTAAAAGAATGAGTCAAGGTTAAATAACCTGATCACATGAACTTGTGGATAATCAAAGTTAATAATGGAAAGGCATAACAAGGATTTATAGTTCTAGGAAAGTACCTGTTCGCTAATGTATCTGTTCGTCACTATCGCGCTATGCGCCGTAAATGATAACAAAGAGATGCAACTATTCGCGTGACTGAAACGACTGTCCTCATTGTTGTGATATAATTGATACTTAGCATTTCTGTAAGTCGATTAGGTGTAGTTAGTGTCGAATCCTACTGTAGAACATAAGTCCGTAGGATGACGTCAGCAAATAGCGCTCGTCATGAGGACAGTCGTTTCAGTCACGCGAACAGTCGCATCTCTTCATTATCATCTAGGGCGCATAGCGCGATAGTGACGAACAGGTACATTAGCGAATAGGTACTTTTCCTAGAACTATAAATCCTTGTTAGGTCTTTTCATTATTAACTTTGATTACTCACAAGTTCACGTACTCAGGTTATTCAACCTTGACTGTTGCCTTTTACAAGACTTCCGCTGTCTTACTAGTCTACCATTCCAGTAAAGATCCTGGACCAACACTCGAGGATTTCCAAGTGTTCGTGCTTGCAGTTTTATACTTAGTCTTCTACAACATTGGACAAGTTATTTCATGGTATGAGAGCTATATGGAATTAAGACTACCGTTATCACCCGGATAGACGCCCCTCCGTAGGATTAGTCCCATGGGCTCTAACTCGTGCATTGGGACTTATAGGCATTATTCGATTATAGGCCCCCCTTATTTTTTCAGAACATGTACCCTATAAGCCCCCTCAGAAATTCAGTTGAAACACTGTACAAATAGACCGAACGGGTGCATGTAATACCGAGGCTACTCGCTTCGTGCCTGTTAGAGGCGGAACTCACGCTCCTTGACACCTCATGCCAGCACGATTCGTATCAGAAAAGGAAGTTTCCAGCCTGGCACCGCGTTGACTGGACTTCCAACGCTATTGACTTTTAATCCTCGCCTAAAATTACTCCCATTGCATACGACAAACCAGCAGCTACATGTCGATGCCAAACTTTAATTTTCCATATAATCCATTTAAAACGCCCATGGGCTTATATTTTTTATTCAATTAACCGCCCCCCCACGTTTTCAAACCAGTCTAGTAAACGCCCCTAGGGGCGTCTATCCGGGTGATTACGGTACTGTCAACAATGACTGGTTCATCACCAGCACCGTCTGCCGGATCAACTTCCGGAACTACTGGAGTACATGTCTCCGCGACCGCCACTGGTCTCTCAGCCTATGCTCATATCGGTATGCAACAGCAGAATCCGCCTTCTGTTAACACTCCAGGTGTTTCTTCGACTGCACCTGCAGTGCAACAACAACAATCACAGACAACAGCACATCAACAAGCGTCAGTACAGCCACCACTTTCAACGCAATCAATTTCATCTGCGTTCAGTGGAATGAGCCTTGATGGCTCAAGTTATATGCGTGGAGCCACAGCTCCAAGTACTGGTTCGTTCGCTTTCTCACCTTTTGTACAGCAGCCGCAGTCGCAGCAGTTTCAGCATCCTTTCTACATCTTCGGTCGTTCCCCTGCTCTGCAACAACAGTAACAACAACAGCATCATCAGCAGCCATAGCAATTCCAACAGCAACAGCAACAACAGCAACAGCCGGGTATTATTTTTCAGCCTCCAAATTTACTTAACAGCACACAGATAAAAACCACTATACCTTTTAACGGAGTCGACTTCTACTCCTGGAGCTTTGAGTTTGAGCTTCTGGCGCAGTCCGTTGAGCTATGGCCGTTCTTCACCGGCGAGTTTACGTATCCTGTCGTGGGAACACAACTGGAGCAGCAGAATTTCTTGCACGCCTCTCTCGGGGCGTATAGAGTTCTTGTTCGAAACCTGTCGCCGAAGGAGCAGCTCGGCGTCCGTTCATTTCACTCAAGCTTTACACCAGCCGAAACTGCTTGGAACCATCTGAAGGGGGTATACATGGCAAAGGATACAATAACAGTGAGTAAAATACTTTCGCAGCTGACAAGTGTGCAGATGATGACAAACGAAAACGTCATGGACTACGTTAATCGCGTATGTACATTACGATATCAACTGGAAAAGAGTGGAGGATACTTCCCTCGTGAGATGTATCTCACGGTCCTTCTTGCTGGTCTTGGACCCGAATGGCGACAGACGCGCGCCTTCCTGCGAATGAACCCGAACCTTTCCGAAGCCGAAATCTCTTCATATCTTCAAGCAGAGCAGCAAGATCTTGACCTGCAGTCACAACGCAATCAGAAGAAAGGGGTTCATTTAAGTTTTTACTCCAATCCAGAACCACAACAACGACATCCTCCAAAATATCCATTCTGCCATTTTTGTAAGAAACCAGGACATACTTACCAAAACTGTCGCAGCCGTCATCAAAATCGCCGCAGCACTTCTCAGCCATATCACCGATCGCAGCAGTTACCGAAGACACAACAGCCACCGTAGCAGTTAACGTCTCAGCAGCAGCAGATGCCGAAACCGCCGCAGAATCCATCGACGTCGCAGCATCGCCCGCCGGTCTTTGCATCTGCCACATCAGGAAAAGGGGTTTTTGGATGTGTTACAACAGTCGATCTTTCAGAAACAGATTTCGAGGCACATCTTGAAGAAACTACAAGTGCTGAAGGCATTCCCTTACCGCAAGTTCACGCTAACCTTGCTCGAGTTATTTCAGGTCCAAATACTTGGTATCTTGACAGCTGTTGTGGTTGGCACATGTGTTCTTCTGAAACAAGCTTCATCACCAACCAGCGACCGCTTCGTCGTCCGATACCTGTCACAGTTGCAAACGGACAAACGATTATGGCACGTTCTATTGGGAGCGTAATGCTCGAATCAATCGACACGGGATACTCACTCCATGTTACCAATGTTCTAATTGTCGCCGGTCTTGGCTTCAATCTTCTTTCCACGGCTCAACTCCTGGCACACAAAACTCGAACACAGGGCAATTGTGAAACAATGGATCAAGAATTATGGCACAGCCCAACAAATACTTACCTTGGCTGTGCCGCTACTCAACATGGTGTTTCCGTTCTTCAGTTTACGGCACAAGGAACTTCTGGTGACTCTGAACGCTCTCTTGCACTTGGTCCCTGGGATCATCCAGAAGAAACAGATTATCAGCAAGTGGATATTGATTTTCGAGCAACTACTGTGCCAACATCTTCTCGAACTACAGCTGCCGTACTCACCGCCTTAGATACCTGGGAGTTTAGTACCACCGATGCAGGCGCCAACGCTTGGCGAACCTTTTATACTACTCGCGAGGCTCTTCAAGGAACTCCAGCTCCATTTTGGGGTGAAATTAGCGGCCTTGCAGCTGATGAACCATATGTCGATAAAGAAGCTGAGCAGGAAGAAGTAGCTGAGCAGCCGAGTCCACCAGTCGTTGTCGCAGAACCTCCTGCCACCACATCAACAGAAGCAGCATCAGAAGTTTTTGTTACAACTGCAGAAGCACCATCAAACGTCACGTTACCGCTTACCCGTTTCGTCGAAGGAGAGATTGACATGTCACCAGCACTTTCTCCTTTAATAAATTCTTCGTTTTATACTAACTCCGATTTCTACCTGCGATCATCAGGACACAAAGCCACAGAAGATATCTGGCATCAATGGTTAGGACATCCGTCGCAAGGGATTTTAAATCATTCAATCCGCGCAGCAGTTCTTGATCAAAACAGTCTACTTTTACCTAACGACACGGAGATGAAGCCGCAGTCTCGTCCCACGGTTTGCACCACGTGCCCGGTCGCCAACCTTACCCACGATCCGTTTCCAAGTCACTTTCTTGGCTCAACACGTTATAAGCCGATGCATAAAGTTTACAGCGACATACTAAACTTACCTGAAGCAGGACCTAAAGACGAGCAGTACGTGATAACATTCATCGAAGCATCTACACGCTACGTCTGGACATCAAACCTTCCCGCTCGTTATCTTGCTCACTCCGTTTTCGTCGCATGGCTCGCCGTCGCTAAACGAGAGTCTGGTGTCAAACTTCACGAATTCCAGAGTGATGGCGCAGGGGAATACACGAGTAACACCTTCACAGAACACCTGCAGACACTCGGCATCAAACAAAAGCAATCACTACCACACGCACACCAACAGATGGGGGTAGCAGAGAGGATGAACCGAACTCTGCAAGAGAAGATGCGTGCTCTGTTGACACAGGCAGCTCTTCCACCTCGTTTTTGGCCCTATGCGATGGACCATGCGGTGATGTTACACAACCTGCTGTCTTCCATGTCACTGCCCGAGTTTTCTTCTCCGCACCTGCAGTGGACACCTACAGTGGGAAGCACCAAACTTTTACAAGTTTTCGGGTGTGTTGTGCAGTTTCGTCCTCCAATTGCAGCACTTGGCAAATTTTCAGAAAAGGCAAAATGGGGGGTACATCTCGGCATCGAAAAACAGTATCATGCGTGGAAGATTTTGGATCTTCGCTCCAACCAAATCGTCCCTTTACGTGATTGTCTCTTCTACGAAAGACTCACCTTGCCGGTTTTTCGTGCCCACCAGGCAGCAGCTGCCAACCCCGCCAGGCTGTTCGAGGCTTCGCGTGCATTTGCAACCGATGAAGCCGAAGCTGATATACAGGACGAAGCAGTCTCTGAAGCATCATAAGCTGCTGCAACTGACATTCTTGAACCTGTAACCTCGACTGGCATACCTGAGTTTATTCCTCTTGCAGATGCTGACTCAGATGATGTTCGCGAAGTTCACCTCAGTTACGAACGCGATCGCCAACAGCAGCCGATGCCCGTCGTCTCCAACGAAGCAGTTCGTGTTACACCTGACGAAATTGGGGGGGGGAAGAAGGACCAGAAGAAAATTTCGCAGGTGCAAACGAAGAACGTCCGCGTTTTACAGAAACATGATTACAGATACATGGATTTGCAGTCGTAGTACAGTGCAACAACAGTAAGATACCTGAACCGAAAACCGTTCGACAAGCTCTTACGAGTCCTCACCGAGAAAAATGGCGCGAGGCCATGGACAAGGAGCTAGCAGCTCTTAAGAATCGTGGCACATGGGATCTAATACCGACTTCAGAAGTAAAAGGGAAGAAGGTACTTACTGGAAAATGGGTCTTCCGCGTCAAGACTAATGCAGACGGGTCGTTTGAGAAATTCAAAGCGCGATGGGTTGTCCGCGAGTTCGAGCAGACTTACAGCATCGACTACGAACTAAAATTTGCTCCTGTCGGTCGATATACAAGCGTTCGGATTTTACTCTGTGTCGCTGCCTGCCGTAATCTACGTCTTTGACAAATCGACATGTCAAATGCATTTCTCTACGCACCCGTCGACGCACTCATCCTGGTAGAGTACCCACATTCCTATGCTACTAACCCACCAAGCGTATGCCGTCTCCGAAAGTCGCTATACGGCATTAAGCAGGCTCCATGGCTCTGGCAGCAGTATCTCCACTCACAGCTTATCACTGCCGAGTTTCGTCAGCTACCGCATGACCAGCGAATGAATCTTCTGACTGACGGCAGCAACTATATTTTACTCGTCGCCTACGTCGACGATATCCTCTACGTCAGTACTACCGATTCTCTTGCCGATATCTTCATACTAAAACTACAGAAAACTCTACAGCTTACAGTCTTCGAAACAGTCTCACAGTTTCTTGGTCTGAACATTACCTGTTCACCGACGGCTATTCATCTCACCGCTTCGAAGTATGCAGCGATGCTTACTGCCCGCTTCAATCTCACTCCTACTGTAGTCTCTACACCGTACCGATCTCTACCAACTAACTACAAACCGAATACCGCACTGTTGAGTCCAACCGGTTTACAGATCTATCAACAGCAGTTAGGCTGTCTACTCTTCGCCACTGTCACTTGTCGTCCCAATCTAGCTTACGTGGCCAGTCAGCCCGCTCAGTTCCTACGCCGACCCGAAGAAGAACATCAACTCGATCTTCTTCGTGCGCTTCAATATTTCGTCTCGACAACTGACGTCGGTTTAGTCTACAACGTCATCGGTTGCAAAACACTATACCTACATGGTTTCGTCGACGCCGACCACGCTGCTGACACTACTAATCGACGCTCTCGTACTGGGTTCATCTATCGACTTGAACCTATCGGACCTATCTCTTGGAATTCGACGAAGTAGGAGTTGATTGCTCTCTCCACTGCTGAAGCTGAGTTCATCGCTGTCTGCACAGCAACACGCGAAGGACTTTACCTACAGGAACTATTGGAAGAAGCGAAGTTGACGACGACTACCCAGTTTACCCTACAGTGCGACAACCAAAGTGCAATTCGCATCAGCTTGGTTTCGTCAACTGGATGAAATATATTTCTCTGCGTTACTTTTTCGTCAAGGATGAAGTCGAGAAGGGGAGAATGCGATTGGTCTACTGTTCGACCAACGAAATGGCTGCCGATTTCCTCAAGAAGAAGCTGACATGACAGAAGTTCCTGTACTGTAACAAGCTTTGGGGGATCTTCAAGAAGTGACACTATCAAACTTCCAGAAATGAAGGGGAGTGTTGTGATATAATTGATACTTAGCATTTCTGTAAGTCGATTAGGTGTAGTTAGTGTCGAATCCTACTGTAGAACATAAGTCCGTAGGATGACGTCAGCAAATAGCGCTCGTCATGAGGACAGTCGTTTTAGTCACGCGAACAGTCGCATCTCTTCATTATCATCTAGGGCGCATAGCGCGATAGTGACGAACAGGTACATTAGCGAATAGGTACTTTTCCTATAACTATAAATCCTTGTTAGGTCTGTTCATTATTAACTTTGATTACTCACAAGTTCACGTACTCAGGTTATTCAACCTTGACTGTTGCCTTTTACAAGACTTCCGCTGTCTTACTAGTCTACCATTCCAGTAAAGGTCCTGGACCAACACTTGAGGATTTCCAAGTGTTCGTGTTTGCAATTTTATACTTAGTCTTCTACAACATTGGACAAGTTATTTCACTCATGACGAGCATTATTTGCTGACGTCATCCTACGGAATTATCTTCTACAGTAGGATTCGACACTATCTATCGATAAACGAATTACAGAAATTCTAAGTATGAATTATATCACAACAATTTTTATCGTTGTAGATGTCCGCTATGTTAGGTTATTGAGAGAATTGAAAAAATGACCAAGGGAAAAGTGTCGAGGGGTACAAGATAAGGGCTGTACACTCTAGGAACTGACCTACTAGGCTACATGCAAATATACCTGTAACCTCGCGAAACTATAATTATATTTGTTGGCACACCCCTTAGTCTAGATAGTGGCAGTTCATCACAAGGAAACGAACACCAAGGCAGCACTACTAGTCTGGCCACTGGTGAGGAGGGTAAATAGGCAACTCAACGCAACACCGCTAGTCTAACCGCTAAGATAAGAGGCCACAAGGCCAGTCAGCAAGTGTAGCAAGCCAAGCAGGTATAGTATGACTCAGGATACAAGGAGTGGTGCTGCTACTGAGGCTACACCAAGCTGAGTACAGAACCGCTGATAGTCACGAGGCGCAAAAGCCTTGGTGAAGATATCAGCGGTGTTGGCCTCTGAGGTCAACTCTACCACACGAGCCTGACTGCGCTGCTGCAACTCACGCAGCAGAAAGTACCGCAGCTGGATGTGCTTCGCCCTGCCCTCTAGTCAAGCCTCCTGACACAGGGGGATCATGGCCCTGTTGTCATCGAACAGGACTAGGGCAGACCTAGGCGGCTCACCTAAGTCTATGAGCAAGAATGTCAGCTAGTGGACTCGCTGGATACCGCAGTACCCTCTTGGCAGCCGACCAGTGGACTGGTCGGTGTCTGCCTATCGCAACAAAGCGAGCAAGGAGACTGAGAGGGTACGCTAGATCTGGTCGAGTGAAAGTCATCAAGTACATGAGGCACCCCACTAGCTCTGCGTATGGACCACTAGGCTCAACCGGAACATGAGCAGAGAGATTGTGATCCACAGGCAGAGGGGTGGGCTGTGCTGAGGAGAACTGGAGACCGAATCTCTAGAGGATCTGCTGCACCATATGGGACTGAGAGAATGTGATTGTGCAAACGGCATGGTCACGAGAGATCTCCAAGCCCAAATAGTGCCTCAGCTCTCCCAGATTGTACAAGAGTGCCTCCTAAGCAACTCGGCCTTCACTGAGGCTAGTGCGAATCTGTCAGGAGTAACAAAGATAAGATCGTCTACGTACACTAGGATGTAGAACCCGGTCTGACAGGTGCGAACAAAGAGAGGGGGGTCAGCATAGGACAGGAAGAACTGCAGCTCAGCAAGTGTGGTGCAAAGCGTATCGTGCCACTCACTAAGTGCCTGATGAAGGTCGTAGACAGGGCGGCGCAGTATCCACTGGGTCCTAGAAGGGAAGGACCCAGAGAAACCTAGAGGTCACCGGATGTAGATCTGCTCGTGCGGACTACCCTGCAGGAACGCTGTGGAGAAGTCGAGTGAGTGAAGTTCGTAGTCACGCTGCGCGGCTAGGGTGGAGGAGCACCCAAAGAGTAGTCATCTTGGGGGTAGGGGAGAAGGTCTCAAAGAAGTCCACACCCTCTCGCTGACTGAAGCCTCTAGCCACGTAACACACCTTGACCTTCGGCGACTCTCCTGGAGCGTGCTTCATCCTGTAGATCCACATGTCATCGACTATGTTCGCCCCAGGCGGGGGAAATGTGATGATGTACATGCCAGTGGATCTAAAGGATGCCATCTCAGCCCTCATGGCCTATATCTACTGGGCTACCCAAAGCCCCGACACCGCCCAAGTGTAAGAGCGCGGGATAGGGATGTCGAGGGCGTCTGGGTCGTCTTGTGGGGATACAGGCATGGAGCAGAGATGTGGTACAGTGGTAGCAAGGTAGGTCAACTAGTGCTGCCTATCCTCTAGCACGTCACTGCCAAGGGTAGGTGCATCTGCGACGGGCAGAGAACAGGCAGTACTAGAGACCAGAGGGGCAGCTTAGTCAAGGTAGTGGCTAGCAGCAAAGTCAGTGACAGTAGTGACACTCGCAGAGACGGCCTTAAGAGGAGTAGTAGGGTGACTAACAAGCGACGCAAGCTAGTGCGAGAGGGTAGGAGGAGCAGCGCGAGTAGTGTCAAAAAGAGGAGTAGAGGAATGTTGGAGCAATGACGGAGGAGGTAACGGAGGCACAGGGACTGAAGGAGCACAAGAACGAAGGACCATAGGGTGGACACTAGGACGGGGAAAGACAAGACGAGCACCAGAGGGATGACGGACTCAGTGGGGAAGAACTGGGGACTGGGGACGTGGAGGGAAGGGGGACAAGTCAGTGGGCCAGGGAGAAGGGGGGGGGGGAAACGAGCCGAGGAGGAGTCCGGGGGAGGAAACAACGGGCCGTAAACAGGGTCATGCACCAGAGGAGGGACGGGCGGTCGGTCAGGGGAACAAGGTGCAAGACTAAGGAGACGAAGAGCGGACTGTGGCTTTGCTGCTGCTGCAGAGGCTGCGGCTGCTCTCTATCCTCTCTAGGACCTCCACCTCCACCTCGAGTACCATCGGCACTCTCCAGAACAGCACCCCTAGGACTAGCATCCGCAGACGCACCACCCACAGAACCAGCACCCCCTGATTCAGCACCCCCAAAACTCGCACCCCTAGAACCGGCACCCCAAACACCAACACCTCCAACACCCACACCCCCAGAACCAGCACCCCCAGAGCCCAATGCTCCCAGCTGCTACTACTACTGCTGCTACTATGGCAGCTGAGTCTGCTGCGGTAGCTGCTAGGGTGGCTAAGGTGCCTGGGGTACCGAGGCTGGGGGAGGCGCCACAGGGACAGCAGGCGCGCACCCAGTAGGTGGGTCCCCCTGAATCAGCCAATTCCCCCACGGGCCCAACTGAGTGGCATGGGAGACTCCAGACTGGGCTGGGCAGGGTGGGAGTGGTGCGGCAGACGGGGCAGGGATGAGGAAGAGAGGAGGAGGAGGCACAAGAGCTCTGCAGTGCAGGAAGCACCGGTATTAGGGGAGTGTCTCGTCGAAGGTCACGTCACGATAGTGGTAGAAGCGGTGGTGTGTTGGGTGGTAGAACAGCCATTCAGGGACGTCAAGCGGAAACCCCAGGAAGATACAAGGAAGCGTGCGGGCTGGGATTACGGCCTCAGATTAATCTGGTGAGCAGCATAGCACATTGCAAACAACCACAGAAAATGGGGTGCATCGGAACGGACCATGGAGGTGCGAGCTACCTCCATGACCAAGCCGATGCATTGCTCAGCGACCCCATTCTACTATGGGGAGTCTGGCAGCGTGTACGTCTGGCGGATGCCCTCCGCATGACAGAATTGTCCTAGAGTGCCAGAGGCAAACCTGCCACCACGGTCAGAGTGTAAGCAAACTTCAGGCAGGCGGTGTTGGAGGCAAACAGAAAGAAACCACGGGAGGAGAAGAGTAGGCATGTCGGACTTCCGCTCCAACGGGAACACCATGGTGAAACGCGAAAATTCGTCAACATCGACGAGGAAGTAGCGCTCCCGACTAAGACCATGGACCGGGGCAGGGCCCCAGACGTCCATGTGCAGTGTCAATAGTGGCGCTATGGTAGGAGGAAACGAGGAGTAAGAGGCGGCGCGCTGCCGGCCCTCGACGCATGAGGTGCACAGCGGCGCTATAGACGTAGGCAGGGCAAGGAGAGATGTAGGGAGACCAGTGACTAGACCGTGCTGGGACATGTGCTTAAGACGCGGAAGTGTAGGGTGACCTAAGCGTTGGTACCACAAGAGGGTCGGGTGGGTGAGGGAGCTACAGGAGCAGGACACGGAAACCTTAGCAGACACAGTAACTGGCTTGGACTAAGTGTGCAATGTGAAGAGACCGGACCGTGGGCCACACTCAGAAGTGGCTAGGTGGCAACCGGTGGTTGTGTTTGTGCAAGGTGCGTGTCTCCTGCAGCCAAGGAACACGGTGGTGATGCCTTGGTCTTGGAGGTGACCGACACCGACTAGATTCCTGGCAAACGAGGGGATGTCCAGACCAGTGACGGAGGCGGAGGGGACAGCTAGACAAGGGAGAGTGGTGGTGGTGCATGCGACTTCTATGGCGGAAGATTCTACTAATGCGACGCGGACAGGCGCAAGAAACGGGGTGAGACGCGCCAGTGTCTAGGATAAAGGAGAGGGCCGACGTGGCGGGGCCGAGTGAAGACTCTCTAAGAGATCCTACGTCAGACGCAGCCAGGGATTCTACGCCTTACGTAACATGGGATCCTAGACTACACACAGTAGTGGATTACAAACAAAAGGATATTAAGGACCAGTAGCCCTAGAGTCATCAGCATACAGAGAATGCAAGGCATGATTGACCTGAATCAAATCCATATCAAAGATAGGAACCCCACGACAAAGCAAGGCAGGCCAGGGCGGTGCATGCACTAGTGGGCCGAACTGACGGCAGTAGAGGTTGTCGAGTCGGCGGAAGCAGGGGGCGACGGTGCGGCCCGAGCGTGCACAGACCTGCCCCCCTGAGGCCCGGTCAATAGCCGGTACGTGCAGGTCACCGCGCTGACAGGACCGCTAGTACCCTGGCTCGAAGCGGAGCCACGTGATCCCCAAGGCACCGACTGACACGGGGCCCAACCTTCACAGCCACCACCACGGCCACCACTTCCAGGGCTCGCCAGCTCCCACGGCAATGGCTGCTGCTGCTGCTGCGTTGGCTGCTGCTGCTGCTGCGACTGCTGCGCAGTCCCCGACTCAGACTGACTACCTCTCCGTCTGCACCCGCACCCCCTCCACCCGCTGCTGCCGACCCCCCACGGCCCTTGCCCCCTTGCCCTTGCCCTTGCCGCCAAAGGAGCGGCCTGGGGCAGAGGTAGCCGTTGCTGTCTCGGCGACAGAGGCAGAGGCAGGCGGGACAGTCAATTGGAAGGGAGCAATGCCCTCGAAGATAGGGACTACCGGCGCATCGGTGGAACCAGCGATAGCACGGAGGTGGTCCTCTACCTCAGTCAGGGAGGTAGAGAAGAGGTCAAGGTTGAGCTCAGAGGGGTGATGAGCGAGGAGTGCGTCACGGACAGGGGTAAGGCGGTCAAGGATGCGGGTGACAAGGAAGTAGATAGTGGCATAGAGGGGAGGTGGGGCGAGCGCCAGCTGGGCCTCAGCACGGGCAGCACGCCAGCAGGCCTCAAGTTTGCTACAGTGGTGAAGGACGCCAGGTCGGGGTGGAAGAAAGGAAGGAGAAGACGACCAAGAGTGGCAGACGATGGGGTGGAGTACCTAGCAGGGATGGTAATCTTGAGGGTGCGGGTTGACGCAACACCTACAAAGTGGGAGTGCTCGTCAACCGGCAGGCACCAGAGGATGGCGACACGAGCAGTGGCGTTGGGGGAAGCCAGGACAGAGTAGGCAGTACGAGCAGCAGCGTGCACAGCCTGCTGCGGAGACGTCGCGTCAGCACCAAGAGCGCCTGGACGGGGGACAGCAGGGAGCTCACCAGTGATGTGGGCGTCCAAGGAAACATCGTTGACATGCTGATTCGTGAGCTACAGGAGAACTGCCTCCTACCAGGTGGCGAATCTGACCGCCCGCCCCTCCCCATCTAGGCGCAGAATGAAGACGCTGGGCGATGCCATGCTGGCGGCTGTGGTGGCAGCTGTGGCCGTGAAGACGGAGGCGGCAGAGTCGGAGACAATGGCGGCAGCAGTGGCGAGTGCTGCAGTGCGAGCCAGTGACAGCGACAACAGCGGCACTGGTGGGAGGGGTAGCAGTGACTGTGGCTAGCTGGCTGCGGGGTGGCGACAGCGGCGGACAAGCGGCGAGCAGGTTGGCGGCAGTGGCGGCTGCGGCAGGAGCAGAGGCAGCAGTGGCGGTAGTGGCAGCTGCAGCGGCCCCTGTGTTTCAGGGCTGCGCTCCATCCCAGGTCCTTGTCTCTGGTGCCTCCGCCTCTGTCGCTAAGATCGCTGCAGCGGTCACTGCGCCTGGCCGCTCAGCCAAGCACTCGCAGCACCGTGGTGATTGTGGGGCATTGGCTGGCGGTCGGGCACTGGTCAGGCCCCTGGAGATAGCGAAGGCGCGGGTGCGGAGAAGGAGGGGGATAAGCAGCAACAGCAGCAGTAGCAGCCGCAGCCACAGCAGCAGCAGCAGCAGCCTTAGCGGCAGCAGCAGCTACCACAGCAGCAGCGGCAGCAGCCGCAAACTCTGCTTCACCGCGTCGTTCGGCTCCAGGGTCTTCTTGTGCACGTCATAGACCATGAGGAAGATGTTCGACACGCCTGTCTCCTCCCTGAGGTAGATCTCACGAAGCCGCTTCCCCTAGATGTCCAACGATGCACTGTTCCAGTATGCCCATGTTTGTGCTATAGTGGCACTCTTCCTCCAGGGATCCACCACCCGTCGCCAGGTTTTCCGCTGCATCTGCTGTGTTTCTTCGAGGGCCTGTTCCGCGAGAGAGGGCTTGGCAGGTGCCGACGGGGCCTTTGTGTTATCCGCGGTTGGGGCACGTGCAGGATGGGTTGGGGGGAAGATCTGCATGCTCGATAGTGCCGCCTGCCGGTCGACAATTAGCTTGTCTTTTGCGGCTTGCTCCTCTTCTAGTGCCTTGTTCCGTGCTTTCGCCACCCCGAGCTTCCCCTATGCACCACATGCGCAGGCTCGTCACCTCGAACGTCACGTCCAGTCGTCGACTAATCTCCTGCGCGGTCGGGCGCGTGGCAACGTGGATTAGTGGGGATCACAGTACCGACTCCTTTGGCTGGCGACCGGGGTAATGGTAGAAATGGCAGGCAACGCGACTGCTACAGCATAGCAAAGGGTGAGTCATCGTCATTCACCACCTCCGCCACCGGGGACGGGTCGTTCCTTGAGTTGATTCCAGCCTGGACTGTGTCGTACACGATCTGCGCCCACTTCATCAACTCCTCGTTCTTGCACAGAGGAGATGCCAGGACGTAAGGACGATCCGAATGCGTCTTCGACAACACAGCCAAATCCTCTGCCACTATCATCCGCGCAGGCCCCATCAACATCTTCAGCATGTTCTTGCTGGTCATCTCGCGGGGCACATTCTCTGTAGACTGCACAGGTCGAACCGGATACGGTTAGCGCGGCTGCTCGAATGGCAAGTAAAAATCCCGACACGGTAATCTTGGCTTACCTTACCCAGCTCGTCTTTGGGCCAAGGGTAGATGGTCTTCTCGATAAGCTTGAGAATTTCCAGAGGAACCTCTGTTTTTTGACCGGCCGATGTAGTAGTCCCCATTGCAGCCCGTGAACCCCGCCTTGTGCATAATTGCCCTCCGTGGGATGGTGCGAATACAGAGTCTGTTCATGATAGAGTAGTCCCACCCTCCGAGGGCCGCCACCTCCTAGTCCTCTGCACCGGACGCAGACACGCCGTTGGCGCCCCACGCTCGCAATGCGTGGATGGCTCATCTTCTGTCGATTCCTTCCACGTCGAAAACGTATTTGATTGCGCAGTAAAGGTACGTGTACAAAATGGGTGGCATGTACACCCCAGCCGTGCGGTGATTTTTCGTTGTGAACCGTGGGAAGAAGAGGTGCCTCAGGTACCAGTGTCACGGATGACTGAAGTCGAGTGGGTCGAACACATCGCGTTTGTACTGCTCCTTGCACAGGTCGTAGATCCATTGAAGCCATGTCTGGCAGCTGAAGGGCGTGCATGCTGCCACCACGGGCCAGGGTGTGAGGTGCCCGCAGCATCTGCACTTGCAGAATGAGGATATTACGGAGCCTTCGCAACGGTCCGTTCCCGAGCTCGAGCCACTCGTTTGCAGCCATTTTTGGGAGATGGATGCGCATTATATGGTCAAACTACTCCAGAGTGTATTCGTCGGCGAAGGTACAGCGGTGGCGATCAACAAAGTTCCGGCACGACATCAAACAAATCTTCAACGTACGGTGCTGTCATAGGTTGGCCTAAACCTTCGAAACGACCCCGTGCGGTACTCGCTTCCTGTCGCACGCATCACGGTTGCGGAAACACTTACGGATCCACATGCTGATGCCTACGATCTCCACGTAGACGTTTATCTTGGGAACCGTGAAGATAGCAGCCTCCAGCGTTGCAAGCTTCTGCAGCGACTTGACCCACACAAATGCAATGGAGCCGTTCTGACTCTCCTCACCGCAGGCCGGTCGATTGGGGTTAAGGTTCGCCAGCAACTCGATCTGGGCGCTGTTCTCGTGAGTGATGAACCCCAAGGAGGCCCACATGCGATCACCTATGATTTGTGGACCATCTACGCTGGGGCTAGGTCCGCTCAGGAGCTCCGCTGGCTGACATTCTTGCTCACCGACTTAGGTGAGCAGCCTAGGTCTTCCCTGGTCCTATTTGCTGATAACAGGGCTATGATCATCTTGTGTCAGGAGGCTCGACTTGAAGACTGAGCCAAGCACATCCACCTGCAGTACTTCGTGGTGTGTGAGTTGGAGCAGCGCGGTCAGGCTCGTGTAGTACAGTTGGCCTCAAAGGCCAGCAATGTGATATCTTCACCAAGGCCCTAGGGTCTCGTAACGATCAGCGGTTCTGTACTCAGCTTGGTGTAGTCCCAATTGCCTCTCCCTTGCTTGTATCCTGATCTCTGCTGTACCGGTTTTGTACTTGCTACTGTGTACCACCTGTCTTGTTACACTTGGTGACTGACCTTTTGGCCCTTGTCTCAGTGGTCGGACTAGTAGTACTGCCTGTGTTGTTTTGTTCCAGAGCCCAGACTAGTAGTGCTGCCTTGGATTTCTGTTTCTTGTTAGGCTCTGACCCTACCCAGGCTAGGGGGTGTGTTAGAGTTCATATTTATATGTGTTAGCTTATATGAACTAGCCTTGCTAGGGTTCAGATTGTATAGGGCACAACACTAGATATACTCTCTGTATTTGTCTTCCCTAGTCAACTTTTCTCGCGATAGTCAAGCCTGAAAGGGGTTCCTAGGAACAGCGAGGGGCGAGTCTGGGAACAGGGTGCTAGGGAAGAGGTTCGTAGGAACATGATCAGCATTGGTCATGCCCAAATACCTAGGTCCTATGGTTTCCAGTGACGAGGGCGAGCCGCGATGGAGGGTGGCGAAAAGTTTGATCATGCCCCCAAGTTGGACGGAATGGACCATTGGAGTTGGAGCTTTGGATTTGAGCAATAGTTAAATGCACATGATCTAGGAGGCTTCTATGATGGGGAGGGGATGTAGCAGTAGGGTGATGCGCAAACAAAGTAAGATTAGAGGAACCAAATGGCATTCGCACATTTTCCAATGTCCTCATGCCCGATTACCTGAATTCATATGATGTGGGGGTTTGGCGGGAGAACCGATGTTACCACCACTGGAGGCTCAAGAGGCGTCACTCACGTACATGCACTGTGGAAGCCCACAAGTGAGTGCATATTTTCTATGTAGAGCGATGCCTCTCCATCCACATGGCTCCAAAAAATGAGCTCTCTTCGCTGCAGATGAAGGTGTAGCAGCTTGTTGGGCTTGTGCTGAGATCGAGGTACCTTGCAGTTGCTGGGACGGAGGAGGCAGACGAGTGGATACTGAAGGACTACCTTTTTGGTTTTGAGATAGTGAAGGTGATGTTGAACAACACATTGGCGACACTCATTGAGGATCAGCTGCTAAGCTGATCAAGGAGTGAGGAGCCATGCCTTGGCTTGATGGTAGCCACTAATGGATCAACCACATTTCGATCGGGCACTAGAGGAAGGGGCAGCGGCAAGGGGGGATAGGATAGGGGAGGTAAATAAGGAAGCGGCTTTAGGGACAGTTGCATGGGTCGAGGGGGGCAGAGGAAGGGCAAGCTCAACTTCCCTTTGGACCTAAGGGTATGGCACTGATAGGATTGTGCCATGGGTATTGGGATAATGGTCATGTATGTCAGCAATGCCCTCACGTGCCCAAGTATAAGATTTCATCATTCTTGAAACAAGCGGGTGGATCTATAGGTTGGGCACATGTGGCGGAACAGGAGGAACAAGGGGATATAGCACGGGTAAATGTAGGTGAGGTGATGATGGCAGTAGGGCAGCAGGGAGCAACAAAGACACAGATGCAGGATGGGTGGGCGGTTGACAATAAAGCTAGTCACAACTTCACTCCATATTCCACCAATTTCAAGGATAAGGTTGGCGCATCTGAGATATGGGAAGTGAGATTGGGGGATGGAGAACTAGTCAGTGCTAAAGGCATGGGCGAGGTTGTCACAGGTCCACGCTATAGCGGAAGCTTGAATGAACGCATGTTAAGAACAGAAAACAAGGAAAGAGACGATCATATTTGCACCTACGAGAACTCTAGGGAAGGGTAACTAGGACCTAAGAGAGATCTAGAGATGAGTGAACCATCCATAGGACGGTCGGGATTCTAAAGACACAGTGATGATGATGATGGAACACTCTACAAAACACAAAACGTGTCATACAAGGAAAGTACGAAACACTCCATTTCACATATGATATATGTGAAATATATCAAAGTGTAGGAGAAGAGTATGGGGATTTCTAGTAACGGAAAAACAGCACAAAATAACACATAGTTAAATAGCAAGTATGCAAATGGATGTGGTAAAGGATTTGGCAAGCCCCATTCCCTCACAGAGGTATCGGTGATAGGTGAAAGGGGTCATCAAATAAGGCTACACAGCGTTCATCACGTGCCTGAGATGCACATCCGTCTAATGCCTCTCCTGCATCTCACGTCCACAGGAGTCACAATGCTATTCGAGGGCAAGGAGTGCATGCTAAATAGGGTGGAGCAAGTGTTGGCGACTGGAGTGGAGGGTAAACGAGATCATGGGCTGGTGCAGATGCCTCTTCCACCGGCTCTGGTCACTCAAGGCAGTGCGCTTGCAGCTCACACCTCTTCCTCTCTTTCTCCACCTCTTCCTCTTCCACCCTTACCCACCGACGACTTGGTCATACCATGCCGAACACTTTGCAGCAATTGTCCAAGTGCAGCAATGTAATAGGGTTGGCAAATGCGGGGGTAGGCGCAAATTGACCGCATCATGAGTCGTGTTAGAGGAGAAAACGACTCATGGACCCTTGGATGCGATCCATATGGATTTGTAGGGCCCTGCGCGTACAACATCCTTGGAAGGGGTGGCATACGTTCTCAGCTTGATTGACGACTTCACCAGGCCCACTCCCTTACAAAGGGTATGCCACTATGGCGCTTGTACTATGAGAGTGGCAGAAGGATATGGGGAAGGCGTTTGGGAAAAAGCTGAAAGACGCTTTAAGTGTTTACACTTTTAAAATTGCATATTATGAATGCGACACTGTTTGTAACGAAAATATTTGGCATCATCGAAGTGCGATGTTTATCCTTATACAACTACATAATGGTGCTGGGGGTCATTCTTCCTCAACCCACGTTCTTCATTTTTCAGAGCTCAAGTTCGAGTGAGTTCCCATCCCGAATTTTTAGCTCAGCCACTCTGGCAAAGTTGAAAACTCTTCCTTGCGAGCAAGCATTCTCAGACCTCCTCTTCGATATTCTCAAGCATGACACAGCTATGGCGGCCAACTCTTCCCGCTAATCGGGGTGAAAATCGGCTGATGTCCCGATTATTTCGGAGCCTGAGAAGAACGCCCGCAAAATTGCGGGCGGACCCGAAACAAGTGCAGGCAGACAAGGGGGACCTGCTGCTTCGTTGTTGACCTCGTCACCGCACAGGTGCCACAATTGGCTGCAGAAGCGTCGCCTGCTGATGTCCGCGCGAAGAAACTGCCAAATGTAGGGGTGGGTCCCGTGCACAAAAGCCAGCAAGGTCGCAGGACGGCTTCATTCCAAGTGCCACCAACAGCTGCCTCTGCTTTGACTAGCAACCAAGTCCACTGCGTCCTTGTAGGGAGTAGCAAAGATGAGATCGTCTACGTACACTAAGATGTAGAACGGAGTCTCGCCAGTACAGACAAAGAGCGAGCGGACAGCAGAAGACGGGAAGAACTGCAGAGCAGCAAGAGAAGTGCAGAGTGTGTCGTGACACTCACGGGGCACCTGACGCAGACTGTAGAAAAGGTGGCACAGGATCCACAAGGTCCCAGGTGGGAAGGACCCAAAGAAGCCTATCGGGCACCGGAGGTAGATCTGCTCGTGCAGACTACCCCGCATGAAGGCTGTGGAGAAGTCCAGTGAGTGAAGCTCGTAGTCACACTGCGCGGCTAGGTGAAGGAGCACCTGAAGAGTAGCCATCTTCAGGGTAAGAGAGAAGGTCTGGAGGAAGTCCACACCATCCTGCTGACTGAAGCCTCTAGCCATGTAGCACGCCTTGAACTCTCCAAGTGCGTGCTTCACCATGTAGATCCACATGCCATTGACCACGTTCGCCCCAGGCGGGGGAACTGCGTCGACGTAGTTGCCTGTGGATTTGTAGGATGCCATCTCAGCCTCCATGGCCTGTATCCACTAGGCTGCCCTGGCACCCAACACCGCATCAGCGTAACAGTGCGGGATAGAGATGTCAAGGGCATCCAGGTCGCCCTCTGGGGAAACAAGCATGGCGCAGAGATGGGGTATAGTGGCAGCAAGGCAGACCAACTGGTATTGCCTGTCCTCTAGAACGTCACTGCCAAGGGTAGATGAACCCACGACGGACGGAGAATGGGCAGTAACAGAGACCAGAGTGGCAGCGTAGTCAAGGCGGTAGTTAGCAGCAAAGTTAGCGATAGCAGTGGCAAGTGCAGCGACAGTCCCAGGAGGAGCGGTAGGGTCGGTTACAAGCGACGCAAGCAAGCAGGAGGTGGTAGGACGAGCAGTCAGAGGGAGAAGAAGAGGACAGCGGGAGCGATGACGGAGGAGGTAACGGAAGAACGGGGGCTGGAGGAGCACAAGAACGAAGGACCATAGGGTGGATAATAGGACGAGGAAAGATAGGACGAGCATCAGGGGAACGATAGACCCAGTGGGGAAGAATGGGGGACTCAGGACAAGGCGGGAAGGTCAGGGGACAGAGGAGAGCTTGGGGGTAAACGAGCCGGAGAGGAGTCCGGGGGAAGGAACAGCGGGCCATAGATAGGGACGAGCTGGTGGTCAAGGAAACCGGAGGAAAGGACAAGGAGACAAAGGGCAGACTGTGGCTGGTGCTGCTGCTACTGCGGCTGCTCCTTGTCCTCTCCAAGACCTCCAGCTCTACCTCGTCTACCACCTCTGCTCTCCGAAATAGCATCCCCATGACTAGCACCCCCTGACACACCACCCACGGAACCTGCACCCCTAGGGTCAGCACCCCCAGAACCAGCACCCCCAGAGCCCGCACCCCCTAAACCAGCACTCCTAGTTCCAACTGCCCCCTGCTGCTGCTGCGGTTGCTGCTGCTGCTGCTGTGGCTACTGCTGCTGCTGCGGAGGCGAGGGAGGAGGCTACTGAGGTGCTTAATGTACCTCGGCCAGGGGGGGCGGCACTGCAGGGATAGCAGGCGCACCCCCAGCGACGGGGCCCCCAGAGTCAGTAAACTCTTCCACAGGCCCAACCGAGGGGAAAGGAGTGGCGTGAGAGACACCAGACGGGGCTGGGCGGGGTGGGACGGGTACGGCCAGTGGGGCAGGGGCGAGAAAAAGAGGAGGAGGAGGGAAAGGAGAGCAACAGTGAGGGAAGTGCCGGTAGTAGGGAAGCGTCTCGTTGAACGTAACGTTACGAGAGCGGTGGTGTACTGGATGGTAAAACAGCCAATAAGGGGCATCAAGAGGGAATCTGAGAAAGACACAGGGGAGAGTGCAGCCAGAGAGCTTGTCTGCGCCAGTGGCGCGGACGTGAGCACAGCTGCTCCAGACGTGGAACGCAGAGGCGTCACCAGGGAGCCCGGTCCATAGAAGGGACTGTGAAACCTGTGGTCGTAGGGAGCGTGGCCACAGGTTAAGCTGGTGAGCTGCTTAGCGCACAGCGAATGGCCATAGAAAATGGGGTGCACCAGCATGGACCAAAGAGGTGCGAGCTACCTCCATGACCAAGCCGATGAATCGCTCAGCGACCCCATTCTGTTGTGGGGAGTCCGGCAGTGTGAACGTGTGGCGGATGCCCTCCGCACGACAAAACTGACCTAGACGATCGGAGGCGAACTCGCCACCACGGTCCGGGTGCAGACGGACATAGGCAGGAGGCACTGAGTGTAGGTGACAAGCAGCCACGGGATGAGAGCGTCAGGCACGTCGGCCTTCCGCTCCAGCGGAACCACCGTGGTAAAGCGTGAAAAGTTGTTAACAACGACGAGAAGGAAGTGCTCTCTTCTAAGACCATGGACCGGGGTCGGGCTCCAGACGTTCGTGTGCATTGTCTGTAGTGGCGCTATGGTAGGAGGAAACGAGGAAGATTGAGGAACGGCGCACTGCCGGCCCTGAACGCAGGAGGTGCACAGAGGCGCTACCGACGCATGCAGGGATGGGAGCAACGCAGGATGTGAGAGTACGACCCTGTTACACTTCTTTCTCATTTCTATATTTCTCCTCTATCTTATTCTTCTTTTTATCCATATTCTTTTTGTCTTTATCTCATCTCATTTGGTTTCTTATTCCTCATTTTCCACTATCCTTTGTCTATTTTGTTATTATAATTATATCACCGACCAAACTCGGGATGTACTGGCACGCTATATCTAACATAATCCTACCCTAAAGCTTTAAAGCCAATAGCCTCACATGTTGATTCTACAGTGGCGGAAAGTATTGTCCACATGTTTGTGACTTAGAGGAAATGTCCACATTTTAGGGGGTCATGGACATTAAGCCTTAATCTTTTGGTATGCCTAGTGTATATAGGTTGGGGTAAGGCTCTACGCCCATGCCTTACATCTTACAAAGATATTGATGTTTACAACAAATATAGGAAATTAACAATCATGGTACATGCGGACAATTATCGCCAAGCGCAAGCAGCAAGTTACATCAACCCCAAACTAGTACCTAGTCCACAGCCCTTTCGCCTTAATCACCGCCCTCACCCTCCTGGGCATGCTTTCCACCAGGTGGGTGCACACATTCGCCGGGATCTTCTCCCATTCCTCCTGCACACGCTCCCAAAGGTCCAGCATACAGTGGGAGGCTTCTCGTGCTTGGCCAGCCAGCTGCCTCTTGAGATGAGCCCATAAATGCTCTATTGGGTTGAGGTCGGGTGAGGAATACGGCCACTCTAGCACCCCAAACTCTTGCTCTCTAAGCCACTCCTGCACGATACGCGACATGTGCTTCGGGTCGTTGTCATGCCGGAAGATAGTTTCCGAGGGTGAAAGCTAGTAAGACTCAATCGTACTATTGAGCTCGTCCTGCAGTATACTCAGATAGAGTGGTCCTTCCATCCTACCGTCTATTTTGCACATGAAACCCGCGCCATCATACGACATGCACCCCCAAATCATCAAGCAGCCGCCCCCGTGTTTGACGGTTTGCTTGATTTGGTGGCTTTGGAGGGCAGAACCTTCGCGAACCCAGGCATAGGAGCGTCCGTCGGAAGCAAACCGATTGATCTTGGTCTCGTCCGACCAGATCACCCGCTTCCAGTCGTCAACCGTCCAGTCGGCGTGGGAACGAGCCCATTCTAGCCTATCGCGTATGTTTTTTCGAGAGAGTCGCGGCGTCGTGGGCTGCTGGATGGCGGCAAGTCCGCTGCTATTCAAAGCATTACGCACCGTCCTAGGATGCAGCGTGATGCCGTGCTGCATCTCGACAATCTTCGCCACGTGAGCGGAGGTTTTGGCCTCCCCAGTAGTAATCGACCGAACTATGCCGCGGCGAATTCTCTCTGTCACTAAGCGAGGGCGACCGGCTGAGGGCGTCGTAGGATGGACGGCATCGCGGCTAGACTCTTCAATCGCCTTAAGTCCATAATCGTGGACCGTGCTCTTGCCCACACCTAGCTGTTTAGCGATTCGACGAGTGCTATACCCCCTCCGCAACAGGGTAATGATCCGTGCGCGGCGCGCCTCATCTATCGGTTTCATGACGGCCTAATCGTCACAGCGGTTCTAGCCTATCTCCTGACTACGATAGTCGCGAGGGCAAGTAAGTAGAAAATGCGAGGTTAGGAAATAGATATAGTACGCTGCTTGGTATGAACTGTCCGGATGCACCCACGCGAACGAAATCTCGTCCTCGGTAAAAAAATGACCCCTATAAAACTGAGCCAAGCATCCATCACATACACTACAGTACTACTTTACAGCCAATGCCGAAATTTGATTCGTAACTAAACAAGAAAGGCACCAAACCGGTAAGAGAAATGTTTTAAGGCAATTATCCGGGCATTACTTTCCGCTACTGTATTTCTAGAAGGGTCTACTCCCTTAAGATATGATAAACCTGGTTATCTGATGTACCTTGGAAGTATAAAAGCGCCTTGTATCGATCGATAGTGCAACATTCTCACGACCAATTTGATCCTGTAAAACTTGGTAATCATAGCTTTTCTCACACAGCCGCGCTCGGCTAAGCAGCAGCAGCGGGAAAACCTGCCTCCAAAAACCTCAAGGGGTGACTAATTCGGCGCCGATTCTGGTAAGCAAAAGCTCTGCGTTTTTTTTATTAACCCCTCCGCGCGTGTTTTGAACATGATGGCAAACTTCGACAATGCCAAGGTTACCCAGCAGCTCTTCGCCCGCATCGCCGCCCTACAAGAGGAGATGCGAGCCGACCACGAAGCATGAAATGACAACGGTGATGAGGCAGCACTCCAGCATTTTCTCGAGGCTCCGAAGCCACGCCCATCCGAGGCTTTCGATCCGAGCGATCGGAACTCCGTCGTCCGCAGATGG
This sequence comes from Closterium sp. NIES-67, assembly GCA_027943415.1. Lineage (NCBI taxonomy): Eukaryota > Viridiplantae > Streptophyta > Zygnematophyceae > Desmidiales > Closteriaceae > Closterium > Closterium sp. NIES-67. The sequence goes on along the minus strand of BQMB01000849.1, from coordinate 422,221 downwards.
ATCGCCAGTATGGAGATTTATTTCGCTGCCGTCGGATGAAGCTCGCCGGTTTGGGATGGTCACCGCGTCTGACTCGTGGCAACACTGATGCAAGGGTCAGCACTCAAGTGGATCAGCGGCAACACTGCATTCATCCACGGCGAAGCCACGTGGCAGCAGTTCCGCACCGACCTGGTGAAACGTTTCGATCCGATAAATTTGGGTTTCCTTGGTCGGGAAAAAAATTCATCGCCATCGACAGATTGGGAGTGTAGCGCAGTACACGAAGCAGATGGAAGAATTTTATAACTGTATTCCCAACCTCACTGAAGGGGAAAAAGTGTAATCGTACCTCCCTAGGCTGACGACTGAAGTCAAACGACAGGTAGCAGCGATGAATTACGCGAGCTACAGTGACATCCTATCGGCAGCGGAGCGGTTTGACATGGTCAATGCCAGAAAATGATGGGCGTACGTCAATAGTATGCGACAGGGCAACCGCTCGGCACATCCCACGTTCGTTGACCCGATGGAAATCGAGAGGTCCGACGGGCGGCCACGTCTGAAAAACAGCAATTTCACGTTCGATTTTTGCGGGGTGCCGATCTATCGAATCTTCGACTGCAACAAAATGAAGGCCGCACATGCAAAGAATGGGACGCGCAATAGTGGCGGGAATTCTTTGGCCAATCAGAAGTTAAAAAAAAAAAAAAAGGAATCGCCAGTGATTGCAGATCTAGCTGGCGAAAAAAAAAAGAAAAAATATCCGAAAGCGGCCGCGGGATCCCGGAAAAAAAAAATCAAAATCGACGAAGTTGATTCGACGCGAGCACGAGGGATGAGGGAAAATCTCCACCCCACGACTTGTCTTTGCCAGGGAAAATTGCCAATAAAAAATATGACTCCGCGGAAAAAAGCCTCTTTCAAGACAAGGAAACTCCTTGAAGACCCAAGAAATTATAAGGATTCATTAAAGTTATCTTATAAAGATGCTTTAATGAAAACATATGATTCTCGAGGGGCTAGAGCCTTGGAGAATCTTTGGGAGGAACTCCAGAAGAAGCAAAAACTTGTGGAGATCATACCGGTACTGGAGAACTTGGGGAACATTTTAAGGAGTGTGGAAAGAAGGTGACCTTTTGGCGGAGACAACGTCCTCTCCCGACACCAGCCCATGGCGACTACCCGCTCCCTAGGGAAGACGTCGGTGGAGCTGAAGCAACTCAAGAGGAAGCTGGGGGTTTACAAGAAGCTGCAAAAACCCCGAACGCTTCCTTCGGATGCATCCAGCTCAGCAACTTCAGCATTGACAACACACACAGTTGTCAAGAAAACTCCAAGCGCTGGAGAAGAGCCTTTCTCCAAGCAGCCTCGGCAAGCTGCTAGCTCAGAAGTAGATAGCAACGAAAAGGTGTGTACGGAATATTGGGATGTACCCTATGATCCTATTAATGAAACTATCTTTGGGTACTCCGAGCAACGCATGCCCCTCGTGTTCGAGGTCATCTGCAAAGGGCGATGCCTCTAAGCACTTGTGGACAGTGGAGCATCACATACCGTATGCGACAAGGCAGCAATCGACCGACTTCGGGAGGAGTGCAAGCCTTCAGCATTTTCTGCAACGATGGTGGACGACAACAAGTTACCAGTCTACGACAAAGCAGTGTTACACCTACAGATCAGACCACTACACTGGAAAACTGCCCTCCCCATCACCAACGTAAAAGGGCTTGACTTGATCTTTGGGCGAGATTTCCTTTAAAAAATCAATCCCGAGATCAACTGGGTCGATTGGACTACAAGCATCTACAACAACGAAAGAAGCGTCCAGCTACCAAACTGGAACGACACCAGAGAGATTCCAGTAGAGTCACTCGCCAGATTCGTGAAGGACTTGAAACAAACCGACACCATGTTCCTGGTGATGGGAACAGAAGCAGAAGACGAAGAAAATATAACCTCGAAACCTCGAAACCTCCAAAAAAAATCAAGGAATTACTGAAGGAGTTCCGAGACATTCTTCTTGATGACCTTCCGAACGAGCTACTGCCATACCGAGCGCACCAACACGAGATCGTGGAGGAACCATGTTCGAAGCCGACCTTCCAAGCACCATCCCGGCTCAGCCCTACAGAGCTAGCTGATATGAACAAACAGATCCAGTATCTCATTGAGAAGGGACTCATCCAACCATCCACTTCACCATATGGTGCCCGAGTACCATTCTTCCCGAAGCCTGCGCATGTGCATCGAATACCGAGCTCTCAACAAGCAGACCATAAAAGTACATACCCGATTCCACGAATCGATGACGTGCTTGACCAGCTTCGGGGAGCCACGGTATTTTCCAAACTGGATTTGCGATCCGGATACTGGCAGATAAGAATGGCGGACAACTCGATCCACAAAACTGCCTTCCGCACTCGTTACGGATTGTACACGTATCTGGTCATGCCTTTCAGGCTCACCAACGCACCGGCAACCTTCCAAGCCGAGATGAACCACATTCTATGCCCACTCTTGGACGAATGTGTGGTGGTGTATCTGGACGGCATTCTCATCTACTCGCACGACATGAAGCAGCATGTCAAACACCTGCGACGAGTATTTGAAATTCTTAGACAAGAGCGCTTCTACGTCAAATTATCCGATAGCGAATTCGCCCTCAAGAAGGTCCAATTCCTAGGATACCTGGTGAGCACTCAAGGAGTTCATGTCGAACCCAAGAAGATCAAAGCCGTACGCACGTGGAAGACGTCCGAGAACGTGAAGGAGTTGCAGCAGTTCCTAGGCTTCACCAACTATTACAACAGGTTCATGCTACAGTACACAAAAATTGCCGCACCACTCACGAATCTTCTGAGAAGAACACACCCTACCAATGGGAATCAAAACATCATGAAGCCGTGGAGCAGCTGAAATAGACACTTACGTCCACATCTGTACTCATCTTACCAGATCCCTAATGCGACTACGTCATCGAAGCTGACGCCAGTGACCAGGCAGTGGGAGCAGTCTTAATGCAAGACCAAGGGAATGGACTACAACCAATCGCCTACCTCAGCAAAAAACTGCACGGGGCAAAACTTAATCACCCGATACATCACAAAGAGGCCCTTGGTATTGTCATCGCCTTCAAGTCATGGAGATGTTATCTTGAAGGAAGAAAAAAGACTATCTACACCGACCACTGCAACCTGAAATATCTGAAGACACAGCCAAATCTCTCAAGGCGACAGGTCCGGTGGATTGACTTTCTCGAAACGCACTTCCACTATGACATCGTGTACAAGCAGGGACACAACAACAAAGGGGACGCACTCAGCCGGCGTGCACATGTTGTCGCTATCAAGGTCGAAGGAATGAATCCGCTACTCAAGGGACTCTTCACTTACAGGTACACCATCGACCCCAAGTTTCCCTTGGCAGAGAAGCGACATCTACTACAGTGGAACAGTGACATTGCGTACCAGAAAGGATGAAAAAAAAATTGGGTACCCAACTACTCACCTTTGCGTCAATTACGACTCGAAGAATACCACGATGCCCTGTACGCCGGACAATTCGGTAGCAACAAGATTCTCACGGGTACTGCAAAACACTACTATTAGCCCTGCATGGCAGACAGGGTACAGAAATTTGTGACCTCGTGTGACACATGTCAACGGATGAAGGGCAGTAAGTAGAAGAAAGCATTACTACTACAGCCTCTTCCTGTCCCAGAACAGCCATGACAAGTGTTTAGCCCAGACTTCATAACCGGGTTACCAATTGCCACTAACAGTCATGATGCAATCCTTGTCGTCATCAACAAATTCTCCAAAATGGGACACTTCATCCCGACAGACACGACAGCACGCACTGAGGAGATCGCACAACTATTCGTTCGCTACATCATCTCCTAGCATGGCATTCCAACAACACTCATCTCCGATCTAGACCCTAAGTTCACCAGCAAGTTCTGGAAGGAACTGCTGTCTCTACTCGGGACCAAACTCGCCATGTCATCTGCATACCATCCACAGGCAGACGGACAAATCGAATGCCTCAACCCAATTGTAGAGCAACTCCTACGCGCAGCATGCAAGGATGACATTTTCAAGTGGGACTTGCACCTTCTTATCCTGGAGTTTGCCTACAATAACGCCACCCATGTCGCAACCGGACAGACACCATTCTTCCTCTATTATGGATGCAATGCTCTGTACACCACACAAACCGACATCACTAGCGACAGTCCAACCCGCACATGATTTCATCACCACCATGCATCAACTTTGAGATCGAACCCACAAACGCCTCATCGACATTTAGCAGCAACAGAAATGCTAGGCCGATCGCCACCGCAATTGCCACACCATCACCGTGGGAGACTGTGTTCTACTCGACACCCGCAATCTCGAAATTAGCCATCTCCCCTCCAAACTGCGACCTCGCTTCTGCGGGCCCTTTCTCGTTGACGCACAGGTCATCCCCGTTACCTTCCGCTTACGCCTGCCAGCCACCTGGAAGATTTACAACGCCTTCCATGTCCAACTTCTAAAGCCCTACCGAGATTCCAACACGATCTTCAGTGGACGCCAACCATCGCAGCTGCCGCCCGTCCTCATCCATGATGAACCCGAATATGAGGTCGAGTCCATGCTTGCACACCGCCATCGTCGGAATGGCACCTTGGAACTGCTCATCTGTTAGAAGGGTTATGATCCTTCTGAAGATAGCTGGGTCTTTGGATCTGATATGGGTAACGCGCATCGTCCTCTTCGCGACTACCTTGAAAAGCAGGGTGTTACTTTCACCACCCAATTTTGAGGGGGGGGAAGGGTGAGAGTACGACCCCGTTACACTTCTTTCCCATTCCTATATTTCTCCTCTATCTCATTCTCCTTTTTATCCTAATCCATTTTGTCTTTATCTCATCTCATTTGGTTTCCTATTCCTTCTTTGGTTTATCCTGTTTTATATTGATATCACCGACGAGGCTCGGGATGTATTAGCGCGCTATCTAGCGTAATTCTACCATAAATCCTTAAAGCCAATAGCCTCGCGCAGCTATACACAGGGTGATTCTATTTCTAGAAGGGTCTATTCCCTTTGGATAGGATAAACCTGGTTATTATACCTTGGAAGTATAAAAGCGCCTTGTATCGATCGATAGTGCAACTTTCTCTTGACCAATTCGATCCTGTGACACAGGAAGACTAGTGACTAGACCCTGTTGGGACATGTGCCTAAGACATAGGAGTGCAGGGTGACCTAAACGGTGGTGCCACAGAAGGGTTGGGTGGGCAAGGGAGCGACAAGAGCAAGACACGACTACCTCAGCAGACGCAACAACTGGTGGGGACTCTGTGTGCAGCGTGAAGAGACCGGACTCGGGGTCACGCTCAAACGTGGCTAGAGGGGTGCCCGTGGCTGCGTCCGTACAGGCTGCGTGTCTCGCATAGCCAGGAAACGTGGTGGTGACCCCTCGGTCATGGATGTGTCCCCTCTGGCTCAGGGACAGCTGGACAAGGGAGAGCGATGGTGCTGCGTGCGACTACTGTGGCGGGAGAGTCTGCTAGCGAGATCTGGACCGGGGCAGGAAGCGGAGTGAGAGCAGTACTGTCTCGGAAGTAGTCGTGAGATGCGCCAGAGTCAAGTGTGAAGGAGAGGGCCGCCGTAGGAGGGGCAGGGGAGGAGGCTAGGGGTGACGTAGTAGAGGCCCTAGACTAGACACAGTGGTGGGACTTAGACCCCTAGGCCCCCAGTCCACCGATCCTCTAGAGAAAACACGCTGACCCCAGGGCAGTGATCACCCCGGGCCCGCACCTCTAGGCCCTCCACCATGCCCAACACCCCCAAGGCCCCACTGTGGCTGCTGCTGCTGCTGCGGCGGCTACGGCACTGGCCAGAGAGCCCGGAAGCGGACGTCGAGGTCGTGGAGCCAGAGGGAACTAATGTGGTCCTCTAGGAGCGTGCAGTCCATGTGCGGGCTCACCTGCTGCAGACAGTGAGCGAGAAGTCAGAGAGCAAAAGGAACTGTCTAGTGATCTTGCCGAGGGACTGACCCCAAGGAGGTCATTGTGCCGAGAAGAGAGGTGTAGAGGAACTCTAGAAACGAGGAGGAGACTAGTGGGAGGTGCTAGGGGCTACAGGAGCACTAACAGAGGTAGCAGCAGTGGCGGCTGTGGCCGGAGCGGCGGTCTGGCAGTAGCGGCTAGTGGCGGACTGGTGGCAGCGAGCAGGAGGCTGGCAGCAGCAGCAGCTAGCGGTAGGCTGGCAGTAGCAATAGCTAGTGACAGAAAGACGGCAGTGGTGGCTAGCTGGCGGCGGGCTGGTAGCAAGAGGCGGCAAGCTGGGAGTGAGCTGGCGAGCTGGCAGCGAGCTGACAAGCTGGCGTGCTGGCGAGCTGGCAGCTGCAGGCAGGCGCTGCCAGGCTAGCTGGCAGGTGTGCTGGCAGGCGCTGCTGGTGGTGAGCTGGTAGGCGCTGCTGGCGGCGAGCTGGCAGGTGCTGCTGACGGCGAGCTGGCAGGTGCTGCTGGTGGCTAGCTGGCAGGCGCTGCTGGCGGCGAGCTGGCAGGCGCTGCTGGCGGCTAGCGGGCAGGCGTTGCTGGCGGCTAGCTGGCGGTGAGATGGCTGGCAACAGCTAGCTGCCCGCAAGTGGGCAGCGGCTAGTGAGCTGCTGGCAATAGACTGGGAGTGGCTAGGAGGAGAGGGGAGCAAAGGAGGAGGAAGTAGGAGCGAGAGGAGCTACTAGGAGCAGCACGCAGAGGAGCAAGCGAGGAGTCACTAGGACTGGTGGCGTGAGCCAGCGTAAGGTGGCACAGGGCAAATGACAGTCCACAGGGCACGGGGGAACTTACGAGGCTGACGGCCGACTGGTGACTGGCGGCTGGCGGCCGACTGCAGCTGGTTGCTGGTGGTTGGAGGCTGGCCGCGAGTAGTGGCAACTGGCGGCTGATGGCTGGGGGTTGGCGGCTGGTCGCCGGTGGCAGCTGGAGCCGGCGGTCGGCTGCTGGCGGCTGGCGACTGGTGCTGGCGGCTGGCGGCTAGTGCTGGCGGTTAGTGGCGGCAGCTGGCAGTTGGCGGTTGGCGGCCAGCGCTGGTGGCTGGCGGCTGGCGGCTGACAGCTGGCGGCTGGCTGCCGGCTGCTAGCAGTTGGCTGCTGGCAGTTGGTGCTAGCAGCGAGCGGCTAGCCGCTGGCAGCTGGCGCTTTGGCTGGCGTGGGCGCTGGCTGGCGCTGGCTTGCGCTGGCTAGCGCTGGCCGGCGCTGGCTGGTTGATGCTGGCGCTGGCGGGCGTTGGCTGGCTTTGGCTGGCACTGGCTGGCTGGCTGGCGCTGGCTTGCGCTGGCTATTGCTGGCCGGCACTGGCTGGTTGATGCTGGCGCTGGCGGGCGCTGGCTGGCTGACGCTGGCTGGCTGGCGCTGGCTGGCTGGCCCTGGCTAGCTGGCGCTGGTGCTGGCTGGCATTGGTTGGCGCTGGCTGGCTGGCACTGGCTAGCTGGAGCTGGCGCTGGCTGGCGTTGGCTGGCGTTGGGTGGCGCATGCTAGCTGGCTGGAGCTGGCTGGCTGGCGCTGCCATGGGCTGGCGTTGGCTGGCGTTGGCTGGTGCTTGCTAGCTGGCTGGCGCTGGCAGGCCGTGCTGGCGTTGGCTGGCGATGGCTGGCTGGCGCTGGCGTGGGCTGGCGCTGGCTGGCGTTGGCTGGCGCTGGCTGGCTGGCACTGGCTGGCGTTTGCTGGCGCTGGCTAGCACTTGCTAGCTGGCTGGCGCTGGCGCTGGCGCTGGCTTGTAGGGCGATTGGCACACCGACTAGCGAGCTGGCGAGCGGGCCGGCTTGTGCGCTGGCTGACAGCGGGCTGGCTAACCCGCTGGCAGGCTGGCTGGCTCGCTAGCGAGCGAGTTGGCTGGCTAGCGTGCTGGCTGACTTGCGGGCGTGCGACAAAACGAACAGTACGCTAAGAGGAGGGGGGGGGGAGGGGGGGGGGGGCTACGAAGCGCGACAGCTAGGAGCACCTAGCTTTATACCATGTCGAGCGAAAGTGTGACTATGCAAGGCAAAAACGATTAGGTATATCCAAGTGTTAAACCCCCTATAATCTGAACCCTAGCTAGGCTACAGAGCTCACATAAATGTGTCCTAACATATATCTAAGAACGTCAACAGTAGGGTACGTGTTCATGCTAGGAGGTGCAGCCGTTAGTTGGATGACCAAGAAGCAGGCAAGCATTGCCACATTGACAACAGAAGTAGAGAACATTGCCATATTTGCAGGCGTTAGGGAAGCTGCCCAATTGTAACAGCTGTGTGAAGACTTGGATTTACCACAGCAAGAATCAACAATTCTCTACGTGTGGAAAGCTAGTGTATATGAAGGGTACAACCCCACGAACAGGAAGGGGGGCGGGGCCCAAGGCTGAGAAGGCAGAGGAGGGCAGAGTGCGCAGCCTTCGGGAGGGCCTAGGTGAAGATGTTGGCCATGTTGGCCTCGGCAGCGATCTTACGGACCACCAAATAACCTTGCTGGACCAACTTCCGAACGAAGTAGCGGAGTTCAATGTGCTTGGAGCAGCCATGAAAGACAGGGTCCTCTGTCAGATGAATGGTGCTGGCGTTGTTACACCAGAGGGTGGGATAGCGCTGAGGAGCACCGATCTCAGTATGGATGAAGATGAGCCAGCGAGCCTCCTGAGCGGCCATGGTGCAAGCATAGAGCTCAGCCTCGCAGGAAGTGAGGGCGATAGAGGAGGAGTGAGTGGAACGCCAGCTGATGAGGCCGCTGCCAAGGGTGAAGCCCTAGCCTTGAGAGGAATGGCGATCTGGATGGGAGGTAGTGGAGGACCTGCTCTGCTGCGGCCTAGTGCTCGTCATTGTGGCAACTGGTACTGATGAAGCAAGCAAGAATGCTGATGGGGTAGACAAGGTTAGGGTGGGTGCACATGATAGCGTACATCAGCGAACCAACGAGCTCAGCGTAAGGATGGTTAGAGGAGGATGGAGTAGGAGGAGGGGCAAGCTGGTGATCATTCTGCAGAGGAGTGGTAATTGGCTTGGCCTGCACCATGTCGAACCGCTGCAAAACTTGGTCAATGAAAAAGGACCATGAGAGGGTAATGGTGCGCGCTGCACGGTCCCGGGTGATGGTCATGCCCAAATAGTGCTTGAGCTCACCCAGGTCTTTGCACTTGAGGTACGCGTGCAGGGCATCCTTTACCTGCTGCATGGTGTCAGCATTGTTAGCGAACAGGATCATGTCGTCGACATACACCAAGATGAAGATGCGAGAGGAAAAGGTTGGCAACGGACTGAGAGGCATAGAACTCCACGGACTACCGAGTGGCAGCCAGCTTGTTGTGCCACTCGCGAAGAGCCTGCCCGAGGCCATAAACTGAGGGGGGCAGCTCCCAGACTGTGTTGGGAGGGAAGGCTGCATGAAAGACTTGAGGCCACTGCAAGAGGACCCGCTCCTAGAGCTCGCCTTGCAGGAAGGTGTTATGCGAAAACCATAGTCGAGGATGGCACGCAGAGTGGGGAGCATGGCAGTGGGAGAGAATGTCTCCCAGTAGTCGATGCCATAGGTCTGGATGAAGCCCTTGGCACAATACCGGGCCTTGTAGACCGGCTCCTCATCATGCAGCTGCTTCATGCGGAACACCTACATGCCTTGACAATGGCGTCATAGAGAGGCATAAGGGAAGGTTTTTGCTGCTGGACGCTAATGAACTCCTCATGGGAGTCCTTAATGAAGGGAATGGATGGTGGGTGTGGCACGCGTGTTTGTCACACAAAAAACACCAATATAAAAAGTACTATTCACCAACTCACGTTGTGAATAAATGCCGTGACAGTCACAGCTGTCCGTTCCTTGAGGGGAGGGAGGACCTGGCCAAATCCTGGCCGTCCAAAGGCAGGGTCTGGTCTGGTGACGAAGGGAGCGCACACGCCTTAGTCGGACGAGCTAACAAATTAGCTCCGAGCCAATCGCTGTGCAGCCCCGCGGCCCACCAGCCATCCCTCGTTTCCTCCCCCCAATAAAATTATCGCGCAAGCGGAAGCTACTGCTCGAGGAAAGTGGCTCTGAATACCAAGTGTTTGTTAAATTTTATATATGTTATATAATTGTAGGCTTGGTAGGCGTTACTGAAACTTACTGTAGAGGGTACAACACCCCTCCTTGTATCCCTCTCTCTTCTATTCTCACACCTCTTTTCTCTCGTCCACTCCTTCTAGCTAAACCCTCACGCCATTCCATGGCCGCCTACCCTTCCCCGCCCTCCTCTGCTAGTCGCGTAGCTCGCGTCGGCTAGCGCCAGCCGCCACCAGCTAGTGCCGACCAGCACCAGCCGCCACTAGCCCCCACCACACTGGCGCCTTCGTTAATCGCCGATCCTCCCCCCCCCCCGGTCGATCGTAGCTTGTCCCTGACTCCAGCGCCAGCCAGCCCGCCAGCTTGCCAGCGCCAGCTCACCTGCGTTAGCCAGCACCAGCTCGCCAGCGCCAGCTCGCCAGCATTAACTCGCTAGCCCCTGCCAGCAGTTTGCCGCCAGCGCCAGCTAGCCAGCCCCCAGCTCGTGCCAGCTAACTCGTGCCAGCTAGCTGCTAGCTGCCAGCGCCAGCTCGCCAGCGCCAGCACGCCAACGTCAGCTTGCCAGCGCCAGCAAGCATTCACAAGAACCAGCCAGCTAGCCAGCGCCAGCTCGCCAGCTCGCCAGCTGGTAGCGCCAGCCCGCCAGCTGTTAGCCGCCAGCTCGCCAGCTGCTAGCCGCCAGCGCCAGCTCACCAGCTCCTAGCCGCCAGCTGCTAGCCGCCAGCGCCAGCTCGCCAGCTGCTAGCCGCCAGCGCCAGCTCGCCAGCTCCTAGCTGCCAGCTGCTAGCCGCCAGCTGCTAGCCGCCAGCTCGCCAGCTAATAGCCGCCAGCTGCTAGCCGCCAGCGACAGCTCGCCAGCTGCTAGCCGCCAGCTGCTAGCTGCTAGCTCGCCAGCTGCTAGCCGCCAGCGCCCGCCCGCCGCTTACGCGCACTAGTCAGCAGCGCCAACTGACTCCACTGCCCGCCAGCTACCACTGCGAGCAGTGCCTCTCCGCTGCAGCCACTGCCTCTGCCACTGCTGCAGCTTGCTCTGCCGCTTGCTCTGCCGCTGCAGCCACTTGCACTGCCGCCACGGCCACTGTTGCACCTGCTGTTGCCACTGCCGCTGCAGCCGCTTTAGCTGCCGCTGCTACCACTGCCACAGCCGCCACTGCCGCTGCCGCCACTTCCCTTGCAGCCGCCGCTGCAGTCGCTGCCCTTGCAACTACTACTGCCGTTGCTGCCCTTGCAGCTACCACGCCGCCCCCTACAGCTGCCCTTGCCGCTGCAGCCGACACTGCCACTGCAGCCGCTGCTGCCACCACTGCCGCGACTCGCCCGTACCCATGTAGCCGCCTCCGCTAACTAGGTCACTGCTGGCCTGCTACCATCCTCACCTCGCTGCTAGCTAGCCGCCCTCGCTGCCACCGGCTCCTGTAGCAGCCGCCCCAGCTGTTCCTGCTTCTGCCGCCACTATCTTTCCGGCCGCAGCTGCCAGCATGGCTTCGCCCAGCATCTTCGTTGTGCGCCTGGATGGGGAGGGGCGGGTAGTCGGTTTCGCCGCCTGGCAGGAGGCAATTCTCATTCAGCTCACGAGTCAGCGCGTCGACGACGAGTCTTTGGACGCCCACATCTCTGGTGAGCTCCCCACTATCCCTCGCCCGGGCTCTCTCGCTCTTGACGCGACGTCTGAGCAGCAGGCTGTGCACGATGCTGCTCGTACTGCCTACTCTATCTGGGCGTCTCGCGACGCCACTGCTTGAGTCGTCATCCTCAGGTGCCTGCCGGTTGCCGAGCACTCCGACTTTGTGGGTGCTGCATCAGCCCGCGCCCTCTGGCTGGCTATCCTAGCTAGGTACTCCACCCCATCGTCTGCCACTCTTGGTCGTCTCCTCCTCCCTTTCTTCCACCCTGACCTGACGTCGTTCATCACGGTAGCAGACTTAGTCGAGCACCTATATTCTCTCGAGGCTCGCTGGCGTGCGGCTTGTACTGAGGCCCAGCTAGCGCTTGCCATGCCCCCCCTCTTTGCCACTGTCTACTTCCTTGTCACCCGCCTCCTTGATCGCCTAGCCCCTGCCCATGACGCGCTCCTTGCTCGTCACCCGTCTGAGCTCACCATTGACCTCTTCTCCACCTCCCTGATTGAGATAGAGGACCGCCTCCGTGCTATCGCCGGTTCCACTGGCGCGCCAGCGGTCCCTATTTTTCAGGGCAGCACTCCCTCCCCAGTGACAGTCCCTGCCTCCGCCTCTGTAGTTGAGAAAGCAGCGGCTACCTCTGCCCCCGGCCGCTCATCTGGTGGTAGGGCAAGGGCAAAGGGGGCAAGGGTCGTGGGGGGTCGGCAGCAGCAGGTGGAGGGGGTGAGGGTGCGGACGGAGAGGGTGGTCAGTCAGAGTCGGGGACTGCACAGCAGCAGCAGCAGCCGCAGCAGTCTTGGGGGCCGGCGGGCCCTGGGGGTGGTAGTCGTGGTGGAGGCCGTGGGGGTTGGGGCCCAGGGCTGCCGGTGCCCTGGGGGTTGCGTGGCTCTTCTGGGCACCAGGTTGCACGGTAACCTGTACGTACTAGCTGCTGACTGGCCCACAGGCGAGCCAGGTGTGCAGGCGCGTGGGGCACACCGCCGCTCGGTGCTTCTGCCGCCTGGACGACCTCTACCGTTGTCACTTCGGCGCGCAGGTACAGGTTCCCCCCTGGCCGGTCTTGCTTCGTCGTGGAGTTCCTATATTGATATGGATATGATTCAGATTGACCATGCCTTATATTCTCTGTATTCTTATGCTTCTAGTGTTGCTAATTTTTATTATCCTGCTGTTTGTAGCCTTGGAGCTACTGCTGTATGTAGTCTAGGATTCCCTGCTGCGTCAGGCGTAGGACCTGTTAGAGACTCTTCACCGGGCCCCGCCTCGTTGGCCCTCTCCTTTGTCTTAGACTCTGGAGCGTCTCAGTGCTTCTTTCGAGACAGTCTTGCTCTCACCCCGCTTCCTACGCCTGTCCGAGTCGCATTAGCAGACTCCTCCGCCACAACCGTCACACGTAGCACCACCACTCTCCCCTGCCCGGCTGTTCCTTCCGGCTCCCTCACAGGTCTGCACATCCCCTCGTTTGCTAGGAACTTAGTGGGTGTCGGTCACCTCCAGGACCGAGGCGTCACCACTACGTTCCCTGGCCACGAGAGACACGCTGCTTGCACAGACACAGTCACCGGTCGACACTTAGCTACCTTTGAGCGTGACCCAGGATCAGGTCTCTTTACCCTGCACACTGAGTTTCCGCTCACAGCTGCATCAGCCGAGGTCTCTGCGTCCTTCTCCTATCGCTCACTAGCCCACCCGACCCTTCTGTGGCACCACCGCTTAGGTCACTCTGCACTCCTGCGTCTTAGGCACATGTCCCAGTACAATCTAGTCACTGGTCTCCCTGCGTCGCTCCCCACCTTGCCTCCGTTGGTTGCGCCACTGTGCACCTCCTGCGTCAAGGGCCGGCAGCGGGCCGCCCCTCACTCCTCCTCGTTTCCTCCTACCACATCACCGCTACAGACACTGCACATGGACGTCTTGGGCCCTGCCCCGGTCCATGGTCTAAGTCGGGAGCGCTACTTCCTAGTCGTCGTTGACGACTTCTCGCGGTTCACCACAGTTTTCCCGTTGGAGCGGAAGGCTGACGTGCTGACCGTTCTCCTCCCATGGCTTCTCACTATTCGCACCGCCCACCGCCTGTCTGTAGGTCGCTTACACTCTGACCGCGGTGGCGAGTTCGCCTCTAGCTCTCTAGGACGGTTCTGTCGTGCGGAGGGCATCCGCCAGACGTACACACTGCCGGACTCCCCACAGCAGAATGGGGTCGCTGAGCGACGCATTGGCCTGATCATGGAGGTGGCTCGCACCTCCATGGTCCACGCCGGTGCACCCCATTTTCTATGGCCGTTCGCCGTGCGCTACTCTACTCACTAGCTTAACCTATGGCCGCGCTCCCAGCGACCACAGGTTTCGCCAACCCTCCTCTGGACCGGGTCTCCTGGTGACGCGTCTGCGTTCCACATCCGGGGTAGCCTTGCTCATGTTTGCGATACTGTCGCGGACAAGCTCTCAGCCCGCACTCTTCCGTGTGTCTTCTTGGGGTTCCCGCTTGACGCCTCTGACTGGCTGTTCTACCACCCCGCACACCACCATTTTTACCACTCTGGTGACGTCACCTTCGACGAGACGCTCCCCTACTACCAGCGCTTCCCGCACCGCGGCACTCCTGTGCCTCCTCCTCCTCTCTTCCTTGTCCCTGCCCCCCCTGCCGCACCCCTCCCGCCCTGCGCGGCCCAGTCTGGTGTCTCCCACGCCACTCAGTTCCCCTTGGTTCCCCCTGTGGGGGAGTCGGCTGACTTTGGGGGCCCAGCTGCTGGGGGTGCGCCTGCTGTCCCTGTGGCACCTCCCCCAGCCTCGGTCCCCCAGGCCACTCAGCCGCCTGCTCCCTTGCCTCAGCAGCAGCAGTCGTCGCCGCAGTAGACTCCACGGCCGCAGCAGCAGCAGCAGGGAGCAGTGGGTTCTGGGGGTGGTGGTTCTGGGGGTGCGAGTTCTGGGGGTGCTAACTCCAGGGGTGCTGGTTCTGTAGGTTATGAGACCGAGGGTGCTTGTCTTGGGGGTGCTGTTTTGCGGCGTGCGGGTGGCAGCTGGGGTGCCACTTGAGGTCCTGGAGCGGACAGGCAGCGGCAGCAGCAGCAGCAGCAGGTGCAGCCGCTGCAGCAGGAGCCGCCGTAGTCTGCCCTTCATCTCCTTGGTCTTGCTCCAGGTTCCCCTGTCAGCCCGTTCCCCCTCCGGTGCGTGACCCTACTTCCGGCCCGTTGTTTCCTCCTCCAGACTCCTCTCTGGCTCGTTTCCCCCCGCGCTCCCCTCCGTCCCCTGACCTGTCCCCCGTCCCCCCTCGTCCCCAGTCCCTAGTTCTTCCCCACTGGGTTCGTCGCCCCACTGGTGCTCGTCCTGTTTCTCCCCGTCCTAGTGTCCACCCTATGCTCCTTCGTTCGTGTGCGCCTCCTGTCACAGTCCCCGTCGTCGCTACCGTCGTCCCCCCCTCCTCGCTCCGACGCTATTCGCACTGCTCGTCCAGTCCTGTCGCGCCTGCTTGCGTCGCTTGTCACTAACCCTAGTGCTCCTCCTAAGTCTGTCTCTGCGCTAGTCGCTGCTGTCGCTGACTTTGCTGCTAGCCACCAGCTTGGCTACTGTCACAGGATCGAATGTGTCGAGGAAAGGTTGCACTATCGATCAGTACAAGGCGCTTTTATACTTCCAGAGTACATCAGGTAACCAGGTTTATCTTATCCTAAGGGAATAGTCCCTTCTAGAAGATAGAATCACCCTGCGTATAGCCACGCGAGGCTATTGGCTTTAAGGGATTACGGCAGGATTACGCTAGATAGCGTGTCTAGAACATTCCATGCCTGGTCGGTGATATAATAATAATAAAGGAAGAAACCAAAGGATAATGGAAAATGGGGAATATGAGGCAAAAGGAGATGAGATAAAAAGAGGAATGAAATGAAGATGAAATATGAAAAAGGCCAAGTGGTGTAACGGAGTCGTACTCTCACACTTCCCCCCCTCAAAGCTGGGTGGTAGAAGTAACACCCTGCTTGACAAGGTAGTCATGCAGAGGACGACGGGCGTTACCCATGTCGGTCTCAGAGACCCAGCTGTCCTCAGAAGGATCATAGCCCTTCCAACGAATAAGAAGCTCCACGGTGCCATTCCGACGACGGCGGTGTGCAAGCACGGACTCGACCTCGTACTCGGGTTCATTTTGGACGAGGACGGGTGGCGGCGGCGGCGGTTGGCGTCCGACGAAGATCGTATTAGGATCTCGATAGGGCTTCAGAAGTTGGACATGGAAGGCGTTGTGAATCTTCCAGGTAGCTGGTAGGCGTAAGCGGAAGGTAACAGGAGTGACCTGTGCTTCAACGAGAAAAGGCCCGCAGAAGCGAGGTCGAAGTTTAGATGGGAGATGGCTGATGTCCAGGTTGCGGGTGTCGAGGAGAACCTGGTCTCCCACGGAAATGGTGTGGTCGTTGCGATGGCGATCGGCCTGGCGCTTCTGTTGCTGTTGAATGTCAAGGAGGCGCTTATGGGTCCGATCCCAAAGCTGATGCATGGTTGTGATGAAGTCGTGTGCAGGTTGGACTGTTGCTGATGTTGTCGGTTGCTGTGGTGTGAGTGGGTGGCGTCCGTAGCAGAGGAAGAACGGCGTCTGTCCAGTAGCGGCATGTGTGGCATTGTTGTAAGCAAACTCGAGTACGGGCAGGTGCAAGTCCCATTTGGAGATGTCGTCCTTGCAGGCTGCTCGGAGGAGTTGCTCAACAATTTGGTTGAGGCGCTCGGTCTGTCCGTCTGTCTGCGGATGGTATGCGGATGACATGGCAAGTTTGGTGCCGAGCAGAGACATAAGTTCCTTCCAGAACTTGCTAGTGAACTTGGGGTCTCGGTCGGAGATGAGTGTAGTTGGGATGCCATGCTGTGAGATGATGTGACGAACGAAGAGCTGTGCTGTCTCCTCGGTGCGTGCTGTCGTGTGTGTCGGGATGAAGTGTCCCATTTTGGAGAACTTGTCAATGACGACAAGGATGGCGTCATGACCGCTGGAGGTAGGTGGTAACCCGGTAATGAAGTCTAGGCTAACCACTTGCCATGGTTGTTCTGGGACAGGAAGAGGCTGCAGTAGTCCCGCCTTTTTCTGCTTGCTGCTCTTCATCCGCTGACATGTATCACACGAGGTGACGAATTTCTGGACGTCGTCTGCCATATGGGGCCAGTAGTAGTGTTTGGCGATACCGGTGAGCGTCTTGTTGCTACCGAAGTGTCCGGCGTACAGGACGTCGTGGTACTCTTCGAGTAGTAACTGGCGCAAAGGAGGGTAATTGGGTACCCAGATTTTTGTTGATCCTTTCCGGTACGCGATGTCACTGTCCCACTGTAGCAGATGTCGCTTTTCTGCCAAGGAAATTTCGGGGTCGATGGCGTACCCGTGGGTGAAGAGTCCCTTGAGTAGTGGATTCATCCCTTCGACCTGAATCGCGGCAACGTGTGCAGGCCGGCTGAGAGCGTCTGCTTTGTTCTTGTGGCCGGGCTTGTACACGATGTCGTAGTGGAAGTGTGTCTCGAGGAAGTCGATCCACCTGACCTGCCGCCTGGAAAGGTTGGGTTGTGTCTTCAAATATTTCAGGCTGCAGTGGTCGGTGTAGACGGTCGTTTTTCGTCCTTCGAGATAGCATCTCCACGCTTTGAAGGCGATGATGATAGCAAGAGCCTCTTTGTCGTGTATCGGGTAGTTGAGTTCTGCCCCGTGCAATTTCTTGCTGAGGTAGGCAATTGGTTGCAGTCCATTCCCCTGGTCTTGCATTAAGACTGCTCCCACAGCCTGATCACTGGCGTCTGCTTCAATGACGTAGTCACGTTCGGGATCTGGCAAGATGAGCACCGGTGCGGACGTTAGTGCTTGTTTCAGTTGCTCCACGGCTTCCTGGTGCTTCGGCTCCCATTTGTAGGGCGTGTTCTTCTTCAGCAGATTCGTGAGTGGTGCCGCGAGTTTCGCATACTGTGGCACGAACCTGTTGTAGTAATTAGCGAAGCCTAGGAACTGCTGCAACTCCTTCACGTTCTCGGGTGTTTTCCACGTACGTACGGCTTCGACTTTCTTGGGGTCGACGTGAACTCCTTGAGCGCTCACCAAGTGTCCTAGAAATTGGACTTTCTCCAGGGCGAATTCGCTCTTGGACAGTTTGACGTAGAATCGTTCTCGTCGAAGAATTTCGAAGACGCGTCGCAGGTGTTCGACGTGCTGCTTCATGTCGCGCGAGTAGATGAGTATGTCGTCCAGGTACACCACCACGCATTCGTCCAGAAGTGGTCGTAGAATGTGATTCATTTCGGCTTGGAACGTTGCCGGCGCGTTGGTGAGTCCGAACGGCATGACCAAGTACTCGTACGATCCGTACCGAGTTCGGAAAGCAGTTTTGTGGATAGAGTTGTCCGCCATCCGTATTTGCCAGTATCCGGACCGCAGATCCAGTTTGGAAAATACCGTAGCTCCCCGAAGCTGGTCAAGCAGGTCATCGATTCGTGGTATCGGATATTTATTCTTGATGGTCTGCTTGTTAAGAGCTCGGTAGTCGATGCACATGCGCAGGCTTCCGTCCGGTTTCGGTGTGAAGAGTACTGGGGCACCGTATGGCGAAGTAGATGGTCGGATGAGTCCTTTGGCTAGGAGATACTCGATCTGCTTCTTCATGTCGGTCAGCTCCGTAGGGCTGAGCCGGTATGGTGCTCGGAAGGTCGGCTTCGAACCCGGTTCCTCCACGATCTCGTGTTGATGCGTTCGGTATGGCGGTAGCTCGTTCGGAAGATCGTCAGGAAGAATGTCTTGGAACTCCTTCAGTAATTCCTTGATCTTTTCTGGAGTTTCCGAGGCTTTCTCTCCGTCATTCTCCACCTCTGTTGCTATCGCCAGGAACCCGGTGTCGGTCCGCTTCACGTCCTTCTCGAATCGTGCGAGTGTCTCCACTGGGATATCTCCTGTATCGTCCCAGTTGGGTAGCTGTACTCTCCGTCCATTGTTGTAGATGCTTGCGGTGCGGTTCACCCAGTTGATCTCGGGGTTGAATTTTTTCAGGAAGTCTCGCCCGAAGATCAAGTCAAGCCCTTTGATGTTGGTGATGGGGAGTGCAGGTCTCCAGCGCAGTGGTCCGATTTGTAGATGTAACACTGCTTCGCCGTGTACTGGTAACTTGCTGCCGTCCACCATCGTTGCAGAGAATCCTGAAGGCTTGTACTCTTCCCGGAGTCGGTCGATCATTGCCTTGTCGCAGACGGTGTGTGACGCTCCGCTGTCCACGAGTGCTTGGAGGCGTCGTCCTTTGCAGATGACCTCGAGCACGAGGGGCAGTCGTTGCTCGGAGTACCCAAAGATAGTTTCATTGATTGGGTCATAGGGTACATCCCAATATTCCGTACACACCTTGGTGTTGCTGTCTACTCCTGAGCTGGCAGCTGGCCGAGGCTGCTTGGAGAACGGCTCTTCTCCAGGGCCCGGAGTTTCTTTGACGACTGTGCGCGTCATTGATGCCGAAGAACTGGATGCATCCGTAGAAGGAGTTCGGGGTTTGTGCAGCTTCTTGTAGACCCCCAGCTTCCTCTTGAGCTGCTTCAGCTCCACCGACGTCTTCCCTGGGGAGCGGGTAGTCGTTGTGGGCTGGTGTCGGGAGAGGACGTTGACTCCGTGGAAAGGTCGGCTTCTTTCCACACTCCTTAATTTGGTCCCCAAGTTGTCCGGTACCGGTATAATCTCCACAGCTGTCTGCTTCTTTTGGAGTCCCTCCCGAATTTTCTCCAAGGCTCTAGCCCCTCGAACATCATAAGTTTTCATTAAAGCATCTTTATAAGATAACTTTAACGAATTCTTATAATTTCTTGGGTCTTCAAGGAGTTTCCCTGTCTCGGCAGAGTCTTTTTTCGCGGAGTCGTATTTTTCCTCGGCGATTTTCCCTGGCGAAGACTGGTCGTGGGGTGGAGATTTTCCCCCATCATTTCCTCCTTCTCGCGTCGAATCAGCTTCGTCGAAGTTGATTTTTCCGGAATCCCGCGGCCGCTTTCGGATCTTTTTATTTTCGCCAGCTAGATCCGCAATCACTGGCGACTCCCGTTTTTTGTCTTCTGATTGGCCGGAAGATTTCCGCTACTGTTGCGTGCCCGATACTCTGCGCGTGCGGCCTTCATTTTGTTGCAGTCGAAGATTCGGTGGCCCGGCACCCCGCAAAAATCACACGTGTAGTTGGTGTTTTTCGGACGTGGCCGCCCCTCGAATCTGTCGACTTCCATCGGGTCGGCGAACGTGGTGTGAGCCGAGCGGTCGCCCTGTCGCGTACTGCCGACGTGCGTCCGTCGTGTTCCGGCGTTGACCATGTCGAAGCGCTCCGCGGCCGAAACGACGTCACTGTAGCTCGCGTAGTTTGACGCTGCGACTTGTCGTTTGACTTCGGTCTTCAGCCCTGCGAGGTACGATTGCACTTTTTCCCCTTCGGTCAGGTCGGGAATGCGGTTATAAAATTCTTCCATCTGCTGCGTGTACTGTGATACACTCCCGAACTGTCGATGACGATGAATTTTTTCGCGGGCAAGAAAACTCGAATTTATCGGCTCGAATCTCTTCAGCAGGTCGGTGCGGAACTGCTGCCACGTGGCTTCACCGTGGATGAAAGTACTGTTGCCGCCAATCCACTCGAGTGCCGGCCCTCGCATCAGTGTCGCCGCGAGTCGTACACGTTGACCGTCCCAGACTGGCGAGCTCCATCCGACGGCTGCGAAGTAGATCTCCATCCCGGCGATCCATCTGCGGGCGTCGGAGTTTCGATCGCTCGGATCGAACGGCTCAGGTGGGCGCGGTTTCGGAGCCTCGAGAAACTGCTGCGACTGCTGCGTTGTCGCCGTTGTCGTCTCGTGCTGCGCTCCGGCGAGTCGAGTTACTCGCTCGAACTGGTTTCGCCACGCTTCGCGATCCGCTCGCATCTCCTCCTGAAGGGCTGCGATGCGCGCGAAGAGCTGCTGGGTAACCTCGGCGTTGTCGAAGGTTGCCATCCTGTTCAAAACACGCACGGAGGGGGTAATTCGAAAATCGCGGAGCTGGTGCTTACCAGAATCGGCGTCGAATTGGTCGCCCCCGGCGGTTTTTCGAGGCAGGATCCCCGCTGCTGCTGCTTAGCTGAGCGCGGCCGAGTGAGAAAAGCTCTGATTACCAAGTGTCACAGGATCGAATGTGTCGAGGAAAGGTTGCACTATCGATCAGTACAAGGCGCTTTTATACTTCCAGAGTACATCAGGTAACCAGGTTTATCTTATCCTAAGGGAATAGTCCCTTCTAGAAGATAGAATCACCCTGCGTATAGCCACGCGAGGCTATTGGCTTTAAGGGATTACGGCAGGATTACGCTAGATAGCGTGTCTAGAACATTCCATGCCTGGTCGGTGATATAATAATAATAAAGGAAGAAACCAAAGGATAATGGAAAATGGGGAATATGAGGCAAAAGGAGATGAGATAAAAAGAGGAATGAAATGAAGATGAAATATGAAAAAGGCCAAGTGGTGTAACGGAGTCGTACTCTCACAGCTACGCTGCCGCTCTGGTCTCTGGTACTGTCCGTCCTCCGTCCGTCGGGGGTGCACTAGCCCTTGGCAGTGACATACTAGAGGACAGGCAATACGAGTTGGCCTACCTTGCTGCCGCTGTTCACCATCACTGCTCCATGCTTGTATCCCGAGAGGGCGACCCAGACGCTCTCGACATCCCTGTTCCGCGCTCTTACGCTGAGGCGGTGTCGGGGCCCTGTGCAGCCCAGTGGATATAGGCCATGGAGACTGAAATGGCATCCTACAGATCCACTGGCACCTACGTTGACACAGTTCCCCCGCCTGGGGCGAATGTAGTCGATGGCATCAGGATCTATAGGGTGAAGCGTGCACCTGGAGAGCCGCCGAAGTTCAAGGCGCGTTACGTGGCTAGAGGCTTCAGTCAGCGTGAGGGAGTGGACTTCTTCTAGACCTTCTCCCCGACCTCGAAGATGACTACTCTTTGGGTCCTTCTTCACATAGCCGCACAGCGTGACTACGAGCTTCACTCACTCGACTTCTCCACAGCGTTCCTGCAGGGTAGTCCGCACGAGCAGATCTACATCCGGTGCCCTCTAGGCTTTTCTGGGTCCTTCCCACCTGGGACCCAGTGGAGCCTACGCCGTCCAGTCTACGGCCTTCGTCAGGCACCGCGTTAGTGGCACGACACGCTTCGTACCACTCTTACTGAGCTGCAGTTCTTTCCGTCCTCTGCTGACCCCTCTCTCTTTGTTCGCACGGGTCAGACACCATTCTACATTCTAGTGTATGTAGACGATCTTATCTTGGCTACTCCCGACAGAGTGGCACTGGCCTCAGTGAAGGCCGAGTTACTTAGGAGACACACCTGTACAGACTTGGGGGAGCTGAGGCGCTATCTGGGCTTGGAGATCTCTGGTGACCTTGCCGCTCGCACGATCACACTCTCCTAGTCCCATATGGTGCAGCAGATCCTCCAGAGGTTTAGTCTCTAGTTCTCCTCTGCACAGCCCACCCCCCTGCCTTTGGATCACAAGCTCTCTGCTCCTGTTCCGGCTGAGCCGGTCGAGGCTAATGGTCCATACGCAGAGCTGGTGGGGTGCCTCATGTACCTGATGACCTGCACTCGACCAGATCTAGCGTACTCTCTCAGTCTCCTGGCTCGCTTTGTCGCGACAGGCAGGCACCGACCAGTCCAGTGGTCGGCTGCCAAGAGGGTACTATGTTATCTGGCGAGCACATCAGGACTGGGGCTTGTGCTAGGAGGACGGGAGCGAGTGGTGCTCACTGGACACACAAACGCGTCATGGGCAGACGACGTGGAGACGCTCAGGTCGACTCAGGGCTACTGCTTTAGTCTTGGTGCTGGTGCAGTCTTGTGGAGTTCCACCGGGTCGTCGTCTGTAGCTCAGTCCAGCTGTGAGGCAGAGATCTACGCTGGGGCCATGGCTGCTCAGAAGCTCCGCTGGCTGACGTTCTTGCTCACTGACTTAGGTGAGCAGCCTAGGTCTGCCCATGTCCTGTTTGCTGACAACATGGCCATAATCCTCCTGTGTCAGGAGGCACGACTTGAGGGCGGAGCGAAGCACATCCACCTATGGTACTTCATGCTGCGAGAGTTGCAGCAGCGCGGTCAGGTCCGTGTAGTATAGTTGGCCTCAGAGGCCAACACCGCTGATATCTTCACCAAGGCACTTGCGCCTCGTGACCATCAGCGGTTCCGTACTCAGCTTGGTCTAGCCTCAGTAGCAGCACCTCTCCTTGTATCCTGAGTCATACTATACATGCCTGTATGTGTTGTGTTATACCTGTTTGTCTTGCTACACTTGCTGATTGGCCTTGTGGCCTCTTGTCTCAGTGGTCGGACTAGTACGGTAATCACGCGGATAGACGCCCCTCCATAGGATAAGTCCCATGTGCTTTATCTCGTGCTTTTGGCCTTATAGCTATTATTTGATTAAACGCCCCCCGTACTTTTCGAAAGTGTGTACCCTATACGCCTCTCTATTATTTCGTAAAAAAGTGTGCAAAAACGAAGTAGCGAGTTCGGGTAATAGCGAGAATTTTTGCTTTGTGCCAGCCAGAAGCGCAATTTGCGCCCTTCGGCACTTCGCGCTAGCAGGATTCGCATCAGAGCTATCTGCTTCCAGCCTGGCACATTGCCGACTGGACTTTCAGACCAATGGACTTGAGAAACTTTGTTAGAAGTGATCCCATCGCATGAAACAAAGCAAAAGCTACAATTTGATGTAGAAAAATAAATTTGCTTATATACCTCTTTAAACGCCCATGGGCGAATATTTTTTATTCAATTAAACGCCCCCCCACGTTTTCAAACCAGTCCTATAAACGCCCCTAGGGGCGTCTATCCGGGTGATTACGGTAGTACTGCCCTGTGTTTTCTTATTATACTCATAAAAGGTCGGACTAGTAGTGTTGCCCTGGTGAACTTTTCTTGTTAGGGACTGCCACTATCTTGGCTAGGGGTGTGTCAACAAGTATAATTGTCAATGCTAGGTTCAGTATATTTGTTATAGCCCTAGTTAGGTCAGTTCTTAGAGGGTACATTCCCACCTTTGTAACCCTCAGCCTTCCTCCCTTAGTCACTTTTTCTCTCGACATTCTAACATGCACTTCCGAGCAGGGTCCTTGCTAGGATTTCAGCCCATCTGAAAGTCAGACCAGGTTTTTTCGCTTCGTCTGACCATCTGACGGAAAAATTGCAGAAGTCTGAACTTTCAGACGGCGCAGAACGAGAAGTCTGAACTTTCAGACGGAAAATTACGGTACATCGCACACAATTTTGTCTTGGAATCTCCACACAGCTCTGACTTTCTGTCGAGATTAAAATTTCGCCTTTTTTTCGTTCACTAGCACCTAAGGGGGCGATGAGACTCGTGGGGCCAAGGTGATGTGTCACGTGCAAAAAAACCCCGAGAGACCCTAGGGTTTGCCCCGCCCCCAGGTCTGGTCGATATACGGAAAAAAATTCTACCCAGATAAAATGATTTGTGAATTCTACAAATTCCGGACGAGTCCTTCAAGAGTTCTCCCCCCCCCCCCCCTCCCCCCCCCCCTCCCCCTTGCCCCAACCCCCTCCTCTACAGTACTGTAATCACATGTTCCTGAACTTAGGCATTGTACAAAGTGGTTCGGGCGAGTGCACGTGGGAGGCGAAAAGAACTGGGGGGTGTGAGAATCAAGTTTGCGCAGGAGGGAGGGAAATCGGCACCATCCAGGAGGCAATTTCGTGAAGGGCCAATGGGCGCCCTCACACACACAGCCCCCCCGCAGACAGCCTTCAACGCACATCGGCAAATCAATTTTGAAGGGCCAATCAAACCCCTCACACCGCCTCCAGCACAAAGTGGGAGGTAAATTTAGTGAAGGGCTAGTCAGTTCCCTCACACAGCCCCCAGCATGCATTGGCCTCTGATTCTGGTGGAGCCAGATAACACCCTCAAAAAGACCCCCAGCAAGTATCGGGCCCTGATTTTGGCTAAGGGCCAATCAGCGCTCTCATACCACAGGCCTCCAGAAAACGTTTCCAGAGGAAAAAATACGCGCTGTCTGCAGACTCATACGAAATATTACACGCAGTCTTAAATTTCAGATGAAAATAAAACATTGCTCTTAACAATCAGACGGATTTTTCAGGGTTGTCTAAACTTTCAGATGAACCTAAAAAATCAGGTCTGAAAATCAGACCATCATGTTAAAATAAGAACTGAATAATCAACTAGTGGTAGAAACCTAGAACAAGTACTAGTTGGTTGTACTCACTAAAAGCACACCTCAGTCTAGCCTATAACTTGTACAAAGCTAACATGTATAAGTTGACACACCCCCTAGGCTAGACAAGGGGTGAAGCTAAGCAAGAAGCAAACAGCTCACGGTGGCACTACTAGTCCAACCACTGAGGCAGGGGTATGAAGACCAGTCAGCAAGGGTACAAACCTGAGGCCAAGTGAACTACGCGGGACTGGCGTCGCTGCTGTAGCTCGTGCAGGAGGAAGTACCGCAGCTGGATATGCTTCGCTCTGCCCTCAAGACGAGGCTCCTGACATGGAGTATCATGGCCCTGTTGTCAGCGTACAGGACCGGGGCAGAGCTAGGCCGCTCACCTAAGTCTGTGAGCAAGAAGGTCAGCCAGCGGAGCTCCTGTGCCGCCATGGCACCAGCATAGATCTCAGCCTCACAGCTGGACTGAGCTACAGACGACGAGCGAGTGGATCTCCAAGAGATAACACCCGAACCAAGGCTAAAGCAGTAGCCCTGCGACGACCTGAGCGTCTCAGAGTCATCTGCCCAAGAAGCGTCTGTGTGCCCAGTAAGAACCACTCGCATGCGTCCTCCTACCACTAACCCCATGTGCGATGTACTAGCAAGATAACGCAAAACCCTCTTAGCAGCAGACCAGTGCTGAGGTCGGTGTCTGCCTGTAGCCACAAAGCGAGCCAGGATGCTGAGAGGGTATGCGAGATCTGGGCGAGTGCAAGTCATCAGGTACATGAGGCAACCCACCAGCTCTGCGTAGGGGCCACTGGGCTCTACGGGCTCCTCAGGAACGGGAGCGGAGAGCCCATGGTCTACAGGTAGAGGTGTGGGCTGTGCGGAGGAGAACTGAAGACCAAACCTCTGAAGGACCTGACACACCAAGTGTGACTGTGTCAGAGTGATGGTGCGTGCTACTCTGTCCCTAGAGATCTGCAGGCCAAGATAGCGACGCAGCTCTCCAAGGTCAGTGTAGGTGTGTCTCTTGAGCAGCTCGGCCTTCACAGAGGCCAGTGCGTCCCTGTCAGCAGTAGCGAAGACCAGATCGTCTACGTAGACAAGGATGTAGAACGGAGTCTGGTCGGAACGCACAAACAGCGAGGGGTCAGCAGAGGACGGAAAGAACTGCAGGTCTGCTAACGTGGCCCCCAGCGTGTCGTGCCACTCGCGAGGAGCCTGACGCAGGCCGTAGAGCGGGCGCTTGAGAAGCCACTGGGTCCCAGGGGGGAAGGTACCAGTGAAACCCTATGGTCGACGCAGGTAGACCTGCTCGTGTAGGCTGCCCTGAAGAAAGGCAGTAGAGAAGTCGAGGGAGTGAAGCTCGTAGTCGCGCTGTGCTGTTACGTGTAGAAGCGCCCGAAGAGTGGTTATCTTCGGGGTCGGGGCGAAGGTCTGGAAGAAGTCAACCCCCTCGCGCTGACTTAAACCTCTGGCCACGTAGCGCGCCTTGAAGACAAGCGGCTCTCCAGGTGGGCGCTTCACCTTGGAGAGCCACCGACCATCGACTACGTTCACCCCAGGCGGGGGAACTGCGTCGACGTAAGTGCCGGTGGACCTCCAAGATGCCATCTCCTGCTCCATGGCAGCTATCCACTGAGAGGCCCAAGGTCCCGAGGTGGCCTCAGCGTAGGTGCGAGGGGTCGGGATGTCGAAGGCGTCTGGGTCACCCTCAGGGACTAACAACATGGAGCAGAGATGGGGAGCAGCCTCAGAAAGGAAAGCAAGCTCGTACTGCCTGTCCTCTAGGACGTCACTGCCAAGGGCAGGAGCACCCCCGACGGACGGAGGATGGGCAGGGTCAGAGACCAGAGCGGTAGTATAGTCAAGGCGGCGGGTAGAGGCAAAGTCAGCGACAGCAGCGACAACCGCGTCAAGGCGCGAGATAGGAACAGCAGGGTCGGTAACAAGAGAGGCAAGGACGCGAGGGACAAGGGGACGAGCGGCACGGAGGTAGTCAGAAAACGGAGGAGGTGCAACAGCAAGGGATGAGGGAGGAGGGGACGGGAGGAGGGGAGGACGAGACGAGTGGGAACGGAGCAACATAGGGTGGGTGGGAAGGACAGGAGAGATGGGACGAGCATGGGAGGGACGGCGAGACCAAATGTGAGACGGAGGTGTAGGGTCAGGGGACAGCGGAGGGGACACAGGAGGGGAACGAGGAGGAAGACGGGCCGGAGACGAGTCCGGCGGCGGGAACACAGGGCCGTAGACAGGAAGGTCAGCAAGCGGTGGGGGAGACACCGGCGCGCGGTCCCGGGAGGGAAGGCCGAGCAGGCGGAGAGCGGAGACCGGCGGCGACGGCTGCTGCGGCGGCTGCGACGGCTGGGCCAGAACCCTCGGACCGGCAGAGGCAGGATGACCATCGGCAGAACACTCAACAGCAGCACCCCCAGAACCAACACCCCCAGAGCGAGAACCCCCTCCAACACCAGCGGCACCCCCAGGAGCCGCCGGACGAACACCCTCCTCAACACCAGCACCCCCAGGGGCCGTCGGACGAACACCCTCCTCAACACCAGCGGCACCCCCAGCACCCGCCGTACGAACACCAGCACCCCCAGGGGCCAAGAGCGGCGGCGGCAGTGGCGGCGACGACAGCGGCGGCTGCGGCTGCGGCGGCGGCAGCAGCGGCGACGGCGGCGGCGGCGGCTGCGACAGTGGAGGCGGGGACACCGGGGAAGGGGGACGCGGCAAGGACGGGCCGGGGGGACCACCAGAGTCAGCAGACTCCTCAACGGGGACAACCGACGGGAGGGCAGTGACGTGAGAGACACCAGACGGGGCAGGACGAGGCGGGAGAGGGGCAGGGGCTACCGGGGGAGAGGGAGCAAGGAACAAGGGGGGGGCAACTGAGAGACCTCGGTGAGGGAAGCGGTGGTAGAAGGAGACGGACTCGTCAAAGGTGACGTCACGAGAGTGGAGGAAGCGGTGAGTCTGCGGGTGGTAGAAGAGCCAGTCAGACGAGTCCAGGGGGAAACCAAGGAAGGCACAGGGGACAGTGCCGGCAGTGAGCTTGTCCGTGCTAGAGGCACGAACGTGAGCAAGGCAGCCCCAGACGTGGAACGCAGACGCGTCACCGGGGGACCCGGTCCAAAGGAGGATCGGCAAAACCTGCGGCCGCTGGGAGCGTGGCCACAAGTTAAGCTGGTGAGCAGCGTAGCGAACAGCGAACGGCCACAGAAAATGGGGGGCATCGGCATGAATCATGGAGGTACGGGCGACCTCCATGACCAAGCCGATGCGGTGCTCAGCAACCCCATTCTGCTGTGGCGAGTCCGGCAACGTGTACGACTGGGTGATGCCCTCCGCACGACAGAACTGTCCAAGCCGACCAAAGGCGAACTCGCCGCCACGGTCAGAGTGGAGACACAACACGGGGAGACCGGAGTGAAGACGCGCATCTACGACCCACGGGAGAAGAACGTCGGGCACATCTGCCATCCGCTCTAGGGGAAACACCGTGGTGTAGCGCGTGTAGTCGTCGACGAGCACAAGAAAGTAGCGCTCGCCACACGGTACGGGGATGGGGGCTGGGCCCCAAACGTCCAGGTGCAGGGTCTGAAGGGGAGGAGTAGCAGGGCGAAGCGAGGAGGAGTGAGGGGCACGGCGGAGCCGGCCCTCGACTCAAGGCGTGCACGGTGGCGCAGTCGAGGGTGGAAGGGCAGGGAGCGACGCGGGGAGGCCTAAGACAAGACCGTGCTGGGACATGTGACGCAAACGTGGGAGTGCAGGGTGACCTAGGCGGTGGTGCCAGAGAAGGGACACGTGAGTGAGGGACCGACACGAGCAAGCTGCAGCGACATGGGAGGACGCACCAACCGGGGGGGAAGCGGTGTCTAGGGTGAACAGACCGGACACCGGGTCTCGGGGGAATGTCGCAAGAAGGGAACTTGAGACAGACTCATAACAGACAGCGAACCGCTCGTGCCCGGGGAACGTGGTGGTGACGCCGAGGTTTTGGAGACGGCCGACACCAACCAGATTCCTCGAGAACGAGGGAACGTGGAGACCTGTAAGGGAGCCCGAGAGAACTGCTGGACAGGGAAGGGACGTAGAACTGCGAGCGACGACAGGACCCGCAGAGGGGTCAGCGAGAGAAACAACAGCAGGTGTAGCAAGCGGCGTGAGCGCGGAGCGGTCGCGGAAGAAGCAGGCGGAGGCACCAGAGTCGAGAGTGAAGGACAGCGAAGCAGCGGCGAAGGCCAGGAACAGAGCCGGTGCAGAGACAAGGCTAGGCAAATGAGGCAGTCGTACGCCTGACGCAGCAGGGGAGGCTAAGC
The DNA here is from genome assembly GCA_027943415.1 of Closterium sp. NIES-67. Lineage (NCBI taxonomy): Eukaryota > Viridiplantae > Streptophyta > Zygnematophyceae > Desmidiales > Closteriaceae > Closterium > Closterium sp. NIES-67. The sequence continues at coordinate 393,023 of BQMB01000849.1, read as the reverse complement.
TACACAATGGTGCAACACCTAAGCTGGAGTACACAGCGTAATAAGATCCAGCAAGACTAGAAGCGTTAGAATACAAGGCATGCAAAGTAGCACCTATCTGATCCATGTCTAACTCAAAGATCGGCACGCCCTGGCGGAGCAGGCTGTGCCAGTCGGGGAGGTCCGGGGCCGGGCCAAAGCGACGACGAAAGAGATCGTCGAGGCGGCGGAAACAGCGGGCGGTTGGGTGCGGGCGGCGGCACAGAGTGCCGCGGAGAGGCCCGGTCTGAAGCTGGTACTGGCAGGTCACAGCACCGGAGCCGCTGGTAGGCGCTGAGCTGCGCGGGCCGCCACCACGGCCGCCACCTCCGGAGGTGCTGGGCCAACCAGGCGGGAGACGGGCCCACGGCTGCGGCAGCTGCTGCTGGGACGGCGGCTGCTGCTGGGACGGGGGCTGCTGCTGGGACGGCGGCTGCTGCTGGGGCTGCTCCTGCTGCGGCTGGGGCTGCTGCTCCTGTCCACCGGTGGTAGTCCCCTCAGGCGGACTACCGTCACGACCACCACCACCACCACCACCATCTGCACCACCACCCCTACCTCCCGGATGACCACGGCCACCGCGGCGCGAGCACTGCTGCGGGTGGACCGCAGTAGCCGTCTTGGTGAGAGGGGTCGCCGTGGCGACCGCAGCCGAAACGTCAGTGAACGTGCACTGGGAGAGGGCACAGCCGTGAAAGATAGAGACTGCTGGTGCACCGCTCGACTGAGCGATAGTGCGCTGGCGAGTCTCGATCTCGGTGAGGGTATCGACAAAGGCGGTGAGGGTGAGGTCACCGCGATACTGGCTAAGGAAGTGATCGCGAGCACTAGCGAGGCGGTCTGGGAGGCGCATGGCGATAAAATAGAGGGTCATGCAGAAAGGGGGGGGGAACGCAGTGAGCTGGGCAGCAGTGCTGGCAGTGCGATAGCGGGTCTCTAGGGCACGCAGGTGAGTGGCAAAGTCTGCGACGGTAGGGAAGGCTTCAAGGTCTGGGAAAAGCATAGGGAATAGCACGCGGCCAGCAGAGGCTGACGCGGGTGTGGAATAGCGAGCAATAACGGCGTCTAAGTAAGCTTTGGCAGTCTCAATAGTAGCAAAGCACGAGAGCTCAGACACAGGGAGGGCGTGGCTAATGCAGCGACGGAAAGTATTGCCCGGATAATTGCCTTAAAATATTTCTCGTACTGGTTTGGTGCCTTCTTTGTTTAGTTACGAATCAAATTTCGGAGTTGGAGGTAAAGTAGTACTGTACTGTATGTGACGGATGGCACTTTCAGTTTTATAGGGGTCGATTTTTTACCGAGGACGAGGTTTCGTCCGCGTGGGTGCATCCGGACAGTTTAGGCCAAGCAGCGTAGTAGATCTATTTCCTAACCTCGCTATTTCTTCTTACTTGCCCTCGCGACTATCGAGTAGTCAGGAGATAGGCTAGGACCGCTGCGATGATTAGGCCGTCATGAAACCGTTAGATGAGGCGCTCTACGCATAGATCATTCCCTTGTTGCGGAGGGGGTAGAGCAATCGTTGAATCGCTAAACAGCTAGCCATAGGGAAGAGTTCGGCCCATCAAGGCGATTGTAGAGTCTAACCGCGATGACGTGCGTCCTACGATGCCCTCAACCGGTCGCCCTCGCTTAGTGACAGAGAGAGTTCGCCGCGGCATATTTCGGTCGATTACCCTCGAGGAGGCAGAAATCTCCGCTCACGTGGCGAAAATCGTTGAGAAGCAGCACGGCACCACGTTGCATCCTAAGACATTGCGTAATGCTTTGAATGGGAGCCGACTTGTCGCAATCAAGCATCCCAAGAAGCTGCGACACTCTCGGAAAAACATACGCGATAGGCTGGAATGGGTGCGTGCCCACGCAGACTGGACGGTTGACGACTAGAAGCGAGTTATCTGTGCGGATGAGACCAAGATCGGTCGTCTTGCATCCAAAGGACTCTCATACGCCTGCGTTCACGAAGGGACTGCCCTCCAAAGACACCAAATCAAGCAGACCGTCAAACACGGGGGCGGTTGCTTGATAATTTACGACTGCATGTCGTAAAAGGGAGCGGGCTTCATGAGCAAAACATATGGTAGGGTGGACGGACTGCTCTCGCTGAGTATACTGCAGGACGATCTCAACAGTACGATTGAGCTTTACCAGCTTACACCCTCAAAAACTACCTTCCAGCACGACAACGACCCGAAGCACAAGTCGCGTATCGTACAGGAGTGGCTTTGAGAGTAAGATTCAGGGGTGCTAGAGTGGCCGTCTTCCTCACCCGACCTCAACCCAATGGAGCATTTATGGGCTCATCTCAAGAGGCAGCTGGCCAAGCCTTATAAGCCTCCCACTGGTATGCTAGACCTTTGGGAGTGGGTGCAGAAGAAATGGGAGAAGATCTCGGCGGATGTGTGCACCCACCTGGTGGAAAGCATGCCCAGGAGGGTGAGGGCGGTGTATAAGGCGAAAGGGCGGTTGATTAGGTACTAGTTTGGGGTTGATGTAACTTGCTGCTTGCGCCTGGCAATAATTGTCCACATGTACCAAGATTGTTATTTTCTAGTATTTGTTGTAAACATCATTATACTTGTGTGATGTAAGGCATGGGCGTGGAGCCTTACCCCAACCTACATACACTAGGCACACCAGAAGATTAAGGCTTAATGTCCATGACCCCCTAAAATGTCAAAATTCTTCTAAGTCACAAACATGTGGACAATACTTTCCGTCAGTGTAGCAACCTGAGCGACTGCATCGCGGGAGTCCCAAACAGCACGGGCAAGCGCAGCAGTAGAGAAGGTCTCACGGTCAGCAGAGGAGGGGTCAGCAGGGAGGGGAGCAGGTGCGGGGGGGCGGGAGAGCAAGCCATCGACATGGACAACCAAAAAGTGGCCGTCCTGGCGCTGACCTGTAAGGTGGCGGCGGAGATCAGAGAGCCAGGCAGCGAAGTCAACCGCATGGCCCTCGGCGTCCAGTCGGAGCACGAAGTCGGCCATCGTGCAGGGTCAGCGGCACAGCTCCACAGCTCCACAGGGACACAGCAACGCAGGGACACGGCGGCGGCACTCTCCAGCACAGCAGCCACAAAACGCCCCAGCGCTGACGAGCAGAGTGGACGGAGCCCGAGGAGGCACGACAGGCCGAGCAGGCACGAAGAGGGGCCGGGCGAGTAGTGGGAGAGGCCAGGTAGGTGCGGCGGGGCCAGGCAGGCGAGGCAGGGCCAGGTAGGCGCGGCGGGGCCAGGCAGGCACGGCGAGGCCAGGCAGGCGCGGCGGGGCCAGGGGAGGCGCGGCGGGGCCAGGGAGGCGCGGCGGGGCCAGGCAGGCGCGGCGGAGCCAGGCAGGCGCGGCGGGGCCAAACAGGCGCGGCGGGGGCCTGGCAGGCGCGGTGGGGCCAGGCAGGCGTGGCGGGGCCAGGGAGGCGCGGCGGGGCCAGGCAGGTGCGGCGGGGCCAGGAAGGCGCGGCGGGGCCAGGCAGGCGCGGAGGGGCCAGGAAGGGGCGACGGGGCCAGGCAGGCGCGGTGGGGCTGGGCAAGCGTGGCGGGGCCAGGCAGGAGCGGCGGGGCCAGGGAGGCGCGGCGGGGCCAGGCAGGCGCGACGGGGCCAGGCGGCCGCGACGGGGCCAGGCGGCCGCGACGGGGCCAAGCGGGCGCGGCGGGGCCAGGCAGGGCACGGCGGGACCAGGCAGGCGCGACGGGGCCAGGCAGGCGCGACGGGGCCTAGCAGGCGCGACGGGGCCCAGGAGGGGCGTGACGGGGCGAGGAGGCGCGATAGGGCCCAGGAGGGGTGCGACGCGGCTAGGGGGGCGCGATGGGGCCCAGGAGGGGTGTGACGAGGCTAGGGGGCGCGACGGGGCCCAGGAGGCGCGACGGGGCCCAGGAGGGGCACGACGGGGCTAGGGGGGCACGGCAGGGGCCCAGGAGGGGCGCGACGGGGGGGGGAGGCGCGACGAGGCCCAGGAGGGGCGCGATTGGGCTAGGAGGCACGGAAGGGCCCAGGAGGGGCGCGACGGAGCTAGGAGGCGCGACTAGGCTAGGAGGCGCTGTTGGTGCAACCCTATGGCTTGCACTCGGCTTGTCGTCCGTGTTTGTGTGTGTGCATGCATGGCATGGAATGACCTGTGAGTCTATGTCATTGCTATCTAGTGCTTGTGTGTGTGTTTGAATGGTGTCTCACAATGTGGTGTGTGTCGGTCAAGACATTAGTGAGTTTTTACAACTCGCATGTCAAGTCGTCGTTTGCGTGTCGCATGTGTTTTTCCATTTTGTCAAGTGTGAAGTGTCCATGGCGTCGCAGGTGTGTGCAGCAAGCCCCCATCAACTCAAGAAGAATTTATCTTGAAGAACCAAGACCAAGAGCTCAAGATTTCAAGCCCAAGGGACGCGGATAAATATTAAATAGTGAAAATAGTAACGCTACTTCGTGTAGTGTTACTTTTCACTTGGTGTAGCCCCTTGGAGGGTTTGTTTTGAGACTCTTCGTGGTTGGGGACTCTGTGGTGGTGTACCATCAACCTGGACCTCGGCTCTTGGGGTATGTAGAGGCTGGGAACCATCTCCCTCTCGAATTCTTCTTCCTAAGTTTTTTGTACTCCTAAGACTATAGTGGCTGCTGTACCTCCTGCCAGTCAAACCGCCATAGCGTCATCAAATCTTCATGGAATTTTATGATTCAACTTGCTGCTGATAGGCGACAACAACGCGCTCCAGATCCAATTTACAGATCACCGTTTGAGGCACACATCAGATCGGCATAAATATTTGAAGCTGGCTGACGGAATTCTGACTGTGCACATTTTCTCTCATTTTAGGCACATCTGAGCCTATTGTGATTATAACAAGTGGTATCAGAGCTCCTTGGAGCTGTCTCGACCATGCCTAGACCTGAGGAAGGGGGTGGCAGAGGTGCTGGAGGCAGAGAAGACGCCCAAGCACAAGGTCAACACCAAGATCCACCCATGGCTCCCGTGCAACCTAGCCTTGGCCCCTCTAGGGATGAGCCTAGAGTGTTTGGCCTTGACAAGTTCAACGGTGACAACTTTGCTGAGTGGTCCTTCAAGATGGAGAACATCTTTGACCACTATGATCTGCTGGAGGTGATGGAAGGAACGGAGAAGCGCCCCGAGAACGACCCGGAGAAGAGCCCGTGGGTGCGGAAGAGCGCACAAGGCTATCTTCTACTTGGGCAAGCGTTGGGGAGCAGCCAAATCCGTCACATCAAGCCTTTTCAGCGTGAACCAGCAAAGGGACCAAAGGCATGGGCTGCTCTCAAGGGTGTACACGCTCCTGCAACAGCGGCGGTGGCTGTGGTTTTGGAGCGGCAAATGGCGGCCCTTGGAATTGACGAAGGCGAACCGGTGGAGGACGGAGTGCAGAAATTCTTCGACATGTTGACACGGCTTGAAGGAGCTGACCTGAAGTACAGTGACCTTCAAAAGAAGACCAAGCTGCTGGCCTTGCTTCCGGACTCATGGTCCTCGCTCATCATCAACCTAAATCGAGATCTGCCCCGCCTCTCGCTCGAAGATGTGAAGCGGGAAATCTTACAAGAAGATTTCCGTCGTCGTAAATTGGCGGGTACCGATGGTGCCAGAGTTGCAAGCATGGGCCGTGGGCACGGCCGTGGAAGGGGCAGAGGGCGAGGAGGAAGATTTGGCAGCAGCAACTTCAATGGAGGCCGTGGTAATGGAGGATATGGCAGCAACAACAACAACAATGGCTACGGGCGTGGGCGCGGTCGATTTGATGGCGAATGCCACTTTTGCCACAAGACCGGCCACATGTGGAGAGATTGCTACAGATTGCCTGATGGATGGACCCCTTCTCAAGGCCAAGAGGGCAGAGGAGCAAGGGGAGGAAGAGGCAGAGGTCGTGGAGGCCGTGGTGGACGTGGAAGCGAAGCGGCATGCATGAAAGGTGGAGACTACGAGACGGGCCCGAGTGAAGATCGATACCCGGGCCAATTCTTCTTTGTCTCCACGCAAGCGGCAGCGGCAGCAGGAGGTGTGGAAGGCTTTGAGGAGCCAGCTACTGTGGGAAAGGTCACCCTTCACTCTCTGGACTTTTGGGTGATCGATAGCGGCGCCACCTATAGCATGACACCTCGTGCGGACTTGCTCACCGAACTCGAACCGTCGCCGGTCAAGCATGTCACATCGGCTTTGGGGCAGCGAGCAGAGGTGAAAGGCATGGGCAAGGCCATGTTCAAGGGTGCTGATGGGAAGATGGTGGGCCTCAAGAACGTGCTTTGGGTGCCCAACCTTGCAGCCAACCTGATTTCTGTGCGGCGTTTGCAAAAGGCCGGCATGGACACATCTTCCAAGGGCTCCAAAACTTATACCGCGCGGCTTGGTGAGCGGAAGCTTTGGGACCTTCATGAGGACAGGGACATCTACAATGAAATGTGGAAAATCCCAGTGGTCCCCATGCCTAAGGAGAGGCAAGTGGCAGCAAGCATCAGCACCAAGAGTGAAGCGATTGGTGGCGGTGATCACGGAAAGCAAAGTGACACCAAGAGTGACTCGAACGAGTGCAATCTTGGAGAGACCAGCAAGGCATGTGAATCCAAGGAGAGTGGTGCAGCAGCCAAAGGTGGTGGAAATGAGGAGGAGAATCATAAGATCAGCAAAGCAGCAGCGGCGAAGGAGAAAGGAGAGAGCTTGTGGGGCACAATTGCGAGTGCCGCTTTCTCCAACCCGACCTCCGCTACGGGAGAGTGTGATTGGCTGACCTTGCATCGGCGAATGGGGCATGTGGCATTGCCCATTTTGCAGCAGATAGTCAAGCAAGACATGGTCAGTGGGATACGTGTCAAGGGGGAGCCCAATGAGGTGCTTGGCTGTCCAACATGCATGCAAGCCAAGTTCACCCGCTACCCGTTCCATAGCTCGGAGACAACGGCGAAGACACCACTTGATGAGGTGGTGATGGATGTGGTGGGCCCCTTGAAGCTTGGAGCTGCTGGAGCTGAGTACTTCCTCACCATTGTGGACGTCTACACTCGCATGACTTGGGTATATGTGCTGCCCAAGAAGAGTGACGTGGCTGAAACGGTGAAGACCGATTGGTTGCCGATGGTGGAGCGGCAACAAGACCGGCTTGTGAAGGCGATTCGCACTGACCGTGGGGGAGAGTTCCTGAGCAAGGACTTCTCAACTTGGCTGAAGAAGCAGGGCATAAGGCACTCTCTTACCATGCCCTACTCTCCTGCAATGAACGGCATTGCCGAGCGTGCGAATCGGACACTCACGGAGACGGCTCGGGGACTTCTCATTGAAGCCGGTCTACCCAATTACTTTTGGCCGGATGCGGTGCGGCATGCTTGTGTGGCCAAGAACAGAGCCTTGACTCATGTGGGAGAAGACAAATGGGTGCCCTATGTGGAGTGGATTGGAAGGAAGCCGAAGGTGGATATGCTTCGGGTGTTCGGGTGCATGTGCATGGCACTTGTGCCTAAGAAACTTCGGCACAACAAGCTTGATGCCAAGGCAACATGGGCCGTGCACTTGGGCATGGCTCAAAACAGCAAGGGATGGCTTCTTTGGGACCCATTTACCAAGAAGTTCCTGGTGAGCAGAGATTGCAAGTTCATGGAGAACTTACCGTACAAGGAGTGGAAGGCGGAGAACCAAGCGAAGATTGGTGTGCGGCTTGGAGAGGTGAAGAGTACCGGCTTGGAGCATGTGGAGCTGCCCTTGGAGCTGAGTAGCAGCAGCACTATCACAAGGCAATCTCCTCAAATGAATGGGGGAGAAGAGGAGGAGGAGGTGCAGCAAGATGATGAGCGTACACCGTCACTTCCGCCTCGTGCTACAAGTGCTCGCAGGAACCGAGCAGATTTGCAGCAACGCCATGAGAGCATCCAAGTCCCTGCAGTAGAGGAGGAAGGAAGGGGGAGAAGGAAGACTCAGCCCCCCAATAGGTTGAGCTATGAACGGCTTGGAGGAGCAGCCAACTCAACCTTGACCGGTTCGGCTCTCATGCTAGGCGATGAAGCGGAAGATGAAAGCGAGGAGTGCGCTTTTGCCTTCTTCTCTCCGATGGAGATACCGGGGGAGCCTACAAATCCCAAGGAGGCTTGGGAGGGCCCCAATGGGAAGGAGTGGAAGAAGGCCTCAGATGAAGAGATGGGGAGCATCATCGAGAACGACACGTTTGACTTGGTGAACCTACCTCCGGGGCGTAAGGCGATCTCTTCCAAGTGGCTCTTCAAGCGCAAGACCGACGCCGACGGCAACATTGAGCGCTACAAGAGCAGACTTGTAGCCAAGGGGTACCAGCAGCAGGAGAAGAAGGACTACAATGAAGTATATGCTCCTGTGGTGAAGGGTACAACCCTTCGAACCCTCTTCGCCGCGGCGGCCATCAAAGGATGGGTGGTGAAGCAAATGGATATCGTAACGGCCTTCCTCAACGGAGTTTTGGAGGAAGAGACCTACATGGAGCAGCCAGAGGGGTACAATGATGGGAGTGGCAGAGTGTGGAAGCTGAAGAAAGCACTCTATGGCCTCAAGCAAGCCCCTAGGCAATGGTACATCAAGCTGCGGGAAGTCTTGGAGGCGATCGGTTTCACTCCCTCAACGGCCGATCAATCATTGTTCATGCTTGGCGAGGGGGAGCAGAGGAGCTTCATGGTGGTTTATGTGGATGACATCCTCATATTCTCACCCTCCTCTGACCTTGTGAAGGAGGTGATGCTGAAGCTTCAAGACAAGTTCAAGTGCAAGACCCTTGGTGACGTCAACTACTACCTTGGGCTTCACATTGAGCGAGATGTGGAGAAGCGGTGGATGCGAGTGCATCAAAAGAAGTACTTGGAGGCCTTGGCTGCAAACTTTGGGAAGAGTGAAGGTCATGTGGCTACTCCTCTACCCTCAGGGTTCAAGTGTGTGAAAGGACCAGCGGAGGAAAGTGTTGGTGAAGAGGAGAGGCGCCGTTTTCATTCCTTGGTGGGCAGCCTCATGTATGCGGCCGTTCACACAAGGCCGGATGCAGCCTTTGCTACCGGGCAGCTAGCTAGGGCTGTCCAATGCCCTAATGAAGAGCAGGTAGCTGCTGGAGAGAGGGTGGCCAAGTACCTTGGCCAAACAGCAACTGTTGGACTGCAATACTCCGCGGCGGCACAAAGGCGTCAAAAGGGTGCGGATGGAGTCGAACCCGGGAGGCTCTTTCTCACCGCCTTCTCTGATGCATCTTGGGCATCAGAACCAGAGGACATGACAAGTGTGGGAGGCTTCATCTGCTGTGTTGGTGGAGGACCAACAGCTTGGGAGAGCAAGAAACAAGTGGACCAAGCATTGAGCTCGGTGGAGTCCGAGTACATGGCACTCTTCCGTGCCATAAGAGAGGTTGTGTGGCAGCGGCGTTTGCTAGCTGAATTGGGGGAGGAGCAGCAAGGACCTACCCCCCTCTACTGTGATAGCCAGGGTGCTATTGCATTGGCTAAGAACCCCATTCTTCATGGCCTTACCAAGCACATGAAGGTGAAGTGGCATTGGGTGAGGAGCATGGTAACCGCGGGTGAAGTGGAGTTGCACTACGTGAAGACGACGGCGCAGCCTGCTGATATGATGACCAAGAGGCTGGTTGAGCAGCAGCATTGGAAGTGTTGCAAGCTTGCTGGGATGGCTCTGAACTAAGGGGAGCAGATTCTAAGGCCAACAATCCGAGGGGGAGTTTGTTGGTGCAACCCTATGGCTTGCACTCGGCTTGTCGTCCGTGTTTGTGTGTGTGCATGCATGGCATGGAATGACCTGTGAGTCTATGTCATTGCTATCTAGTGCTTGTGTGTGTGTTTGAATGGTGTCTCACAATGTGGTGTGTGTCGGTCAAGACATTAGTGAGTTTTTACAACTCGCATGCCAAGTCGTCGTTTGCGTGTCGCATGTGTTTTTCAATTTTGTCAAGTGTGAAGTGTCCATGGCGTCGCAGGTGTGTGCAGCAAGCCCCCATCAACTCAAGAAGAATTTACCTTGAAGAACCAAGACCAAGAGCTCAAGATTTCAAGCCCAAGGGACGCGGATAAATATTAAATGGTGAAAATAGTAACGCTACTTCGTGTAGTGTTACTTTTCACTTGGTGTAGCCCCTTGGAGGGTTTGTTTTGAGACTCTTCGTGGTTGAGGACTCTGTGGTGGTGTACCATCAACCTGGACCTCGGCTCTTGGGGTATGTAGAGGCTGGGAACCATCTCCCTCTCGAATTCTTCTTCCTAAGTTTTTTGTACTCCTAAGACTATAGTGGCTGCTGTACCTCCTGCCAGTCAAACCGCCATAGCGTCGTCAAATCTTCATGGAATTTTATGATTCAACTTGCTGCTGATAGGCGACAACAACGCGCTCCAGATCCAATTTACAGATCACCGTTTGAGGCACACATCAGATCGGCATAAATATTTGAAGCTGGCTGACGGAATTCTGACTGTGCACATTTTCTCTCATTTTAGGCACATCTGAGCCTATTGTGATTATAACAGGCGCGACAGGGCCCAGGGGAAAGCGGTGGGGGGGTGTTGTAGGTGACGGGTGGAAGTGGTAGGTGGTGGATTCTAACCTACGCGTGATACCATGTTACAGTAAGAACTCAATAATCAACTAGTGGTAGATGTTGGAAATACAAGGACTTAAGCGTTTCTGAAGTGTAACACCACACTCGAGGAAGATCGTAGCAAGTACGCGAGTCAACGGAGGTTACACGAGGGGATGGACAAAGAACACGAAAGGACTCGAAGGGTCGCAACCGGAGGTTGCGACTGACCGTTACAACTGCAAGAAAGGTAACCGAAGCGACAATCGAGTCGCTGTGCGACTCGATAACCGCCATTCAACTGTATTCTACAACTGCTTGTTTTCTACTTTCTTTATATTGCTGTATGCTTGTTCACTTTAATCAATCACTTGTTCTCACATACTAATACAAGGGTTCAACTACTCAACTTCCGCTGCACTACTCAAGTTTCCTTTACAACTGGGACTTAGTCTCTGGAAAGATCGTAAGGGCATTTCTCAGCCCAACATGGTATGAAAGCTGGTCAGAGACCAAACTCCCAGCAACTACGCTCTATCTACAATCAGCACACCAACGACTTCATTGATTACAAGTCATGGACAGCAAGGGCAAGAAAACCTCTACGGGCTCACCTAGTGCCCAAGATACTCAACCCGGCAACTCTGGACTGCACACTTCAGGACTCCAAACCGAGACCGGCGCTGCTCAAGAAACAACAGGAAGAGCACCAGAAATGGTGACCCCATCACCCTCTTCAAGCGTGGACCAGAACCTTATGGAAAGGTTCTTCAGCTTCATGTCACACTTCGACCAGCAGCAGCAGACAAGGACACCTGCGCATTCAACACAAAGCAACGGAGGAAGCATGGGATTAGCGCCGATAAGTCTCAACAACTCATCGTTCGGGCGACACAATCAAGCGCCTACCTTTGCGCCTTATCGCTCTTCACCGGGGACGTTCGAGTTCATGCCGCCCCGTGCCCAACCAACAGCAGCTGCATCACAACAGACACCAAACGAGATTTTAAGTCTCCAGGCGCAGTTTTCACACGTGATTAAACTGCAGACATCCTCACCATTCAACGGACACGATTTCTTTACCTGGAGTTTTGAGTTCGAGCTGCTGATGGAGGCTGCGCATCTCTAAGGATACTTCAATGGGTCCCTGCCATTCCCAAGCAACGGCACTGCAAAAGAACAAGAAATGTTCACGTATCAGTCGCTGCTGGCGTACACAGTTCTCCTACGGAACCTGTCACCACAAGAACAGCAAAGCATCAGAACGTATAGGAGCTACGGAAACTCCGCAGAACTCGCATGGCATCATCTCAAGTGCCTCTATCAAGCAAATGACAGCGTGACACAAAGCAGACTCATGCAGCAGCTGACAACAATACAGATGAAGACCGGGGAAAAAGCGATGTAGTATATGAGTCGATGCCAGACACTCCACGACCGCCTGCTTCGGTGCGGAGGAACAATCACTGAAGAAAGCTTCGTGACGCTTGTCCTCGCTGGGCTCGGGCCAGAATGGCGAACCACCCGCTCGCTCCTTCGCGCCCACGGACGAATCTCTGAGATGCACCTCTGCGCCGAGCTCCATGCTGAACAACAGGAGATGGACCTGTTTGAAGAAACACAACCAAGGAAACAACAACCATTAGTCTTCTACACTCAACGAAGACACGACAACAACTACAACCGACGCGGCAGGCAAGATCAACGCGACAACAGAGGACTCACCATTGTACCGCCGTTCTGCCACAACTGCCAAACATCCGGACACTCCAAGGTCAACTGCACACGTCCCCGAGCTTATTGTCCAGTAGACCTACAAGTCGCTTCCACTCAATAAAGTCCGCCGAGGCGCTCTTCCACATCTGCACAAAATACACCGAATATCATCAACTGCATGGTACACATCGACAACTGCGCACCCAGATCACCGCCAACTTACGCTCCCGATGAAGAAGAACTGCCGCCGCCGCGCTCACAAGGACTTCAGGTCAACCCGACATACGCTGCAGTCGCCAACGCCGAACCCACCGGACGAAACACCTGGTTCTTGGATAGCTGCTGCGGTCAACACATGTGCTCCTCCGGGCGCTTCGTGCAGTGAGAGCGACGCCTCAACCGCGATGTCATCATCACCGTCGCCAACAACGAGAACCTGAAAACAAACAGACAAGGAGGGGTTCAGTTACAGTCCATGGAAACAAACGTTATACTACAACTCAACAAAGTTCTCATCGTCGACAATTTGGGATACAACTTGCTCAGCGTCAACTAGTTAATGGCAAAAGGGATTCACATGGAGTGCGACTCAGACTCAAACGAATTCCATCTTTACCACGGGAAGGGCGGTCTCTTCATCGGTCGAGCTCTCCTGAAGTCCGGCGTCTTCGTGTTGGACTTTGTCTCCGACCGCGGTACTGCCGACAGCGATGGCATCGTGTCGTTCGCAGCCTGGACGCACCCGCCGGATCTTGACCCCGACTTCAACCACGATGGATTCTGGTACTCCAACACCATACCTGCAGCAGAGAGAACACGAGCGTTAGCATTCATCAGACAAGAAAGACAAGTACCAGCAAGTGTCCCTTCCCAACCCTTGCAGTAGCAGCAGCAGGACCCAGCAGAGTACCACCACCAACGATCCGAGGACCACCAACTGAAGCAGACCAACTTATGCCCACAACACGCGAAGCCTGCCGAAGTCCCGCCACCGTCGTCGCGTTCTTCTCCAACACCAACATGTAACACCGATCGCCCGGCCATCGAGCTCCCGACGACATCTGGCATCAACGCCTTGGGCATCCTGCAAATAGCACGGTACTACAAACCATCCAAGCCGAAGTGTTAGAACGAAACGCTCTCCTTACAACAAGCGGACAGGAACTTCGACGACCTCGCGCACGGTGCTTCACATGCCCCGAAGCAGATCTTCAACACCAACCTTTTCCGTCACATCACAATCCAAGCGCACCTGCATACGCACCGATGGAAAAGGTTTACAGCGACATCTTACACATGCCTCGAGACGACACTGAAGCTGACTTCAACTATGTCATAACGTTCATCGATGCAGCAACAAGATATGTTTGGCACTACAACCTCAAGACGAGAGACCAAGCTTTCAAAGCCTTCAAGACGTGGCTTCCCATCGCTGAACGAGAATCAGGAACGAAGCTCAAAAGCCTCCAGTCAGACGGCGCACTGGAATACGAGTCACAACGCTTCAGGACCTACTTGGCAGAAAGAGGAATCAGACGCTTGGTGTCTCTGCCCTACGCTCACCAGCAGCAGGGGGTCGCAGAACGAATGAACCGGACCTTGCAGACGACGATGCGAAAGCTGCTCCTGGGGATGAGACTGCCCAACACACTGTGGCCAGACACGATGACACATGCAGTCCACCTGCACAATCTGTTGTCATCGTCATCGCTTCCCAACAACGCATCACCGCACCTGCTGTGGACACGAAAAAGGGGCAGCACAAAATTACTTCGAGTTTTCGGCTGCATGGTACAGTACAGACCCCACACAGCCCGAGCAGGACGCTTCACTCAACGAGCACGGTGGGGACTACACCTCGGCATCGCCAAACATTTTCAAGCATGGAAAATCCTCGACATACAAGACAAAAATACGGTGGCATCATGTGATGTTATCTTCTACGAGCGACTGACGCTGCAGCATTACCTGGACAACATTGCCAACACACACGACCCCACCGACGGCCTCGCGGGCCTTCGTTCCTTCGCCGACCGTGCTGCCGAGGCTGACGCAGCAGAAGAAGACGTACCTGGAGCCTCGGAAGCTGACGGACCACTCCCTTTCTGTTCCGTACCTGTTCCACTCGACGAAGACAATCCTCTCGATAGCAACAACCTCGACACCCTCTACCACTTCGCTGACCAAGGTTACGCTACACCTCACCCGGTCGACACGAATATCTCAGAACGCATCGGCCCCAACTTCTTACCTGATTCAGAAGATGGTGATGAAGCAGCCTATTCCGGGAATGAAAATTCCCCTCGACACACACCCACGGGACTGCAAATCCTCAGCTTATGGGTCTCCATCCAGCACCCGCCGCCGCCATCTCCGCGCGAGCCAACGACTCTGTCGCAGGCTCTGGGGGGGGAACATAAGGCGAAATGGAAGGAGGCAATGGAAAAGGAACTGAAAGCTCTGCAAGACCGAAATACATGGAAGCTGGTACCTGCAACGAACACCAACGGGAAGAACATTCTCTCGGGGAAATGGGTGTACCGCATCAAGACCAATGCGGACGGCTCCATCGAACGATTCAAGGCTCGCTGGGTCGTACGAGGATTTGATCAACGATACGGAACCGACTACACAGAAACATTCGCCCCAGTCTCTCGTCACACCTCCTTGCGCATCCTACTCGCCGTCGCGGCCACAAAGAAACTACCACTGCGCCAGATCGACGTCGCAAATGCCTTCCTGTACGCACCTGTGGACGCCGAAATCTTCGTCGAGCAGCCCCACGGATTCATCGACGACCCCACAAAAGTATGCCAGCTGATAAAATCCCTTTACGGGATCAAGCAAGCCCCGCGGCTCTGGCAGCAGCATCTTCACGGTCGCCTCGTCAGAATCGGATTCCTACAACTGCCGCATGACCAAGGCATGTACCGACTGCAGAAGGGAAGAGAGTATATCCTACTCATCGTTTACGTCGACGACCTGCTCTACATCGGTTCCACTACCGACATCGCCACCTGGTTCGAAGGGGAGCTGAAAGGGGACTTGACACTCACGGTGTCCGACACAGTGACCCAGTACCTGGGTCTGAATGTCGTTGAAGACAACTCGGCGTTCTACCTATACGCTGGAAAGTACGCAGGCGTTGTCGCAAGAAGTTCGGACTAACACCAACTACAGTCGCGACTCCCTACCGCTACGGGAACAACAACGACACCTCCGCAAAACTCCCCGCGAAGCAAATCCGGGAGTATCAGCAGAAGCTCGGCTGCCTACTATTCGCAGCAGTAACCTGCCGACCTGACCTATCCTACAACGCAAGCCAGCTGGCGACGCATCTGAAGCAACCGGAACAAGAAGATCTCGAAGAACTAAACCGGGCACTACTCTACTTCGTCTCTACGCCGACGACCAGACTTACCTACAGCAAAGTAACAACACCATCCGTACAACTACTCGGATACGTCGACGCCGACCACGTGGGAGACAGGGAAAATCGACGATCGAGAACGGGCTACATCTACCGACTAGAACCTATCGGGACTATCTCCTGGCAGTGGAGCAAACAGGAACTAATCGCACTATCTTTGGCTGAAGCAGAATATATCACCCTCTGCACTGCGACCAAGGAAGGACTCTACCTGCGAGAGTTGCTCGAGGAAGCGAAGATTGCGACCCTGCCCGTCTTCTCACTCCTCTGCGACAACCAATCTGCGATCAAAATCGCGAACAAGGACGGCTTCGCCAACCGAACCAAGCACATCGCCCTGCGGTACTTTTTCGTCAAAGATGAAATCGCGAAGGGGAGACTTCAACTCAGTTACTGCCCTACAACAGAAATGGCCGCAGACTACCTGACGAAGAAACTGGCGAAGGCAAAATTGGATTACTGCATGCTGCTGACCGGGCAGACAAACGTCACCGGATCTGAACACGTCAGCACTCCAGAAACGAAGGGAGTGTTGGAAATATCTCAAGGACTTAAGCGTTTCTGAAGTGTAACACCACACTCGAGGAAGATCGTAACGAGTACGCGAGTCAACGGAGGTTACACGAGGGGATGGACAAAGAACACGAAAGGACTCGAAGGGTCGCAACTGGAGGTTGCGAGTGACCGTTACAACTGCAAGAATGGTTACCGAAGCGACAATCGAGTCGCTGTGCGACTCGATAACCGCCATTCAACTGTATTCTACAACTGCTTGTTTTCTACTTTCTATATATTGCTGTGTGCTTGTTCACTTTAATCAATCACTTGTTCTCACATACTAGTACAAGGGTTCAACTACCGCTGCACTACTCAAGTTTCCTTTACAACTGGGACTTAGTCTCTGGAAAGATCCTAAGGGCATTTCTCAGCCCAACAGTAGAAACCTAGAACAAGTACTAGCTGGTTGTACTCACTAAAAGCACACCTCAGTCTAGCCTATAACTTGTACAAAGCTAACATGTATAAGTTGACACATCAGACCAATTTCGTCTGATAAAAAGGGCCCTGCTTCCGAGGTGTCGAAAAGTGCCCCGCACACCAACAAATCTCCCTTCACCCGGGGGTTGAGGGCGAGACAGAAGGGATCGGTCGGAAAGGAGGCAGTTGAACCACCACTGGCTTGAGAAGCGCCTGGCCTGTCAGTGTTGCCTTATAACCTCGTTATTGCAATACAGCAATATGGGTACGAATTGCTATTCAACTGATCTCCTCACTTATAACAAAGCTCATGAGCATCCTATCCTTCCTCCATGCAAGAGGGTTTTCCAAATGCCACAATGGGTAACATTGAAGAGCCGGCCTCATGGTTAACTCAGCGCATCTTCTTGGGCACGACTCGAAGGCGCTTGTAGGCCATCACTGATGTGGCTGTGAAGAGGGAGTACCTAGTGATGGAGGGAACCAGGGAATGGTGGAAGGGAGCCCCTCGATTATTGAGGGAGTGCCAGCCCCTCGATTCAAATGGTAGGCATT
This sequence comes from Closterium sp. NIES-67, assembly GCA_027943415.1. NCBI lineage: Eukaryota > Viridiplantae > Streptophyta > Zygnematophyceae > Desmidiales > Closteriaceae > Closterium > Closterium sp. NIES-67. The sequence continues at coordinate 375,810 of BQMB01000849.1, read as the reverse complement.
AGATCAGTGCACTTCGAACGCGGTTCTCGATTTCACGTGGTAGCCCCAGACGAGGTGAACGGCAGACATAACTCAAAATCGTATCAGCCTACATGGTACTCGCCAGTTCACTCACCATGTGGCGGCGTAGGTGATGTGGTCCAAGGGCATGACTGCCAGCTTCACCAGCTCCTCCGGGTCCTTGGGGCGCGGGAAGCGCGGGTCGCTAGTGAATGCAGGGCAGACACCTGCATGGCTGCTGCTGCTGGTGCCACTGCTGTAAGTGGTATTGCCATCCTCTCTCTGCTCCTCCTCCTCAGTTGGTCTCATGGCGTCCAATAGCAGAGTGTCACGTGGCAGGCAACAGGCCTGAGCCATGGTCGGCACGTCCACCCAGAACCACTCCCCGTGCTGGGGGGAGTTGGGCGGCACAAAGTGGTTGGGCTTCTCGCTGCCTCGCACCACACCACTCACTTTGATGATCGGAGGAGCGTTAACCTGTGTGGCAGAAAAACGACACGCAGAGGGAGGAGCAGCTGTTGAGGGAAGAAAGGCATGTCCACCCGGAAGAAAGGCATGTCCACCTGGAACCACTACCCGTGGTCGGGGGAGCTGGGCGGCGGCACCTCACTGCCTCTCAATATCCCAGATACACGCATTACAGGAGGAGCGTTCACCTGTGTGGCGGGGGAGAGACAAAGAGGTAAGGGACGCTCTTTAGACGCCCACTCAGGGTTGCGGGCTACGCAGATAGCGGGAGGAGTGTTAACCTGTTTGGCAGGGAAGGGACGTGGGGGAAAAGAGCCACCCTGAACGGCCGCCAAAACCACTCCCCGTACTAGGGGCTGCTGGGCAGCACAAAGTGGCTCGGCTTCTCACTGCTCATCACTGTTCAGCATCAGCTAAACCCCCAACCCTAGATCCAATAGTTGATGGTCGTTTACCACGATACATGGTAGTCAAATGGTGCTTGACGGACGTAACGAGGATCGCGGGGAAGAAGGGAAAGGGGAAACAAGGCGGGACGTACCGCCGTGCCTGCCTCCCTACTACTCTACACATTCACAAAAAGGTTTTCCTTCTCATTCTGGGTTTCAGGCGGCATCACTGCCTCTCCAATAATCCATGCAGTGCTGCCAATCAGGCTGGTCTGATTTGATCTGATTTGACGTGCTCTGAATACAAGCCTCACCTCACTGGCACGCTCCGCTGGCGTTGGTATTTGCCCCTGACCTCGCCCAAACCACCCACGGCTGCTGCTCTTCCCACACGCGCTAGTATTACTGCCTCCACTGCTGCTGCTCGTAACCTCCTGCCTCGCCCCCTCCCCTGCGGCTCCCCTCGCCCTCTCCCCTGCCATCCACGCCTCTGCCTCCTGCCGCACTGCCTCTGGCACCCATCCGCGGTTCACTAGCACGGCTGGCTGTGGGCTGCAAGGGGGGAAAATGGGGAGATGGGAGTGTGAGTGGGGCTATGTTGGAGTTAACGCTCAAGGGCCGAGCGTTTTGAGTTCGAACGCTAGCGTTTACACGCAAACGCTCAAACGCTACGAAAAAGCATCACTCGAGCCGGCTGCCCACGGAAAAAAAAAAAATCAGAATTTTAATTTCAGTTTGCGACGTGGCGAAAAAAACGGAATGTCTCGCCACCTCGCACTGTCGACATTTGGCTGTCTTTTCAACTCCCAACCCCCTTAATACTCCCAACCGCACTAGACTACACAAAATCGAGTAAACACAAAATCGACTACGTGTGTGAGGGATGGATGGGAAGTTGGGAGGCAAATGTACTCGGAAATCCTTAAAATCTTCTTCTTAAGGGTCGTGGATGAAGGGGCCCTTCAACCCCCCTCCCCCTCTTCTCCACCCCCCCCCCCCCCCCGAAACCCATTTTTTTGCCCTGTCCGGAACTTTTCTTACCCTGCCCGGGCCAGCGTTTTCCAACCGTTTGGCCCCCCCTTGCTAAGCGTTTTCCGTTTAACGCTAGCGTATAAAACGCTGGCATTTAAAGGCGCAAGCGCGCTCATTCCAACATAGGTGCGAGGAACGTGGGGCAGTGCTGTAGCGCGTTGAAGCCTGCCCCTCCCCTCACAGCCTATGTGCACCCACCCACAATTACAGTGCCACTCACTCGATTCACCGGCACTCGTTAAAGTGCCACTCGCTCGATTCACCTGCCCTCGTTACAGTGCCACTCACCTGGCAGCAGGGGGAACGAGCGGCGTGACAAGGAAATACCCCTTCTCCTGCGCTCCCACACAGTGTGCGCCCTTGGGCCCCCCACAAACAGTTTTGCTTCGAGGGGCCTCACGACCAGTCATAGTGCCATTCGCCTGACTGGCATTCACCCGCCCTCGTAACACTGGCAGGGGTTGGAATGAGCGTACCTGCCAGCGGGGAGGACGAGTGGAGTGACAAATAGTGCCCCTTCTCCTGTGCCCCCCGCATGGTGAGCGCCCGTGGCCCCAGAAACAATCTCATCAGAGTCCATTAACACGCCCTCCCTACACTAACGTTCACCTGCCAGCAGGGGGAACAAGCGGAGTCACGAGGAAGTACCCCTTCTCCTGTGCGCCCCGCACGGTGTGCGCCCGCGGCCCCACAAACAGGGAACGAGCGTCGTCGTACCGCCCCTCACACTCCACGCGCCGAAACTCCAACTCCCCTGATGCCAAACCCGACTCCCCTGCTGCCGAACCAGACCCATGAGCTTCGGTGGTCACGCTACCATGAGAACCAGAAGCGGCTGCTGGTGTGGCTGCTGGTGTGGCTGCTGGTGTGGAGAGCGGTGCGGGTGGCGCTTGCTCGGTGCCCTGTGCAAGGGCCTGCGACTGCAGCGCCTCCAGCAATGGCACTGGTGGCTCCTCCAGCCGATGCTTCCTGTGCTCCACTAGGTCGAGCTGGTGGGCGGGCGCGCAGGGAGGGAGGGCCGAATGAACGCAGGACACCAGGAGGGTGTTACGATGGGAGGGACATACGAGACCCACTCCTGGCTCGTCCAGCCGCTGCTTCCTGTGCTCCGCCAGGTGGAGTGGAGGTGTGAGGCGGGCAGGGAGGGAGGGATGAACGAGGGACACCACGAGGGCGTTACGAGGGGGGGGGGCAGATAAGGCGCACTGGTGGCTCCTCCAGCCGCCCAGTCCTGTGCTGCGCTGCCCCTGGTCGAGCTGATGGGGAGAGGGGGGGACGGGATGGGGAGAGAGGACGCCCACGGATTCCAGGGGGGGGGATGGGCGGATGGGCGGATGGGGAATGGGGAAACGGGGGGGACACCGTGGAGCACGTGCGGCCTGCTGCTGGTTTCTCCCCTGAGTAGGAGCTGCGTCACATGCTGTTAGCCTGTTAGGGCTGTCAGTCGGCCCGCTAGGCCGAGCTGCGAGACAGGTGGGGCGGGCAGGAGGGAGGGGAGGGAGAGAGGAGGCAGAGTGCGATGCCTTGATGTGTGGGGAGAAGGCAGTCAGAGAGCTGACGCTCGAAACCCGAGTGAAGGAGTGACGTGAGGATGCGGGTGAGGGGGTAGGGAGGGGGGAGGGGAGGGGGGAGTGAGGGAGGGGGGAGGGAGGGGGGAGGGAGGGGGGAGGGAGGGGGGAGGGAGGGGGGAGAGAGGGGGGGGGGAGAGGGGGGGGATGTGGAAGAGAAGTGAGGTGAGGACCATTATCCGCCATGGATGCTGCAGCCATCGTGTCGTGCGCTGGTTTAGTCCGCACTGTAATAGACCATGCGCCTTTCAGGCACCTTCCATCCAGTAGTACCGGCGAACCTGCTACGCGCTTTCCAGTAGTGGTTTTGAACCTTCCGAGTACCTTCCAATGGACGCGCTGAACCTTCCACCACGCACCTTCCAGTAGTAGCGCTGAATCTGCCAGGTCCCCAGGCCGAAGGCGGTGGCACACGGCAGCAGCAGCAGCGCCACTGCCAGCCAGGAGCGCTTTGAGTGGGGTGGTGGTTCTGGTGGTGGGAGAGAGAGGGAAACGGAAGAGAGGACAGGCAAAGACGAGGGAATTCAGGCCAAAGGCGGTGGCACATGGCAGCAGCAGGCCACTGACAGCGGTGGACAGCTTTGGGTGGGGTTGGGATGGTGGTACTGGTGAGAGCAGTTGGGAGGGGAGAGAAGGAAAGGGGAGCGATGTGAGGGAAAAGAGAGAAGGAGAAGTGGAGAGCGGGTGATGGGGATTTAGTGAGCAGAGAGAGGGAGGGCATGGCATGCATGCCCACCATCTCACCTGTGCCTGCAGCAGCGGTTGACAGCGGCTGATGAGCCAGCAAGCGAGAGAGGGAGGGTGAAGGGGAGAGAAGGAGAGGGAGGGAGAAGGGAAGAGAAGGAGAGGGAGGGAGAAGGGAAGAGAAGGAGAGGGAGGGAGAAGGGGAGAGAAGGAGAGGGAGGGAGAAGGGGAGAGAAGGAGAGGGAGGGAGAAGGGGAGAGAAGGAGAGGGAGGGAGAAGGGAAGAGAAGGAGAGGGAGGGAGAAGGGGAGAGAAGGAGAGGGAGGGAGAAGGGGAGAGAAGGAGAGGGAGGGAGAAGGGGAGAGAAGGAGAGGGAGGGAGAAGGGGAGAGAAGGAGAGGGAGGGAGAAGGGGAGAGAAGGAGAGGGAGGGAGAAGGGGAGAGAAGGAGAGGGAGGGAGAAGGGGAGAGAAGCGAGACGGCAGCCCTGCAGGAAACAAACGAGGGAGGGAGGGGGAGGGCGAGAAGGAGAGGAAACGCGCGAAAGAATCCAGCACCTCTCACCTGCCCCTGCAGCAGCGGCTGCAGCGGCCGTGCTGGCAACAGTGGCCGTGCTGGCAACAGTGGCCGTGCAGGCAACAGTGGCCGTGCAGGCAACACGAGGGAGGCAATGGGGGAGTGAGGGGAGGAGCACTCGACATGTCTCACTTGTCCCTGCAGCAGCAGTTGAAAGCAGCCATGCAGCCAACAAACGAGAGAGGGAGGGAGGGAGGGAGGGAGGGAGGGAGGGAGGGAGCAACCAGCATCTCACCTGTGACTGCAGCAGCGGTTGACAGCGGCCGTGCAGCCAACAGCGACACCATCAGCTGCCCATGAGAACGTGCTCTTGCGGGTGTGGAATGGACGGCTGACGTTCCACGCACAGGATCAACGGCTGGGGTCGCTCGGATGGCACCAAGGGGTCTCGATGAGGTGGAGTGATCACGCGCTCTTGCAAGGAGGATCGCGGCGCGCTGCGGCCGTAGCTCAGAAGCTGCTGCTATTGGCGGGTGAATGCCATTTCTCGTCCCTGGAACTTGCCTAGAAGCTGCCGTACCATGCTGGGCGGCAGCTATTGTAGCACCAAGTGAATCTAGAAGTGCCTCAAAAGTTCCTGCAGTATGCGCGTTATTGACAGCGGTATGACGATGTTTGCTGACTTGCAAGCCGCCATACACGCGCGATCCGCCCAGGAGACGGCGGCAAGTGCGATTCAACGACATGCGCTGCTGCTGCTGCTGCTGCTGGTACGTAGAGTGAGCGAACCGGAGGGAGTAGAGCCCAAGACTACTATCTAGTGAGCCTGCTGGATCGGAAAGCGAGTCGTCGACGATCACAGCTCTAAGGTTCGCGCACCAACGACAGGTCAGCCCCAGCAGGTCCTGCGTGGAGAAGAGGTGGCTTTCGAGTCGACGGAAGCGGGAAGCGGGTGGACTCTTGAGCCGAGTGGAGGAAAAACTCCCGCCGGCCCTGTTTCTCCCAAGGTGGAACGAATCGCTCCGAAACTGATCCCTCTGAACTTGGTCTCTTTGAGCGCGTGGCAGGCGAGAAAGCGTCGCGCGGAAGAGAGATCGGAGGGCGAACACGGCGAGGCCGCCGCAACGGCGACTGGTAACGAGGCAGTGGGGCGAGGCGGAATTATAACGCGGAAGTGGGCCCCACGGGCTTATAACGCGGCAGTGGAGGCAGGTGAGGTGGCGAGCGGTGGACGCAGGCAGATTGGGTGAGTTGACACGCGAGTTGCGGGAGCGAGGCCCTGGTCCAGAGCGCTCGAGTTGCATAATCGGACGAACTATTTGGACCTGCCCTTGGCGCTGGGGTGCAGGGGACGCAGTGGGTCTTGCTGCTGGGAGGTGCCTTTTGTCAGGGCTGGCGAGAAGCGTGGCCATTCGCACGGAACCATCAGTTGCCTGTTTGGTTCATCTACTGTAGTGAGGAGTTCGTGCACAGATTTTCGTGGTTCTGTGCGCTTTTACAGGGTGTTTCGGGGTATTAGAGACTCGAGCTGCTACAACACCGAGCATGGAAGAATCGCGTACGACGGAAATTTGAACTGGTGATGTGGTAACTACACTCGCGAACAAGACAGATCCATTCGCCAGACGCTACCTCTGAATGATAAAATCCCCTTTCTAGGGCTTTCCCACTCTTGCCGCGAGTCGCGCTTGCGCAGCCCAAGGGTGGTCTCGCCTCCCTGCGCTCGTTCCGTGGGTTCCATCGAGTGCTCCGGCGCGCCCGACACACGCGACCGTCAGCCATTACAGGTGCAGCACGCGACGATTCATGCGACAAACCCTGGCGACTATGCCGTGCGACCACCAGCAGCAATTGCAACAGTCGGCGACAGCGGACCCGTTGTTGGCGACGCTCTTGGGCGACGATGTGCGATGGTTCGAATGGTCGCCAGAGGGCCGCTTGCGATGCACGCTGTCGCAGCACGAGTTTCCAATCCGCGCTGAACACGTGGCAGGCCTAGTCGTCGCACGGTCGCAAGGAGAGTCGGTTCTCGTTGAATCGCGTGATTGCGATTTGTCGCAGCCTCACCAGTCGCAGCAGCAGTTGTCACAGGATGCATGGTCGCAGCAGCAGTGGCGAACCGTGCGACAGCATGTGCGATCAAAAGCCTTCGCAGCAGCGGCGGCGGTAACGGAGGCGCTGGAGCGAGCCTCGCCGCACATAGTGGCATGCACCCAGGATAGGTGGGCGGGGTGCCTTTGCCCACTCCCATCCATCCATCCATCACCTCGCACTCGCAGCTCCCTCTAACCATACATGCGAGACCCCATGCATGCATAGCCCCATGCATGCATAGCCCCATGCATGCATAGCCCCATCCACATACATGCAACTCTCACAAGCAGCGCCATGCCCCATGCAATAGTCCACACGCCTCGTCCCCTCCACTCCTTGCTTCGCCCCCTCCACTCCTTGCTTCGCCCCCTCCACTCCTTGCTTCGCCCCCTACACTCCTTGCTTCGCCCCCTCCACTCCTTGCTTCGCCCCCATTGGTTTATCCATCCATGCCCCCATCCAACCATCCACCTGGCAGTGCTCGCCTGCAGTGTCGCCTCACAGGCAGCACCATCGCTCGCACGGCTGCTGCCATCAGCAGGCACACGGCGGGCCATCGCTTCCAGTCTGCTCTAGGTATGCCTCGTGCTGCCACATGCACCAAGCCCTCCCTTCTAGTGCCCCTTGGCTCCCACCATCGCTCGCACCGCCGCTGCCATGCTCAGACACACAGCAGGCCCTCGCTTCCAATCTTCTCTAGGTGTGTTGCTACTCCCGCCATGCCTGCTCTCTCACGCCGGTATGCCCCATGCTGTAATCCGATGTTTTCTCATGGCTGCTGCCGTCCCACACATGTGGCCACCCATCGCTTCCAATCCTCCCCTGGTGTCCCTTTCCTTTGCCCACTCTCTGCCTCCACTCCTGTTCTTACTCTTTCTCTTCTTCCTTCTCTCTTCACGCTCTTTATGCTTCTACATGCATATCGCATGAATGTAATTGTAACCATATCGTGTAACCATCAATATTGGAAATGAAATTTTAAGGCTTGGCAAGCCATCTTGTGTAACCATCTTGTGTAACCACTTCCTGTGCGCAGCCCGATTGGAGCCGCAGAAGGCAGCGGCACAACGACTAGAGCAGGTAGGTGGTCCATATGGTATGTGGTGTGTCTGGTGTGTGGCTTGGTGTGATGTGTGGTCTGAGGTGTATGGCGTATGACGCGTATGGCGTATGGTGTAATGTGAATCGTGCGTGGTGGTATACCGAAGGGAGATGACAGCTCATTGCAAATGGTCTCCATGCCTTTCCCACATCACCTCGTGAACCCTGCATGCATCTAGACAAGGACAATGCAAGTTTGAAGCACTGGTGTAGAGATTATGGAAGATACCTGTGTTGTTGTCTTATGCGCTTGCAAGTGTGTGCGTGTGTGTCCGTGCGTGCTTGTGTGTGCGCATTTGTTTGTAAGTGCATGCACGTGTGTGTGCGCGTGTGCGTATGTGCTCGTGTGCATGTGTATGTGCGTGTTGTGGGAGGGTGGGGAAATGGGCAGTGGCAGGAGTCCATAGCAGCGCAGCAGCGGGCCCTCCCTGAAGGTACCTCTGTAGCAGCAGTAGCGGACGAGCGACATGCAGCACATTCACCACTCTTTTCACAGCACGCCATGGCATCGTTACAGTCACAGCACGCCATGGCATCGTTACAGTCACATGCATCTCAGCTAGCCGCGGAATCTCTACAATCACATGTTCTACGAAAACCCTTGCACTCACATGCCATGCATGGTCACCTGCCTGCCATGCATGGTCACCCCCCTGCCATGCGTGCTTCAATGGGAGATGGCAATGGAGATGGAGGCTTGAAGCATGCCCATGGCATGGATGAGGACCAACCCATGGATGACGATGACCTCAGCGATCCATCTGTGTGAGTTCTGTCATGTCCCCTTGTGTCATGGCACCTTGTGTCATGGCACCTTGTGTCATGGCACCTTGTGTCATGCCCCCTTGTGTCATGGCACCTTGTGTCATGTCACCTCGTACCATGTCACCTTGTGCAATGTCACCTTGTGTCGTGTCTGCTGCACTCAGTGTGTCAAGTGTTCTATGCTTAGTGTTCTGTGTCGTTATCCAGTGCCATGTATCATGTACCGAGTGTTCCGTTTGATGTTGCATGCACTCCACCCCCATTGCTTCGATGCCAACTCAGATGGATGCTTCTCGCAGTTCGGAGCATCTCAATTCACTGTCTGATGCTTCTCGATTTGCGTGCCAATTTAGTTCGGTGCATGTGGTTTGAACACCACAACAAGCATTTCTACATTCTACTCAGCACGATGTGTGCACGCAGAAAGTGACTCTATGCCACTATTCCACCTTATCTGTGTCTTGCAGGCAAAAAAGGATAGCGGTTGCCTCTGTTGGTCCTCGGGTAAATGCTCCACGCCACAAGAAAAGATGCGTCTAGACGTGGTAGTTGCTGACCTTGTGTTGTGTATATTCTGTATAATTTCACTCGTTACTTCTAGACCTTTGTCTGTAGCCGATTTCTGTGGACATGTACAGCTGCGAAGCTCTTCAAAGTAGAAGTTGGAAATGAGAAAACTATTGTTGAAAGCCCGAATTGTAACGTAGGTAAGATGGGGATGCAATCAAAACAGTGTGTTGACTGTTAACTTCGTCCGTTGAGTTAAAGAAGAGCACCGCACTACGTCGCACGGTATCGTGATGAACACCCGAGTCACCGTTCCAATGAATGCATGGTACCATTGTGGCACCACGACTACAGCCTGCCTGCTGGAACTAACTGTTGCCTAGTGTGTGTTTTCACTCGAATTTCCTACCCAATCGTGTCAGAATATTACCGAAGAGCATCCTACCCAACCGCAATGGATCGTAGAATTGGGACACCCCTGGTGCCAAGCCAAGCCGCTAAGGGCGTGGTACTTCGGCAAAACATGCCCAAGTTGCGCAACTCGGGAAGCGCAATTTGCGAAATTCGTCCTGGCGAGCGCAACCCGACGCTGGAACCTGGGATTGCGCTTTTCGGGCGGGAATCGCAACTCATCTGGAACATCGGGTTGCGCTCGAAGAATGCGCAGCGCCTGAAATGGAACACGAAGCATCCGTTACCATATTTCTGGAACGAAATCAGTTTTCGCCTTTCGATTTGTTGGTGTCGCGCGTACCGACGCGAAGCAAGCAAAATCTGAGTTGCGCAACCCGAGTTGCGCATCTCTCTCAGTCTGTTCGCCAACTTGTTTGACGAGTATTCCCGAAAAACGTTACTTTCACGGGTTGCGCAACTCGGCCAAGTTGCGCAACCCAGATTTTGCCGAAGTACCACGCCCTAGCTTCACATCTCGCTACATCCATTTGCTACCTGCCTGCGGGAACTACCCATTATGCCTGCGTGCTAGTCACCAGAAGGATGCACTGCAGGACTGACGCAGTGTGATGCGACAGACAGGCCCTTTTTTCGAGAGCTGGGTTCGACGCATCGAGTAAATCATAAAACTCAACCACCGCGTCGGGAAGAATAGATTGCGAACATCGCGAGAATATCTCGCGAACATTCCGAGAATAGATTACGGCCATCGCGGGAGTAGATTGCGAACATCGCACAGTAGTACAGTCCACATCCGCGTGGCTGCGGAAAACCCCGGAGCGAAAAAACTACCGTTCACTTTCCCCTGCTACCGGGTTACCAGCCATGGCTCCAGCCATCAAGGCGGCGAATAGAGCGAAATTCGCTCTTCTCGGCTTAGCGACTATCGTCTCGCTAATTCTGCTCCGTCTGATCGCGAGCACCGTTCCGGAGAGCGACGGGCTCATGTCGGTGGGCGTTGTGGGCGAGGCGAACCAGGTGGAGCGAATCGGCGCGCTGCACAAGGCACGTTGGGGGCATTGTGGATAGGTGGTATTTCGCGTTGAGTATTAGCGCGCTGCATATGGCACGTTGGGGGCTTTGTGGCCGTTTTGGCGGCCTTTCGAGGCGGTATTGCAAGTTCACTGTGGGAATTGTGGACGAGGCGAATCGGATGGGGCGACTCGGCGCGCTGCACAAGGCACGTTGGGGCATTCTGATAGATAGGCGGCATTTGAAGTCGATAATGTGGGTTTCTCGGGAAAAACATACTAGACGGAGCGAATCGGCGCGCTTCACAAGGCACGTTGGGGGCATTGTGATAGATACGCTGTCTTTGATGGGGGTTGTGGGAGAGGCGAGTCAGATGGAGCGAGTCAGATGGAGCGAATCAGATGGAGCGAATGAGATGGAGCGAATGAGATGGAGCGAATGAGATGGAGCGAATGAGATGGAGCGAATGAGATGGAGCGAATGAGGGGGATGAGTCAGGAGTACGAGTCACTTTTGCAATTAGTGACTCTCGCTGTTCCCCTGCCGACCTTTCCTTTCCTTGTCCGTTAAGGCATGCCAGTCGCCACACGCCTCGAACCAGACCTCCCTCCTCCCCCCCCCCAACCCTAGCGCTCTGCCTCACAATTCCCCTCTGCCCCCCCACCCCCTCATCTGGGAACTGTGCCGTCGTCCCCTTTCCTTTTCCTTTCCTTTTCCTTTTCCTTTCCTTTTCCTTTCCTTTCCTTTTCCTTTCCTTTTCCTTTCCTTTTCCTTTCCTTTCCTTTTCCTTTCCTTTTCCTTTCCTTTCCTTTCCTTTCCTTGCCTTTCCTTTCCTTGCCTTGCCTTGCCTTGCCTTGCCTTGCCTTGCCTTGCCTTGCCTGGCATTGCTCCCTTGTCTGCCGTTTCTCTTTCTCGTTCCCCCATCAGGCATGGCAGTCGGCATATGGCCTGAACCAGCCCTCTACCCACCCAACCCCATCGCCTGCCCCGCAAATTCCCCCCAACCCGCCACCCCCCACCTGGACGAGTGTGTCTCGTCGTCCTTCTCGTTTCCAACTTCCTTCGTTGTTCGCCTTTTTCGCCCTTTGCTTACCCTACCCCTTTGCAGGCGTGGCAGTCGGCATACGGCTTGGACCAGGCCCCTCTGCTGCTCCCCCCCAACCCCATCGCTCTGCCCCGCCACGTCCCGCCACCCCCCCACCTGGACGACTGTGCCGCCCGCACAGGGGTCCGGCAGGGCGCGGAGAGGGCCGGGGCGGTCTGGGCGGCGCCGGGCGGCAACGGCTCGTCCTGTTGTGGGTGCTCGCCACAACCACCATGGGTGGGTGGATTGGCGGAGAAAGAAGCGCAAAGGGGGGGGAGGGGAGGGGGGGAAGGGGAGGGAGGGGCATGGAGTGGGAGGAAATTATGGAAGGCTAAAGGCTTTGGATGGTGGGATGGTATGCGTGACTTATGGCGATCTCAGTCTGTTGCGGGCGCACCTACACGCCTGTGAGGGCTAGCTGCGAGTCAGACCGGGCATTAGCCCACTCCGCCACCGCCACTCCACTCCACTCCCTCGACCATTCTGAGAGGTTTTTGAGACTTGTAAAGCTTTCATACCTAGCATGTAGCTCATTCCGTCGCCACTCCACTCCACTCCACTCCACTCCATCCACCCCTTCCCTCACTCCGCCAGGTGTTTGGCCCACACGATTCCAGCCTGGCCATGATGCGCACGGTGCAGCGAGCGAGACATCTGGCAGTCGCTCTTCCCCGCACGCACCTGCGAGGGCAAGCCACTCGCCAGCCCTTCAACCGTACCCTCAATTCACTCTTCCCCTCCCCCCCTCCACCCCACACTTCACCAGGTCTACGGCCCAGACGATTCCAACCTGGCCATGACGCGCACCGTGCAGCGAGACATCTGGCAGTCGCAGTTCCCTGTGGGCTCCTGCGAGGGCAAGCGCCTGCTGATAGCGCCGTGGCCGGAAGCACCAACTGGCGAAGCGGGGGAGGCGCTGCAGCAGGGGGGAGTGGAGGGGCAAGGGGGGGAGCAGGGAGGAGTGGAAAGGGGGAGGGGAGGCCTGGAGGGCCTGGCGTTCCAGGTGCATGTGATGGGCGCTCTGTTGGGTTTGGCTGTGGAGTCTGGCCGCGTGCTCGTTCCTCTTGCGGGCTCCTTCACCTTCGCCAACAACTCGGCATGCAAAGGTGCGCTTATCAAAGGCACCTGACGTTGGGGCTGGCTGCCTCTGCAGGTGCATGTGATGGGGGCGTATGGGCGCTTGGCTCTGCAGGTGCATGTGATGGGGGCGTATGGGCGCTTGGCTCTGCAGGTGCATGTGATGGGGGCGTATGGGCGCTTGGCTCTGCAGGTGCATGTGATGGGGGCGTATGGGCGCTTGGCTCTGCACGTGCATGTGATGGGGGCGTATGGGCGCTTGGCTCTGCAGGTGCATGTGATGGGGGCGTATGGGCGCTTGGCTCTGCAGGTGCATGTGATGGGGGCGTATGGGCGCTTGGCTCTGCACGTGCATGTGATGGGGGCGTATGGGCGCTTGGCTCTGCACGTGCATGTGATGGGGGCGCCACTGCTGGCTCGTTCAGCTTCGCCAACAACACAGAATGCAAAGGTTCGTCTGGTGCAAAAGTTGAGGACTAAAGGTGTGCCTGGTGGCACGCACATGTGACGGGGCACAGCGCAGCTAGGGCTGGCTGGCAGTGGAGTCTGGCCGTGTGCTCGTCCCCCTCACGGGCACATCCAGTTTCCCCAACAACACAGCATGCAAAGGTGCGTGTGTTGCAAGTGGTGCATGATGAGGGAATGCCTAGTGACAGGTGCATGTGCTGGGGAGGGGGGCACTGCTGTTGATGGATCACGATCGATCTTTCTTTCTTGAATTGACGTGCTCATCTACATTCCTCTTTCCAGTTACAGGTCAAAACAGCCAGTGGGACTGCTTCTTTTCCCCCATCACCTCCCTGCATCATGCCCTCCGTCCCTCTTCCCCTGCCACCATTCCCCTTCCTTCAATTGTCGCAACTCTCCTCTCTCTCCCCCCTCCAGGCGTGGGCCAGCTCGGCCAGTGGGAGTGCTTCTTCTCCCCCATCGCCTCCTCTGACTGTGTCAAGCTCGCCCAGAAAGCGGTGCAGAGCGGTGCCTTGCGGTGCGGCGCCAAGCACATCCGCAACGTGGCTCTGTCTGCTGAGCCCACAGTGTGCCTGCATGCCAGCTTCGACTACAACGAGCTCAAGATGCAGGCCGCTGTGGTCAGGTGCGTAGACTACTATATCAAGTGGTGCAATGCGGTGCAGTCTGGTGCACTGTCATTCCCAGTGCGCAAAGCCAATCCGCAACATGGCTCTCTTTGCTGAGCCCACTGTGTGTCTGCATTCTGGCTTTGACTACAACGAGTATAAGATGCAGGCTGCTGTGGCCAGGTGGGTGGGCGAGAGAGAGGGAGTGGGGGCGAGAGAGGGGGAAGCCGTTAGGTGACTACACACTGGCAGGATCCGCTCCATTGCCTTTCTCTCTCACGCTCAGACACCCCTCTCTGCTGACCCCGCTGTGTGCCTGCGTGCCAGCTTCGACTAGAACGACCTCAAGGTGCAGGCTGCCGCTGTTTAATCATGCCATTCAAGTCCTCCTGTAATGGCGCCGCTCCTAGTGTAACCCCCCTGATTATCTACCCCCTCCCCCCTCCACCCCGCGCTTTCCTCGTGTTCCCTGATGTGGCCCCTGCTGTCTCTCTCTGTATAAGACGCCGTTGTTTGGATGAGACCCCTCTTTTTCCCTCTCATCTTTCTCTTCCTTCCCCATCCTCTTCTCACGTGCGCCCTCGCCTCGCTTCATTCCCTCCCCTCGCAGCACATGGGGAACGCCCCACTTGCTGCGCCCACGCACCCAATACCGCCCAGCATCACCTACCCCCACGCCTGACAATCCTTGTCTCCTTCCCCGCTCATCCTGCCTCATTCTCCTTTCTCCCTTAAACCCCCCCCCCCCCCCCCCCCCCCCCCGCCCCGTCTTCCCCTCTCACAGCAAGTGGGGAACGCCCCACTTGCAGCGGCCAGACACCCTATACCGCCCAACGTCCCCTCCCCCCACGCCTGACAACCCATCCCTCTCGCTGCCCCAGGTGTGTGTGCGCGCATGACAGCCCCAGCGCCTCCTCTCTTCTCCATCCCCATTCCGTCCCTCTCCTCCCCGCCCCCTCCCTGCCGCCCCTCTCCTCAACCGCCGTCATCTCACGTATTGGTTCCATTGCTCACCTACTATGTGCTCTGCTTTTGAGAATAAAAAAAAAACAGATCTCACCTGCTGTCTCCTCGTCTCATCACATCCCATCCCATCCCACCGCTCGCCACCGTGTCACCTCATTTTCCTAACCAATGCTGCATCCCATCCCATTCCACAGCACTCCACTGCACTCCAATGCACTGATGCTGTGCCCAGGCCACCCGTTTCCTCATGCGCTGTCCCTCATTGTTCACCTCCTCTTGGTTCCTATCCTATCCTGATCCCATCCCATTCCAACCCACTCCACCGCATGCCATCCCATTCCACTGCGTCACACCGCGTCCCACCACTCTCAGGTACGCTGGTGGCGAGCCCAGGCCACCCGCTTCCTCATGCGCTGGCCCTCCCTGCACCTCTGCCACGTCACCAACCTCATCCGCCACGTCAGCACGAGCTACCACTTGGCTGCCAGGCTGGCGTTTTTCGAGGAGACGCAAGCAGAGATCATCCGTGACGTGGCAGGTGACACAGCAGGGCCGGAAGCCAGGAGGAATGTGATGAAAAGTGCACAAGCCAAGGAGTTCTTAGGGATGGAGATGGGTAAAGGGGTGGAGAAGGAATCTGTAGCAAAGACCTCCTGGGCTACTAAGGGGGGGAGGTGTGAGGTGTGTGAGAAGGAAGGGGGGAAGGGAGAGGAGGAGGGGGCGGGAGGTGTGGCAAGTGGGGTGAAGAAGGAGGGGATGAGTGCGGAGGAGGAGAAGAAGTGGCGTGAGGAGTTGGAGAAGAAGCAGAGGAACGTGCTTTACTACGTGCAGAAGAACAACGAGCTGGTGGCTGGGGTGGGCAGAGAGCCGTACATCACACGGCCGCTAGTGAGCCTGATTATAGAGGGTACGGCTGGGGAGGGGAACGCAGGGGGGGTTGGGGAAGAGGGAGCAGCAGCGGGGGGTGGAGGAGGGGGGGTGGGGAAGGAGGTGGAAGGGAGAAAGTTGGAAGGAAGTGAGGTGGAGGCGAAAGAGAAGGAGACCACAGATATGGGGGGACAGGGAGCGGAGGGGCAGGGAGCAGAGGGGCAGGGAGTGGGGGAGAAGGGAGTGGAGGAGAAGGGTGGAGCGAGCAACGGGGGAGAGGTCGAGGGGAGTGAGGTGCTGAGCTCGCACATGCTTCAGGTGCATCAGCTGCGGCTGGTGGAGCCTCATTTGGACCACGTGTGGCTGCACACCCAGTCCCAGGTACACTGTTTTCTGTCGTTTGAGTCAACTTCGAAGTCGTTTGAGCTGGCACATGATTCACGTGCATCGGTTGCGGCTGGTGGAGCCCCACTTGGACCATGTGTGGCTGCACACCCAGTCCCAGATACAGTGTTTTCTTTCTTTGCCCTCTTTGTGTTCTCCCTCTCTGCTCCCATTCCTCCTCTTATTCCTCCTCTCATTTCTCCTCTCATTCCTCCTCTCCTCTTCCTCTCATTCCTCCTCTCATTCCTCCTCTTATTCCTTCTCTCATTCGTCCTCTCATTCCTCCTCTCACCAGTCAGCCTGTCTCGCACAGCATGCAGCCGTCCTGGCCTGGCGACAAGGCATCGCAAGTGGCGCTCCATCATCCACCTCTCTCCGCTGCCCCTCTGTCCCACCCACCAGCCTGCAATCCGCAGTGCCTACAACTACCACGGTTGGACGTTACTTGAGGCGCCTCAGAACCCCTTGCTACTCCCCCAACCCGCTCCGCTGCCCCTCTGTCCCACCCACGAGGCTGCAATCCGCAGTGCCTTAAACGTTTCTTGACGCGACTCAAAACTCTCACCACCTCCCCACCCCACTCCTCTGCCCCTGTGTCCCACTTGCCAGGCTGTGATCCGCAGTGCCTCCAGCTACCATGATTGGACGTTCCTCCATTCCACCAATCAGACAGCCCCACCCTCCACCTCACTCCAACACACCGACCCAGCAGCAGCACCAACAGCGCCAACAGCAGCAGCGAGGGGTCTGGCCAGTCTGCTGGTGGCGTCTCAGGGCGATTGCTTTGTGGGCGGGCTCAAGTCGCACTGGGGAAGGCTGGTGAACGAGTTGCGCTCCACAAATGGCCGCCTTTTCAACCTCTTCATTGCCATGGATGATGACGAATGGTGATTCTTTCGTCCATTGATTTGATCCTTAGTGTGATTCGAGTCTCTATACGACCTCTAGGTTTGGCCAGTTAGAATGCAAGAATGATTGACTAGTGTGAGAAACCTAGAACTTATACCTGTTGGGGTTGTACTCACTAGAAGCTACCTAGGCTAGCCTATAACTTCTACATACAACATATGTATAAGTTGACACACCCCCTAGGCTAGAGAAGGGGTGGTGCTAAACAAGAAGCACACAACTCAGGGTGGCACTACTAGTCCAACCACTGAGGCAGGCGTCCGGAGACCAGTCAGCAAGAGTACAAACAAGACTAAAGCAAGCCAGGGCGGCACTACTAGTCCAGCCACTGGAGGTAAGGCCACAAGGCCAGTCAGACAGGTATATATAGTAGAGAGTGTTGGAATACGATAATGATTACTAGGAAGAGAAACTTAGAACATATACCTGTTGGGTTGTACTCACTAGAAGCACACACCTAGTCTAGCCTATAACTTGTACATAGAACAAATGTACAAGTTGACACACCCCCTAGGCTAGATAAGGGGTGGAGCTAAGCAAGAAGCACACAGCTCAGGGTGGCACTACTAGTCCAACCACTGAGTCAGGGATCCAGAGACCAGTCAGCAAGAGTACAAACAAGACTATAGCAAGCCACGGCGGCACTACTAGTCCAGCCACTGGAGGTAAGGCCACAAGGCCAGTCAGACAAATATAAATAGTAGAGCGTACACAATCAGGGTCCTAACAAGTGAGATTGACAGGAATAAGACCAAGCTGGACATAGTGCCGCTAATGATCTTAAGGCACAAGCTCCTTAGTAAAGATATGGGCAGTGTTGGCATCGGAGACCAAGTGAACTACGCGGGCCTGGCGACGCTGCTGTAGCTCGCGCAGGAGGAAGTACCGCAGCTGGATATGCTTCGCTCTGCCCTCAAGCCGAGGCTCCTGACACAGGAGAATCATGGCCCTGTTGTCAGCGTACAGGACCGGGGCAGAGCTAGGCCGCTCACCTAAGTCAGTGAGCAAGAAGGTAAGCCAGCGGAGCTCCTGTGCCGCCATGGTACCGGCGTAGATCTCAGCCTCACAGCTGGACTGAGCAACAGACGACGAGCGAGTGGATCTCCAAGAGATAGCACCCGAACCAACAGTAGCCCTGAGACGACCTGAGAGTCTCTGAGTCGTCTGCCCAAGAAGCGTCTGTGTGCCGAGTGAGGACCACTGGCCTGCGTCCTCCTAGCACTAACCCCATGCCCGATGTACTTGCAAGATAACGCAAAACCCTCTTAGCGGCAGACCAGTGCTGAGGTCCGTGTCTACCAGTAGCCACAAAGCGAGCCAGGGTGCTGAGAGGGTATGCGAGATCTGGGCGAGTGCAAGTCATCAGGTACATGAGGCAACCCACCAGCTCTACGTAGGGGCCACTGGGCTCTACTGGCTCCTGAGGAACGGGAGCGGAGAGCCCATGGGCTACAGGTAGAGGTGTGGGCTGTGCGGAGGACAACTGAAGACCCAACATCTGAAGGACCTGACGCACCAAGTGTGACTGTGTCAGAGTGATGGTGCGTGCTGCTCTGTCCCTAGAGATCTGCAGGCCAAGATAGCGACGCAGCTCTCCAAGGTCAGTGCAGGTGTGTCTCTTCAGCAGCTCGGCCTTCACGGAGGCCAGTGCGTCCCTGTCAGCAGTAGCGAAGACCAGGTCGTCTACGTAGACACGGATGTAGAACGGAGTCTGGCCGGAACGCACAAACAGCGAGGGGTCAGCAGAGGACGGAAAGAACTGCAGGTCTGCTAACGTGGCCCGCAGCGTGTCGTGCCACTCGCACGAAGCCTGTCGCAGGCCGTAGACCGGGCGCCTGAGAAGCCACTGGGTCCCAGGGGGTAAGGTACCAGTGAAGCCCTGAGGTCGACGCAGGTAGACCTGCTCATGTAGGCTGCCCTGAAGAAAGGCAGTAGAGAAGTCGAGAGAGTGAAGCTCATAGTCGCGCTGTGCTGCTACGTGTAGCAGCGCTCGAAGAGTGGTCATCTTCGGAGTCGGGGCGAAGGTCTGGAAGAAGTCAACCCCCTCGCGGTGACTGAAGCCTCTGGCCACGTAGCGCGCCTTGAAGACAGGCGGCTCTCCAAGGGGGCGCTTCACCTTGAAGAGCCACCAACCATCGACTGCGTTCACCCCAGGCGGGGGAATTGCGTCGACGTAAGTGCCGGTGGATCTCCAAGATGCCATCTCCTGCTCCATGGCAGCTATCCACTGAGAGGCGCAAGGTCCCGAGGTGGCCTCAGCGTAAGTGCGAGGGGTCGCGATGTCAAAGGCGTATGGGTCCCCCTCAGGGACTAACAGCATGGAGCAAAGATGGGGAGCGGTCTCGGAAAGGAAAGCAAGCTCGTACTGCCTGTCCTCTAGAAGGTCAGTGCCAAGGGCAGGAGCACCCCCGACGGACGGAGGACGGGTAGGGTCAGAGACCAGAGCGGTGGCGTAGTCAAGGCGGCGGGTAGAGGCGAAGTCAGCGACAGCAGCGACAAGCGCATCAGGGCGCGAGACAGGAACAGAAGGGTCGGTAACAAGAGAGGCAAGAACCCGAGGGACAAGGGGATGAGCGGCGCGGAGGTAGTCTGACAACGGAGGAGGTGCAACAGCAAGTGACGAGGGAGGAGGGGACGGGAGGAGGGGAGGATGAGACGAGTGGGAACGGAGCAACATAGGGTGGGAGCGCATGACAGGAGAGATGGGACGAGCGCGGGAGGGACGGCAAGACCAAACGTGGGACGGAGGTGTAGGGTCAGGGGACAGCGGAGGGGACACAGGAGGGGAACGAGGAGGAGGACGGGCCGGAGACGAGTCCGGCGGGGTGAACACAAGACCGTGAACAGGAAAGTCAGGAGGCGGTGGGGGAGACACCGGCAAGCGGTCAGGGGAGGGAAGGCCGAGCAGGCAGAGAGCGGAGACCGGCGGCGACGGCTGCTGCGGCTGCTGCGACTGCTGGGCCGGAACCCTCGGACTGGCTGGACGACCGCTGGGAGAACACTCAACAGCAGCGCCCCCAGAACCAATACCCCCAGAGCGAGAACCCCCTCCAACACTAGCGGCACCCCCAGGGGCCGCAGGACGAACACCCTCCTCAACGCCAGCACCCCCCGAGGCCAAGGGCGGCGGCAGCGGCGGCGGCGGCGGCGGCTGCGGCGGCGACTGCGGCGGCGTCTGCGACTGCGACAGTGGGGGCGGAGACACCGGGGGAGGGGGACGCGGCAAGGACAGGCCGGGGGTACCACCAGAGTCAGCAGACTCCTCAACGGGGACAACCGACGGGAGGGGAGTGACGTGAGAGACACCAGACGGGGCAGGACGAGGCGGGAGAGGAGCAGGGGCTACCGGGGGAGAGGGAGCAAGGAACAAGGGGGGGGCAACCGGGAGACCTCGATGAGGGAAGCGGCGGTAGAAGGAGACAGACTCGTCAAAGGTGACGTCACGAGAGTGGAGGAAGCGGTGAGACGGCGGGTGGTAGAAAGGCCAGTCAGACGAGTCCAAGGGAAAACCGAGGAAGACACAGGGGACAATGCGGGCAGTGAGCTTGTCCGTGCCAGAGGCACAAATGTGAGCAAGGCAGCCCCAGACGTGGAACGAAGACGCGTCACCGAGGGACCCGGTCCGATGGAGGGTCGGCGAAACCTGCGGCCGCTGGGAGCGTGGCCACAAGTTAAGCTGGTGAGCAGCGTAGCGAACAGCGAACGGCCACAGAAAATGGGGGGCATCGGCATGAATCATGGAGGTACGAGCAACCTCCATGACCAAGCTGATGCGGTGCTCAGCAACCCCATTCTGCTGTGGCGAGTCCGGCAAGGTGTACGACTGGGTGATGCCCTCCGCACGACAGAACTGTCCAAGCCGACCAGAGGCGAACTCGCCGCCACGGTCAGAGTGGAGACACAACACGGGGTGACCGCGGTGAAGACGCGCAGCCACAACCCACGGGAGAAGAACGTCGGGCAAGTCGGCCTTCCGCTCCAGGGGAAACACCGTGGTGTAGCGTGTGTAGTTGTCGACGAGCACAAGGAAGTAGCGCTCACCACGCGGTCCGGGGACGGGTGCAGGGCCCCTGACGTCCAGGTGTAGGGTCTGAAGGGGGGCAGTAGCAGGGCGCAGCGAGGAGGAGTCAGGAGCACGGCGGAGCCAGCCCTCGACGCAGGGCGTGCACGGTGGCGCAGTCGAGGGGGGAAGGGCAGGGAGCGACGCGGTGAGGCCTAAGACAAGACCGTGCTGGGACATGTGACGCAGACGAGGGAGAGCAGGGTGACCTAAGCGGTGGTGCCCGAGAAGGGACGGGTGAGTGAGGGACCGACACAAGCAAGCTGCAACAATCTGGGAGGACGCACCAACCGGGGGGGAAGCGATGTCTAGGGTGAACAGACCGGACATCGGGTTCTGGGGGAACGTCGCAAGGGGGGAACCTGAGACAGCCTCAGAACAGACAGCGAACCGCTCGTGCCCGGGGAACGTAGTGGTGATGCCGAGGTCCTGGAGAACGAGGGAGCGTGGAGGCCTGTAAGGGAGCCCGAGGGAACTACTGGACAGGGAAGGGAAGTGGAGCTGCGAGCGACGACAGGACCCGCAGAGGGGTCAGCGAGAGAGACAAGAGCAGGCGCTGAAAGTGGCGTGAGCGTAGAACGGTCCCGGAAGAAGCAGGCAGAAGCACCGGAGTCGAGAGTGAAGGACAGCGAAGCAGTAGCGGAGGCCGAAAACGGAGCCGGTGCAGAGACTAGGCTAGGCAAACTAAGCAGTCCTACGCCTGACGCAGCAGGGGAGGCTAAGCTACACAAGGGTGCAACACCTAAACTAGAGTACACAGGGTAATAAAATCCAGCAACACTAGAAGCGTCAGAATACAAGGCATGCAAAGCAGCACCTATCTGATCCATGTCTACAGTAACTCAAAGATCGGCACGCCCTGGCGGAACAGGCTGTGCCAGTCGGGGAGGTCCGGGGCCGGGCCAAAGCGCCGACGAAAGAGATCGTTGAGGCGGCGGAAACAGCGGGCGGTCGGGTGCGGGCGACGGCACAGAGTGCCGCGGAGAGGCCCGGTCTGAAGCTGGTACTGGCAGGTCACAGCACCAGAGCCGCCGGTAGACGCCGAGCTGCGGGGGCCACCACCACGGCCACAACCGCCGGAGGTGCCGGGCCAACCAGGCGGGAGACGGGCCCACGGCTGCGGCGGCTGCTGCTGGGACGGCGGCTGCTGCTGGGACGGCGGCTGCTGCTGGGGCTGCACCTGCTGCGGAGGGGACTGCGTCTGCTCCTGCCCACCGGTGGTAGTCCTCTTAGGCGGACTACCGTCACCACCACCACCCCCAGCGCCACCACCCCGACCTCCCTGGCGGCCACGGCCACCGCGACGCGAGCGCTGCTGCGGGTGGACCATAGCAACAGTCTCGGTAAGGGGGGTCGCAGAGGCGACCGCAGCCGAAACGTCAGTAAACATGCACTGGGAGGGGGCACAGCCGTGAAAGATAGAGACTGCCGGCGCACCGCTCGACTGAGCGATAGTGCGCTGGCGAGTCTCGATCTCGGTGAGGGTGTCGACAAAGGCGGTCAGAGTGAGGTCACCTGGGTGCTGGCTAAGAAAGTGGTCGCGAGCACTAGCTAGGCGGTCCGGCAGGCGCATGGCGATAAAATATAGCGTCATGCAGAAGGGGGGGGGGGGGAGCGCAGTGAGCTGGGAAGCAGTGCTGGCAGTGCGATAGCGGGTCTCTAGGGCACGCAAGTGAGTGGCAAAGTCTGCGACAGTAGGGAAGGCAGCAAGGTCTGGGAACAGCATCGGGAAGAGCAAGCGGCCGGCAGAAGCGGATGCAGGTGTGGAATAGCGAGCAATAACGGCGTCTAAATAAGCTTTAGCCGTATCAACCGTAGCAAAACGCAAGCGCTCAGACAACGGGAGGGCGTGACTAATGGCAACCTGAGCTATTGCATCGCAGGAGTCCCAGACCGCACAGGCAAGCGCAGCAGTAGAGAAGGCCTCACGGTCATCAGAGGAGGGATCAGCAGGGAGGGGAGTAGGGGCAGTGGGGCGGGGGAGCAAGCCATCGATAGGGACAACCAAAGAGTGGTCATCCTGGCACTCACCTGTAAGGTGGCGGCGGAGATTGGAGAGCCAGGTGGCGAAGTCAACTGCGTGGCCCTCAGCGTCCAGTCGAAGCATGAAGTCAGCCATCGTGCAGGGTCAGCGACACAGCTCCACAGCGACACAGCAGCACAACTCCACAGCTCCGCAGGAACACAGCGGCGTGGGGACACGGCGGCAACACTCTCTAGCAAGGCGGCCGCGAGGCGCCTCAGGGCGGACGAGCAGAGGAGACAGGGCCCGAGGGGGCACGGCAGGCCGAGCAGGGAGGAGGAGGGGCCGGGCGGGCAGTAGGAGGGGCCGGGCTGGCGCTGGAAGTCGAAGAGGCGCAGCGGGGCCGGGCGGGCGCTAGGAGCCTGACGGGCGCGAAAGGGCCGGGCGGCACTAGGAAGGGGCCGGGCCAGCGCTAGGAGGGGCCGGGCGGCACTAGGAAGGGGGCCGGGCCAGCTAGGAGGGGCCGGCGCGCGCAACAGGCCGGGCGGGAGCGGTGGGGCCCAGTGGGGCGCTAGAGGGCTAGGAGGGCGCGGTGGGGCCAGGCGGGCGCGACGGGGCCAGGCGGGCGCGACGGGGCCAAACGGGCGCGATGGGGCCAGGCGAGCGCGGCGGGGCCAGGTAGGCGCGACGGGGCCAGGCGGACGCGACGGGGCCAGGCGGGCGCGGCTGGGCCAGGCAGACGCAACGGGGCCAGGTAGGCGCGACGGGGCCAGGCAGGCGCGACGGGGCCAAGCGGGAGCGACGGGGGCCTAGAGGGCGCGACAGGGGCCGAGAGGGCGTGACGAGGGCCAGGAGGGCGCTACGGGGCCTGGAGGGCGCGACGGGGGGCCAGGAGGGCGCTACGGGGCCTGGAGGGCACGACGGGGGCCAGGAGGGCCGTACGGGGCCTGGAGGGCGCGACGGGGGCCAGGAGGGCGCTACGGGGCCTGGAGGGCGCGACGGGGGCCAGAAGGGCCGTACGGGGCCTGGAGGGCGCGACGAGGGCCAGGAGGGCCGTACGGGGCCTGGAGGGCGCGACGGGGGCCAGGAGGGCCGTACGGGGCCTGAAGGGCGCGACGAAGGCCAGGAGGGCGCTACGAGGCCAAGACGGGGTAGGTACTGTAGGTAGGGGAGGGGCGAGAGGCTAGGGCGCGGGCGGAAGCGGGCGGGTGGACCTAACCTACTCGATACCATGTTAGAATATGATTATGATTACTAGGAAGAGAAACCTAGAACATATACCTGTTGGGTTGTACTCACTAGAAGCACACACCTAGTCTAGCCTATAACTTCTACATAGAACATATGTATAATTTGACAGAGAGTACACAATCAGGGTCCTAACAAGTGAGAAGCTACAAGAACAAGACCAAGCTATACACAGTGCCGCTGATGATCTTTAGGTGCAAGCGCCTTAGTAAAGATATCAGCTGTGTTGGCACCGGAGGCCAAGTGAACTACGCGGGCCTGGCGAGGCGACGCTGCTGTAGCTCGCGTAGGAGGAAGTACCGCAGCTGGATATGCTTTGCTCTGCCCTCAAGTCGAGGCTCCTGACACAGGAGAATCATGGCCAGGGCTGACGTTTCAAAGAAAGGCACTCTGATTTTACCCCCGAAAAAATCCGCAAGTCTGAAGGACCATTTTCCAAAATTTGCCTACTCTGAACTCTCAGTATCCAATAGTTGACTAGTCTGAAATACCCAGGGTTCAAAATGTCGAATCAAAGTTGGCGCGTCTAAGTTGACGGAAAAATAAGGGCCGTAAATGATTACGTAGATTGACGGAGTCTGTACACACACACGTGGCCCCTTATCTAATGTGGCTCTGGGTGGGAACCCGACACCTGTTCAATCCCCCAAGTTCAAGTTCCCCCACAAAGTTCTCCACTTCCGAGTGTGCAAGTATGATGACGTGCAAAACTTCGTGGGGGCTGGTTCATTTCCCCCATAAATTTCATAAATTCGTGGGATATTAACGCACATAGTCCGAAGCACTCGCGTTCTGCAAATGCCGAGGCCGAGCTTGTTGTGACATGTCGCAAAGCCGACATTGTGAAGGCGTGTTCTTACGCGACACGTTGTCGGGCAACTTCGCTTCATTCAAGATTTTGCCCGTCAGATTCGCCAGTCAATTACGAATTGACACGAGTTAGCGTGTTTCTTATGTCACGTAGACACACGCCCTGAAGCACGTCGGATCGAAAGTCTGTCTACTAGCTGTCATTGCAAGTGTGTGATTGGTTGTCGAGGGACTTGTGTCAGCCCCTGAGAGAACTTCGAAAAGAAAAAATAAAGGCGAAAGGGCTGTGGAAATAATGTCCCTAAAAATGGAAGACTTAGCCGATGTTCGTGGGTAGGTGGTGGTGTGAGAGGGGTGCCTCTAGAGCAGGACTTCAACAAATTTTATGGGTTGCAGGGTGTGCGGGGGAGCTGTCTCTGGCCAAAATTTATAGGTTGCTAGGTGTGTGAGAGGACTTGACTCTGGTGGCTGGGAACTTAGTCGATTTTTTTATGTTCAGGGCAGGTAGGTGCAGTATGTCAGGCTCAGTCACATAGTCAGTCTTTTGTGGGTGTTGGGGGTGTGAGAGGGGTATCTCTAGAACAAGGCATCTGGGTCACCCTCTGGGACTAGGAGCATGGAGCAGAGATGGGGAGCGGCCTTGGAAAGAAAAGCAAGCTCGTACTGCCTATCCTATAGAACGTCATTGCCAAGGGCAGGTGCACCCCCGACGGACGGAGGACGGGCAAGGTCAGAGACCAGAGCGGTAGCGTAGTCAAGGCGGTGGGTAGAGGCGAAGTCAGCGACAAGCGCGTCAGGGCGCGAGACAGGAACAGAAGGGTCGGTAACAAGAGAGGCAAGAACCCGAGGGACAAGGGGATGAGCGGCACGGAGGTAGTCACACAGCGGGGGAGGTGCAACAACAAGCGACGAGGGAGGAGGGGACGGGAGGAGGGGAGGACGAGACGAGTGGGAACGGAGCAACATAGGGTGGGAGTGCTGGACAGGAGAGGGACGGCGAGACCAAACGTGGGACGGAGGTGTAGGGTCAGGAGACAGCGGAGGGGACACAGGAGGGGAACGAGGAGGAAGACGGGCCGTAGACAGGAAGGGGAGGAGGTGGCGGGGGAGACACCAGCGAGCGGCCAGGGGAGGGAAGGCCGAGCAGGCGAAGAGCGGAGACCGGCGGCGACTGCTGCGGCAGCTGCTCCGGCGGCTGCTGCTCGACCCTCGGACCGGCAGAGGCACGACGACCGCCGAGAGAACACTCAACAGCAGCACCCCCAGAACCAACACCCCTAGAGCAAGAACTCCCTCCAGCACCAGCGGCACCCCCAGGCCTGCTAGGACAGACCACGCCAAAAGCCGCAGGACGAACACCCTCCTCAACGCCAGCACCCCCAGAGGCCAAGAACGGCAGCAGCGGCAGCGGCGGCGGCACCTGCGACTGCGAAAGTGGAAGCGGAGACACTAGGGAAGGGGGACGCAGCAAGGACGGGCCGGGGGGACTACCAGAGTCAGCAGACTCCTCAACTGGGACAACCGACGGGAGGGGAGTGACATGAGAGACACCAGACAGTTCAGGACGAGGCGGGAGGGGAGCAGGGGCTACCGGGGGAGAGGGAGCAACGAACAGGGGGGGGGGGAACCGGGAGACCTCGGTGAGGGAAGCGACAGTAGAAGGAGACAGACTCATCAAAGGTGACATCACGAGAGTGAAGGAAGCGGTGAGACGGCGGGTGGTAGTAGAGCCTGTCAGACGAGTCCAGGGGGGAACCGAGGAAGACATTGGGGACAGTGCGGGCAGTGAGCTTGTCCATGCCAGAGGCACGAACGTGAGCAAGGCAACCCCAGACGTGGAACGCAGACGCGTCACCGGGGGACCCGGTCCAATGGAGGGTCGGCGAAACCTGCGGCCGCTGGGAGCGTGGCCACAAGTTAAGCTGGTGAGCAGCGTAGCGAACAGCGAACGGCCACAGAAAATGGGGGGCATCGGCATGAATCATGGAGGTACGAGCAACCTCCATGACCAAGCTGATGCGGCGCTCAGCAACCCCATTCTGCTGGGGCGAGTCCGGCAAGGTGTACGACTGGGTGATGCCCTCCGCACGACAAAAGTGTCCAAGCCGACCAGAGGCGAACTCGCCGCCACGATCAGAGTGGAGACACAACACAGGGAGACAGCGGTGAAGACGCGCAGCCACAACCCATGGTAGAAGAACGTCGGGCACATCGGCCTTCCGCTCCAGGAGAAACACCGTGGTGTAGCGCGTGTAGTCCTCGACGAGCACAAGAAAGTAGCGCTCACCACGCGGTCCGTGGACGGGGGCTTGGCCCCAAACGTCCAGGTGCAGGGTCTGAAGGGGGGCAGTAGCAGGGCGAAGCGAGGAGGAGTGAGGAGCACGGCGTAGCCGGCCCTCGACGCAAGGCGTGCACGGTGGCGCAGTCGAGGGGGGGAGGGCGGGGAGCGACGCGGGGAGGCCTAAGACAAGACCGTGCTGAGACATGTGAGACAGACGCGGGAGAGCAGGGTGACCTAAGCGGTGGTGCCACAAAAGGGATGGGTGAGTGAGGGACCGATACGAGCAAGCTGCAGCGACCTGGGAGGACGCACCAACCGGGGGGGAAGTGGTGTCTAGGGTGAACAGACCGGACACCGGGTTCTGGGGGAACGTCGCAAGGGGGGAACCTGAGACAGCCTCGGTACAGACAGCGAACCGCTCGTGCCCAAGGAACGTAGTGGTGACGCCGAGGTCTTGGAAATAGCCGACACACTCCAGGTTCCTCGAGAACGAGGGAACGTGGAGGCCTGTAAGAGAGCCCGAGGGAACGGCTGGACAGGGAAGGGAAGTGGAGCTACGAGCGACGACAGGACCCGCAGAGGGGTCAGCGAGAGCGACAACAACAAGCGCAGCACGCGGTGTGAGCGTGGAGCTGTCGCGGAGGAAACAAGCAGAAGCACTGGAGTCGAGAGTGAAGGACAGCGAGGCAGTAGCGGAGGCCGAGAACGGAGCCCGTGCAGAAACTAGGCTAGGCAAACGAGGCAGTCCTACGCCTGACGCAGCAGGGTAGGCTAAGCTACACAATGGTGCTACACCCAAACTAGAGTACATAGGGTAATAAGATCCAGCAACACTAGAAGCGTCATAATACAAGGCATGCAAAGCAGCACCTATCTAATCCATATCTAACTCAAAGATCGGCACACCCTGGCGGAGCAAGCTGTGCCAGTCGGGGAGGTCCGGAGCCAGGCCAAAGCGACGACGGAAGAGATCGTCGAGGCGGCGGAAACAGCGGGCGGTCGGGTGCGGGCGGCGACACAGAGTGCCGCGGAGAGGCCCGGTCTGAAGCTGGTACTGGCAGGTCACACCAACGGAGCTGCCAGTAGACGCCAAGCTGCGTGGGCCGCTACTACGGCCACCACCGACGGAGGTGCCGGGCCAATCCGGCGGGAGACGAGCCCACAGCGGGGGCTGGGACAGCTGCTGCGACGGCTGCTGCGGCTGCTCCTGCTGCTGGGGCGATGGCTGCTGCTCCTGACTAGCTGCGGCAGTCCCCTCAGTAGAGCCACTGTCCCCGGCACCACCACCAGTACCACCAGCTCCACCACCACGCCCTCCCTGGCGGCCACGACCGGCGCGGCGCAAGGTCTCCTGCGGGTGGACCGCAGCTGCAGTCTCGGTCAGAGGGGTCACAGTGGCGACCGCAGCCGAAACGTCAGTAAACGTGCACTGGGAGGGGGTATAGCCGTGAAACATAGAGACTGCCGGCGCACCGCTCGACTGAGCAATAGTGCGCTCGCGAGTCTCGATCTCGGTCAGGGCGGTGACACAGGCTGGCAGGATGAGATCACCCGGGTGCTGGCTAAGGATGTGGTCGCGTGCACTAGCAAGGCGGTCAAGCAGGCGGATAGCGATAAAGTAGAGGGTCATGCAGAAGGGGGGGGGGAGCACAGTATGCTGGGCAGAAGTGCTAGCAGTGCGGTAGCGAGACTCTAGGGCTCGCAGGTGAGTGGTAAGGTCGGCAACAATAGGGAAGGAAGCAAGGTCTGGGAAAGGCATAGGGAAGAGCAGGCGGCCTGCAGTAGCGGAGGCAGGCGTGGAATAGCGATCAACAACAGCATTTAAGTAAGCCCTGGCTGTATCAACTGTAGCGAAACGCGAACGCTCAGACACAGGGAGGGCGTGACTGATTGCGACCTGAGCAACTGCATCGCGAGAGTCCCAGACGGCACAGGCAAGTGCAGCAGCAGAGAAAGCCTCACTCTCAGCAGAGGTGGGGTCAGCAGGGAGGGGAGCAGGCGCAGGGGGGCGGGGGAGCAAGCCATCAGCATGGACAACCAAGGAGTGCCCATCCTGGCGCTAACCAGTGAGTTGACGGCGGAGATCAGACGGCGCAACTCTTGGGATTTTCAACGGGTCCCTGTCATTTCCAAGCAATGGCACTACAAAGGAGCAAGAAATCTTCACTTATCAGTCGCTGCTGGCGTACACAGTTCTCCTGCGGAACCTGTCACCACAAGAACAACAAAGCATCAGAACGTATCGGAGCTATGGAAACTCCGCGGAGCTCGCATGGCATCACCTCAAGTGTCTCTACCACGCAAATGACAGCGTGACACAAAGTAGACTCATGCAGCAGTTGACAACAATACAAATGAAAAACGGGGAAAAGGCTATGCAGTATATGCGTCGCTGCCAGACACTCCGCGACCGCCTGCTTCGGTGCGGAGGTACAATCACTGAAGAAAGCTTCGTGACACTTGTCCTCGCCGGGCTCGGGCCAGAATGGAGAACCACCCGCTCGCTTCTTTGCGCCCACGGACGAATTACGGAGATGCACCTCTGCGTCGAGCTTCATGCTGAACAACAGGAGATGGACATGTTTGAAGAAAGACAACCAAGAAACAAGCAGCAACCGTTAGTCTTCTATACTCAACGAAGAAATGACAACTACAATCGACGTGACAGGCAGAATCGATACGACACCAAAGGACTCACCATCGTGCCGCCGTTCTGCCACAACTGTCAGACATCCGGACACTCCAAAGTTAACTGCACACGCCCCCGAGTTTATCGTCCAGTAGACCCACAAGTCGCTTCCACTCAAGAAAGTCCGCCAAGGCGTTCTTCCACATCTGCACAGGGCACACCGGACATCATCAATTGTATGGTACGCATCGATAACTGCGCACCCGGATCACCACCCACTTATGCTCCAGACGAAGAAGAACTGCCGCCGCCACGCTCACAAGGCCTTCATGTCAACCCAACGTATGCTGCAATCGCCAACGCCGAACCCACCGGGCAAAACACCTGGTTCTTGGACAGCTGTTGCGGCCAACACATGTGTTCTTCCGGATGCTTCGTGCAACAAGAGCGACGCCTCAACCGCGATGTCATCATCACCGTCGCCGATATTGAAAACCTGAAAACAAACAGACAAGGAGTGGTTCAGTTGCAGTCCATGGAGACAAATGTCATACTGCAACTCAACAAGGTTCTAATCGTCGACAACCTGGGATACAATCTGCTAAGCGTCAGTCAGTTAATGGAAAAGGGGATTCACCTGGAATGCGACTCGGACGCCAACGAATTTCTTCTTTACCACGGGAAGGGCGGCCTTTTCATCGGTCGCGCTCTCCTGAAGTCGGGTGTCTTCGTGTTCTATTTCGTCCCCGACCACGGTACTGCCGACAGCGACGGCATCGTGTCGTTAGCCGCCTGGACGCATCCGCCGGTTCTTGACCCCGACTTTACCCCAGATGGATTCTGGTACTCCAACACCATACCTGCAGCAGAGAGAACACGAGCGTTAGCAGTCATCCGACAAGAGAGACAAGTACCAGCAAGCGTCCTTTCCCCGACATCACCTGCAGTAGCAGCAGCAGGACCCAGCCGTGTACCATCACCAGCAATCCGAGGATTGCCAACCGAAGCTTATCAAAACATTTTCTTCGACACACACCCACGGGCGTGCAGATACTTGGACTATGGGTCGCCGTCTAGAGCCCGCCGACTCCGTCTCCGCGCGAGCCAACGACTCTATCGCAGGCTCTGAAGGGGGGGAACACAAGGCGAAATGGAAGGAAGCAATGGAAAAAGAACTGAAGGCCCTACAAGACCGAAACACGTGGAAGCTGGCTGCAACAAAAATCAACAGAAAAAACGTGCTCTCGGGAAAGTGGGTGTACCGCATCAAGACTAATGCGGATGGCTCCATCGAACGATTCAAGGCTCACTAGGTCGTACGAGGATTCGATCAGCGATACGGGACCGACTACACAGAGACATTCGCCCCAGTCTCCCATCACACCTCTTTACGCATTCTGCTCGCCGTCGCGGCCACAAAGAAGTTACCACTGCGCCAGATCGACGTGGCAAACACCTTCCTGTACGCACCTGTGGACGCCGAGATCTTCGTCGAGCAGCCCCACGAATTTATCGACGATCCCACAAAAGTGTGCCAGCTTATAAAATCCCTTTACCGGATCAAACAAGCCCCGCGGCTTTGGCAGCAGCATCTTCACGGCCGCCTCGTCAAGATCGGCTTCCTACAGCTACCGCACGACCAAGGCTTGTACAGACTACAAAAGGGGGAGAGTTTCATCCTACTAATCGTCTACGTCGACGACTTGCTCTACATCGGCTCTACTACCGACATCGCCACCTGGTTCGGAGGGGAGTTGAGGTGTGATCTGACACTCACGGTGTCTAACGCCTTGACCCAGTACCTGGGCCTGAACGTCGTCAAAGACAACTCGGCGTTCTACCTACACGCCGGCGTAAGAAAGTACGCAGGCGTTGTCGCAAAGAAGTTCGGACTAACACCGATCGTAGTCGCGACTCCCTATCGCTACGAGAACAACAACGGCGGAACCTCCGCAAAACTCCCTGCGAAGCAAATCCAGGAATATCAACAGAAACTCGGCTCTCTACTGTTCGCAGCAGAAACCTGCCGACCGGACCTGTCCTACAGCGCGAGCCAACTGGCGACACACCTGAAGCAGCCGGAGCAAGAGGATCTCGAAGAGTTAAATCGGGCACCACTCTACTTCCTCTCTACGCCGATGACCGGACTTACCTACAGCAAAGTAACACCGCCGTTCGTACGACTACTCGGGTATGTCGACGCCGAGCATGCGGGAGATAGGGAAAATCGACGTTCCAGAACGGGCTACATCTACTGACTAGAACATATCGGAACAATCTCCTGGCAATCGAGCAAGTAGGAATTGATTGCGTTATCTTCGGCTGAAGCGGAATATATCGCCCTCTGCACCGCGACCAAAGAAGGACTTTACCTGCGGGAGCTGCTCGAGGAAGCGAAAATAGCGACCATGCCTGCCTTCTCGTTACTCTGCGACAACCAATCCGCAATTAGAATCGCGAACAAAGATGGGTTCGCCAATCGAACCAAGCACATCGCCCTGCGGTATTTCTTCGTCAAGGATGAGATCGCGAAGAGAAGACTTCAACTCAGTTACTGCCCCACAAAGTTCGACTGACGAAGAAACTGGCGAAGGCAAAGTTCGACTACTGCATGCTGCTGACCGGGCTGATAAAAGTCACCGAATCTGGAGACGTCAGCACTCCAGAAACGAAGGGGAGTGTTGGAAATACCTCAAGGACTTAAGCGTTTCTGAAGTGCAACACTACACTCGAGTAAAGCCGTATCGAGTACGCGAGTCAACGGAGGTTACACGAGGAGGTTGAACAAAAGAACACGAAAGGACGAAAGACTCGAAGGGTCGCAACCAGAGGTTGCGACTGACCGTTACAACCGCAAATGTGGTAACCGAATCGACCATCGAGTCGCTGTGCAACTCGATAAACCGTTCCTTCAACTGTATTCTACAACTGCTTTACTTTCCTATTTTCTATATATTGCTGTATGCTTGTTCCTTCTAATCAATCACTTGCTCTCACATACTAGTGCA
The DNA here is from genome assembly GCA_027943415.1 of Closterium sp. NIES-67. Taxonomy (NCBI): domain Eukaryota; kingdom Viridiplantae; phylum Streptophyta; class Zygnematophyceae; order Desmidiales; family Closteriaceae; genus Closterium; species Closterium sp. NIES-67. The sequence goes on along the minus strand of BQMB01000849.1, from coordinate 342,902 downwards.
AGGGTTCAACTACTCAACTTCCGCTGCACTACTCAAACATCTTTGTACAACTGGGACTTAGTCTCTGAAAGATCCTAAGGGCTTTTTCTGAGCCCAACACCTATTTTCCTTTTTTTTTTCTGATGCCGTCACTCCCTTTCTCTTCTTTCGTTTTCAGTCCTTCTTTTCTCCTTCCGTTAACATATTACGAACAGCAACTCCGTTTCTCTCTCCTAGTTCGCAAGTCATAATAGCTTATCTTCCTTCCCTTCTTTCCCTAGTTCTCTTCCTTCTTTTGCTCCTTCCTCATTTCCAGTATCATCCTCTGTGTCACTGGCTCGAATGTCTCGAGGAAAGATTGCACTATCGATCAGTACAAGGCGCTTTTATACTTCCAAAGTACATCAGGTAACCAGGTTTATCTTTATCCTAAGGGAATAGACCCTTCTAGAAGATAGAATCACCCTGCGTATAGCCACGCGAGGCTATTGGCTTTAAGGGATTACGGCAGGATTACGCTAGATATAGCGCGCCAGTACATCCCGAGCCTGGTCGGTGATATAATTATAATAACAGGATAAACCAAAGAATAATGGAAAACGGAGAATAGGAAACCAAACGAGATGAGATGAAAAGAGAAATGAAAGAAGAAGGAAATAAGAAAAGGGACAAGTGATGTAACGGGGTCGTACTCTCACACTTCCCCCCCTCAAAGCTGGGTGGTAGAAGTAACACCCTGCTTGACAAGGTAGTCATGCAGAGGACGACGGGCGTTACCCATGTCGGACTCAGGGACCCAGCTGTCCTCAGAAGGATCATAACCCTTCCAACTGATGAGAAGCTCCACGGTGCCATTCCGACGTCGGCGGTGTGCTAGCACAGACTCGACCTCGTACTCGGGTTCATTGTGGACGAGGACGGGCGGCGGCGGCGGCGGTTGGCGTCCGACGAAGATCGTGTTTGGATCCCGATAGGGTTTCAGAAGTTGGACATGGAAGGCGTTGTGAATCTTCCAGGTAGCTGGCAGGCGTAAGCGGAAGGTAACAGGAGTAACCTGTGCTTCAACGAGAAAAGTCCCGCAGAAGCGAGGTCGAAGTTTAGATGGGAGGTGGCTGATGTCCAAGTTGCGGGTGTCAAGAAGCACCTGGTCTCCCACCGTGATGGTGTGGTCGTTGCGATGGCGATCGGCCTGGCGCTTTTGTTGCTGCTGAATGTCGAGGAGGCGCTTATGGGTCCGATCCCAAAGCTGGTGCATGGTTGTGATGAAATCATGTGCCGGTTGAACTGTAGCGGATGTGGTCGGTTTCTGTGGTGTGAGTGGGTGGCGTCCGTAGCAGAGGAAGAACGGCGTCTGTCCAGTAGCGGCATGTGTGGCATTGTTGTAGGCAAACTCCAGGACGGGCAGATGCAAGTCCCATTTGGAGATGTCGTCCTTGCAGGCTGCGCGGAGGAGTTGCTCAACAATTTGGTTGAGGCGCTCGGTCTGTCCGTCTGTCTGCGGGTGGTATGCGGATGACATGGGGAGTTTGGTCCCGAGAAGAGACATAAGTTCCTTCCAGAACTTGCTGGTGAACTTGGGGTCTCGGTCGGAAATGAGTGTGGTTGGGATGCCATGCTGTGAGATGATGTGACGAACGAAGAGCTGTGCTGTCTCCTCGGTGCGTGCCGTCGTATGTGTCGGGATGAAATGTCCCATTTTGGAGAACTTGTCAATGACGACAAGGATGGCGTCATGACCGCTGGAGGTAGGTGGTAACCCGGTGATGAAGTCCAGGCTAACCACTTGCCATGGTTGTTCTGGGACAGGAAGAGGCTGCAGTACTCCTGCCTTTTTCTGCTTGCTGCTCTTCATCCGCTGACATGTATCACACGAGGTGACAAATTTCTGGACGTCGTCTGCCATGTGGGGCCAGTAGTAGTGTTTGGCGATACCGGTGAGCGTCTTGTTGCTACCGAAGTGTCCGGCGTACAGGACGTCGTCGTATTCTTCGAGTAGTAACTAGCGCAAAGGAGGGTAATTGGGTACCCAGATTTTCGTTGATCCTTTCCGGTATGCGATGTCACTGTCCCACTGTAGCAGATGTCTTTTTTCTGCCAAGGGGATTACGGGGTCGATGGAGTACCCGTGTGTGAAGAGTCCCTTGAGTAGTGGATTCATTCCTTCAATCTGAATAGCGGCAACGTGTGCAGGCCGGCTTAGAGCGTCTGCTTTGTTTTTGTGGCCGGGCTTGTACACGATGTCGTAGTAGAAGTGTGTCTCGAGGAAGTCGATCCACCGGACCTGCCGCCTGGAAAGATTGGGTTGTGTCTTCAAGTATTTCAAGCTGCAATGGTCGGTGTAGACGGTTGTTCTTCGTCCTTCGAGATAACATCTCCACGCTTTGAAGGCGATGACGATGGCAAGGGCCTCTTTGTCGTGTATCGGGTAGTTTAGTTCTGCTCCATGTAGTTTCTTGCTGAGGTAGGCGATTGGTTGCAGTCCATTCCCCTGGTCTTGCATCAAGACTGCTCCCACTGCCTGGTCGCTGGCGTCAGCTTCGATTACGTAGTCGCGTTCGGGATCTGACAAGATGAGTACCGGTGCGGACGTGAGTGCCTGTTTCAGCTGCTCCACGGCTTCCTGGTGCTTTGGTTCCCATTTGTAGGGCGTGTTCTTCTTCAGCAGATTCGTGAGTGGTGCTGCGATTTTCGCATACTGTGGCACGAACCTGTTGTAGTAAATAGCGAAGCCTAGGACCTGCTGCAACTCCTTCACGTTCTCGGGCGTCTTCCACGTGCGTACGGTCTCGATTTTCTTGGGGTCGACGTGAACTCCTTGAGCGCTCACCATGTGTCCTAGGAACTGGACCTTTTCAAGGGCGAATACGCTCTTGGACAGTTTGACGTAGAATCGTTCCCGTCGAAGAATTTCGAAGACGCGTCGTAGGTGTTCGACGTGCTGCTTCATGTCGCGCGAGTAGATGAGTATGTCGTCCAGGTACACCACCACGCATTCGTCCAGAAGTGGTCGTAGAATGTGGTTCATTTCGGCTTGGAACGTTGCCGGCGCGTTGGTGAATCCGAACGGCATTACCAAATACTCGTACGATCCGTACCGAGTTCGAAAAGCAGTTTTGTGGATAGAGTTGTCCGCCATGCGTATCTGCCAGTATCCGGACCGCAGATCCAGTTTGGAAAATACCGTAGCTCCCCGAAGCTGGTCAAGCAGGTCATCGATTCGCGGTATCGGATATTTATTCTTGATGGTCTGCTTGTTAAGAGCTCGGTAGTCGATGCACATGCGCAGGCTTCCGTCCGGTTTCGGGGTGAAGAGTACTGGGGCACCGTATGGCGAAGTGGATGGCCGGATGAGTCCTTTGGCTAGGAGATACTCGATCTGTTTTTTCATGTCAGTCAGCTCCGTAGGGCTGAGCCGGTATGGTGCTCGGAAGGTCGGCTTCGAACCCGGTTCCTCCACGATCTCGTGTTGATGCGTTCGGTATGGCGGTAGCTCGTTCGGAAGATCGTCAGGAAGAATGTCTTGGAACTCCTTCAGTAATTCCTTGATTTTTTCTCGAGTTTCCGAGGCTTTCTCTCCGTCATTCTCCACCTCTGTTGCTATCGCCAGGAACCCGGTGTCGGTCCTCTTCACGTCCTTCTCGAATCGTGCGAGTGTCTCCACTGGGATATCTCCAGTATCGTCCCAGTTGGGTAGCTGTACTCTCCATCCATTGTTGTAGATGCTTGCGGTGCAGTTCACCAAGTTGATCTCGGGGTTGAATTTTTTCAGGAAGTCTCGCCCGAAGATCAAGTCAAGCCCTTTGATGTTGGTGATGGGGAGTGCAGGTCTCCAGCGCAGTGGTCCGATTTGTAGGTGTAGCACTGCTTCGCCGTATACTGGTAACTTGCTGCCGTCCACCATCGTTGCAGAAAATCCTGAAGGCTTGTACTCTTCCCGAAGTCGGCCGATTACTGCCTTATCGCAGACGGTGTGTGACGCTCCGCTGTCCACGAGTGCTTGGAGGCGTCGTCCTTTGCAGATGACCTTGAGCACGAGGGGCAGTCATTGCTCGGAGTACCCAAAGATAGTTTCATTGATTGGGTCAAAGGGTACATCCCAATACTCCGTACACACCTTTGTTTTGCTATTTACTCCTGAGCTGGCAGCTGGCCGAGGCTGCTTGGAGAACGGCTCTTCTCCAGGGCCCGGAGTTTCCTTGACGACTGTGCGCGTTACTGATGCCGAAGAACTGGATGCATCCGTAGGAGGAGTTCGGGGTTTGTGCAGCTTCTTGTAGACCCCCAGCTTCCTCTTGAGCTGCTTCAGCTCCACCGATGTCTTCCCTGGGGAACGGGTAGTCGTTGTGGGCTGGTGTCGGGAGAGGACGTTGACTCCGTGGAAAGGTCGGCTTCTTTCCACACTCCTTAATTTGGTCCCCAGGTTTTTCGGTACCGGTATAATCTCCACAGCTGTCTGCTTCTTTTGGAGTCCCTCCCGAAATTTCTCCAAGGCTCGAGCCCCTCGAAATTCATAAGTTTTCATTAAAGCATCTTTATAAGATAACTTTAACGGATTCTTATAATTTCTTGGGTCTTCAAGGAGTTTCCCTGTCTCGGCAGAGTCTTTTTTCGCGGAGTCGTATTTTTCCTCGGCGATTTTCCCTGGCGAGGACTGGTCGTGGGGTGGAGATTTTCCCCCATCATTTCCTCCTTCTCTCGTCGAATCAGCTTCGTCGAAGTTGATTTTTCCGGAATCCCGCGGCTGTTTTCGGATCTTTTATTTTTCGCCAGCTAGATCCGCAATCACTGGCGACTCCCGTTTTTGACTTCTGATTGGCTGAAGGAATTCCGCCACTGTTGCGTGCCCGATACTCTGCGCGTGCAGTCTTCATTTTGCTGCAGTCGAAGATTCGATGACGCGGCACCCCACAAAAATCACACGTGTAATCGGTGTTTTTCGGACGTGGCCGCCCCTCGAATCTGTCGACTTCCATCGGGTCGGCGAACGTGGGGTGAGCCGAGCGGTCGCCCTGTCGCGTACTGTCAACGTGCGTCCGTCGTGTTCCGGCGTTGACCATGTCGAAGCGCTCCGCTGCCGAAACGACGTCACTGTAGCTCGCGTAGTTTGACGCTGCCACTTGTCGTTTGACTTCGGTCTTCAGCCCAGCGAGGTACGATTGTACTTTTTCCCCTTCGATCATGTCGGGAATGCGGTTATAAAATTCCTCCATCTGCTGCGTGTACTGCGCTACACTTCCGAACTGTCGGTGTCGATGAAATTTTTCCCGGCCAAGGAAACTGGAATTTATCGGCTCGAAGCGTTTCAGCAGGTCGGTGCGGAACTGCTGCCACGTGGCTTCACCGTGGATGAAAGTACTGTTGCCGCCAATCCACTCGAGTGCCGGCCCTCGCATCAGTGTCGCCGCGAGTCGTACACGTTGTCCGTCCCAGACTGGCGAGCTCCATCCGACGGCTGCGAAGTAGATCTCCATCCCGGCGATCCATCTGCGGGCGTCGGAGTTTCGATCGCTCGGATCGAACGGCTCAGGTGGGCGCTGTTTCTGAGCATCGAGAAACTGCTGCGACTGCTGCGTCGTCGCCGCTGTCGTCTCGTGCTGCGCTCCGGCGAGTCGAGTTACTCGCTCGAACTGATTTCGCCACGCTTCGCGATCCGCTCGCATTTCCTCCTGAAGGGCTGCGATGCGCGCAAAGAGCTGCTGGGTAACCTCGGCGTTGTCGAAGGTTGCCATCCTGTTCAAAAACACGCACGGAGGGGGTAATTCGAAAATCGCGGAGCTGGTGCTTACCAGAATCGGCGTCGAATTGGTCGCCCCCGGCGGTTTTTCGAGGCTGGATCCCCGCTGCTGCTGCTTAGCTGAGCGCGGTCGAGTGAGAAAAGCTCTGATTACCAAGTGTTACAGGATCGAATGTGTCGAGGAAAGGTTGCACTATCGATCAGTACAATGCGCTTTTATACTTCCAAAGTACATCAGGTAACCAGGTTTATCTTATCCTAAGGGAATAGACCCTTCTAGAAGATAGAATCACTCTGCGTATAGCCACGCGAGGCTATTGGCTTTAAGGGATTACGGCAGGATTACGCTAGATATAGCGCACCAGTACGTCCCAAGCCTGGTCGGTGATATAACTAGAATAGCAGGATAAACCAAAGGTTAATGGAAAATGGAAAATAGGAAACCAAATGAGATGAGATAAAGAGAAATGAACGAGGAAGGAAATAAGAAAAGGGACAAGTGGTGTAACGGGGTCGTACTCTCACAGCTACACTCCCGAACTGTCGGTGTCGATGAATTTTTTCCCGGGCAAGGAAACTCGAATTTATCGGCTCAAATCGTTTCAGCATGTCGGTGCGGAACTGCTTCCACGTAGCTTCACCGTGGATGAAGGTACTGTTGCCGCCAATCCACTCGAGTGCCGGCCCTCGCATCAGTGTCGCCGCGAGTTGTACACGTTGTCCGTCCCAGACTGGCGAGCTCCATCCGACGGCTGCGAAGTAGATCTCCATCACGGCGATCCATCTGCGGGCGTCGAAGTTTCGATCGCAAGGCTGAACATGTGGACAATTTATTCCGCCACTGTAATTATAATAACAGGATAAACCAGAGGATAATGGAAAACGGAGAATAGGAAACCAAATGAGATGACATGAAAAGAGAAATGAAAGAGGAAGGAAATAAGAAAAGGGACAAGTGGTGTAACAGGGTCGTACTCTCACACTCTGCCTTTTCCAGTACCACTTACCTCTCTTGGTGTACCAGCTTGTAAAGGAAGCGTGAGTAATCGCCACTCGGCTTGAACAAAAGGTGGGCATTCTATACGTTCCCGCTTTGCTCTTCCCCTTTCCTCCTTTCCATACGTTGCCTTATTTTCGATTCCGTGCCTACTTTTGCTTCCATCTCACGCCTTTATTCCCTTCCCTTCCGTCGTTTTCAATCCTTCTTTTCTCTTATCATTTCATTCCCTTCTAGCTTTGCGCCTAATCCGTCTTACGGGAACCCGGTATGTATGACGCACATCCTCTTTCTCCCTACTCTCTATTTGTCCTTTTCGTGCTTGTTCTTTCTATTTCCAATTCTTTTATCCACGCTCTTTAATTCTGTTATTTCATTGGCTCTTCTACTGTGAATGCAGGGTCCCAACTTGAACCACCCTTTTAGATGTTGAAATTGCAATGTGCTTGTTCTGCCTTTTTCTGATTGCATAATAGATTGCTTTATCGTTTTCAACTATTCTGACTTCTGTTCCGTGTGTGCAGTCATGTTATTTTCACATACCGTTCCATCCTATCATCCTCCATTCTCATTGATTGGCAATGCATGCCGGCGTTTTTCAAATCGAGAAACCTTGCCTATCATATTGTAAACGGTTCATAGGCGCGCTCCTTGAGTGTAGTCTCTTGAACTAGATTTGATGGGTAGGGTTCTCTTTTTGGACTTCACAGACTGTTGTTTCATAATATTGTTGATCACTCAAATACTAGGCTTGCTGATTTCCCCCCCATGCTAGTGCTGGGGAAGCGGTAGCCTAGAGGTTGGGTTTTCTACAGTGTCGCATAATAATCATCAATTTTATTGTAGATTCATGTCATGGACCATGACATGTAAAAAAAACCGAGCACGATTGGATTGGATCGGTTGCTAATGGCGCGATGCAATCAAACACGAAATTTGCCGAAATACGATACTAGAATTTCGGTTGGAAGTATCAACAATAAGCAAGCTATCTTTCAAAGATTGCAAACCATTGCATATATCTTACAACAGAAATGTGATTTACTAATTAGATGAGGAGGAAGTCAAAAAATATGGTTCGATTTTGTAGGTAGTGTTTCTAATTCCCGAAATCCGCGTTAAAAACAATCGGTAAAATCGATCGCATTAGGTTGCTCCGCAACCCAAACAAGAGGCGACGAGATCGTCTTAGGGTTGCGGAGCATTTCATGATGAGACTTTATTATACATAAAATGTTTTATTTCCATCACAACAAACATTTGATTTTTATTTCACAAACTTGAAAAAAAAACAGCCCGATCGATTGCAATAGGTTGCTCCGCAACCCAAAAAAAAAAAACAAAAACAGCCCGATCGATTGCAATAGGTTGCTCCGCAATCCAACAAGAGGCGACGAGATCGTCTTAGGGTTGCGGAGCATTTCATGATGAGACTTTATTATACATAAAATGTTTTTTATTTCCATCACAACAAAGATTTGATTTTTATTTCACAAACTTGAAAAAAAAAACCAGCCCGATCGATTGCAATAGGTTGCTCCGCAACCCAACAAGAGGCGACGAGATCGTCTTAGGGTTGCGGAGCATTTCATGATGAGACTTTATTATACATAAAATGTTTTATTTCCATCACAACAAACATTTGATTTTTATTTCACAAACTTGAAAAAAAAAACCAGCCCGATCGATTGCAATAGGTTGCTCCGCAACCCAAAAAAAACTCGTCGGATCGATCGCAATAGGTTGCTCCGCAACCCAAAAAATACTGAAGTGTCCGCTATGGAAGAATTCCTCGAAGCTCTTCAGGTCCCACCTGTGACGTTATGATTACGTACTGCTGACGTTGAGCAGGCTCCAACTGACTCCTCAAATTCCAGGCGACGGCATGACTGCTGAACTCGCGCAGCATCGCAGAGTCTGGATGGTGACGATCTCTCGATTCGTGTACCTTGCTTCGCAATTCCGCTTTATCATCCGTAAGATCAGAACGAACAACGCAGTCGCATATTTGCGAACGTCGTGAACAATACACTTCCCTCGCGAACGCACTCCGCCCTTTGGCAACCCTCGGCAGCAATTCAAAAGCTCAAATTGGCAGAGAACAGCAGCACCCCATCGTCAGCTCTTACAGTTTTCATGATTTCCTTGCAAGAAAATCGTCTCACACAAGCATTCCCCGCCAGTACATTTCGAAGCGTCAATCTCTCGCGCTGCGCTTCTCGGACTCTGTCCACTGCCTGTTAGCTGCAACCGATTTCCTCGCGGGAATCCTGTTTGAAACGCTGCTGCTTCATCGGTCTCTCCTGCCGCAAACGCCCGTGAACATCCGCTGTTCAACAAGTTCTGCGCAATGACGACTGTAGGAGGAATCGGCTCCGTTCGAATTGGGACTTCGGAAGCGCCGCATGTGCCGGAGACCATGTCCGCGTGGCAGTACTCCAAGCACGGAGGGGGGGCCGACGCTCTCTCGGTGCGTATCATTGCCTATCCGAGGCTGTTGCTGGAAGTAATACCCACTCAAAGGCTTCTATCCATCGCCATAAGTGTATCTGCGACGTCACGAGTTCAACAGCATCGCCATGCGCATTGATTCGACCGCTATCATCCGTTTCCCCCATCCCGCGCCCCCTCGCCTCACCAGTTGAGCGACAACGTCCCCGTGCCCAAGCCGGCCAAGGGCGAGGTGCTGGTGCGAGTGCGCGCGGCGAGCATCAACCCGGGCGACTGGAAGCTGCAATCCGGACTCCTCCCCTTCCTGCCGCTGCGCTTCCCCGCCACTGCTGGTAAGAGCCGTGCAAGCCTGTTACTTCCACGAGAATTCATGGTTTGTGGACATTTGGAAAAACATCGTGGTTGACGCCAAAAGTGGCCTGATTTATCTAATCACCATCTTCCTTGCAGGGTTCGACCTGGCAGGCAGCGTAGTGGCAGTGGGGCATGGTGTCACCCAGTACACTGTGGGGGAGCCTGTCTTTGGGAGGGCGCCTTTCTTTGTAAGCTCTTGAAAAGGAAACATTGTGTTTTGAGCTTATTTATCTGTCTGGATGCACTGGAGACATTTGTCCCAACTCTCTTCTCTCATCACCATGCCTGGCTACCCTGCTGCCACCCGTCAAGCCCCATCTCACCCCATCATACACCCCCCATGCATTACCCCCTCCTCCCTGTTCTCACTCTATTCCCCTGTCCCAGAAAATGGGTGCTCTGGCGCAATACGCTGTACTAGACCAGGACGGCAGTGCGCGCAAGCCCGCCTCTCTTTCCTTTGAGACTGCTGCTGCTCTCCCCATCGCCGGCCTCACAGCCCTGCAAGCCGTGCGCGACTACGCTGGCCTGCCTCTCCCTGCAGCGCCTGTAGCGCCGCAGAGTGCGAAAGGAAGCCATGACAGCAGCAGCAAGGGCAAGAGCAGCAGCAGCAGGTGCAACGCACGGGTGCTGGTGGCGAATGCATCAGGGGGGGTGGGGCACCTGGCAGTGCAGCTGGCCAAGGCAGCAGGAGCACACGTCACAGCCACTGTCGGCGCTCGCAACCTCGACTTTGCGCGGAAGCTAGGAGCAGACGAGGCGCTGGATTACAACTCCACTGCAGGAAAGCAGCTCATTCCTTCCCCATCCCCTAGCCTTTCTGCTCATGCCGCGGCGCAGATAGCTTCAACTGCTGACCCCTATATCGGTGGGCGCTATGATGTGGTTATAGATTGCTCTCCCAACAGCCTGGCTGTTTCTGCTGTGGATAGGGTTCTCCGTCCCCAAGGGAAGTGGGTGCACGTGATACCCCCGCTCTCAGTGTTCGCCCTAGGACTCTGGCGCCGCTTGGCGCTTCGGCCCAAAAAGATATACTCAGTGATGATGGAGAATAGGGGGGCTGATTTGGAGGTGTTGGGACGGATGGTGGGGGAGGGGAAAGTGAAGGTGGTGGTGGAGAGTAGTGTGCCGTTTGAAGAGGCTAGAGAGGCGTGGAGGAAGAGCATGGAAGGGCATGTGACAGGGAAGGTAGTGGTTAGGATGGAGTGAAGGGCGACGAGGTGTAGAAGCTGGTTGTATCAATGAATTGCTACCGTATTAGCCCGGATATAAGACCCATGGGTCTTATCACATACCGTTGAGAAATATTCCAAATGGTCCTAGATCCAGGGGCAAAAAACCGGGTTACCACAAGATAAGCGCCTAATACCCAGGGTCTTCTATTCCTAGGGGGTCTTATATCCGGGCTTTTACGGTATGTATTATGACGTGAATGTTCCAAGAATCACGTGTGGACTTGTTCCTCTCGCACTTGGAGCAGCCTTCTCATTCAGTCACATATTCATTCGCACCAAATTTCAGCTTGCATTCTTGCTTCTTGATCCAGAACCCTGTTATCAAAGAGACAGACTCGTCCACAGTAAATTCAGAAATCTGATGCACATGCACCCCTGCCTGTGTTGTTAGCTGACTACTACCCACTCACGTCACGCCGAGAAGTCAAGTCAATACTTTTAAAAGCTCCCATTGTCAAACATGTGTATCTCTAATGTTTGCATAGACTGTATAGGGTCACCTCTTAGAGGTACAACACTTAGGTATAATCACTTGTACTCTCTCACTAGTCAATCATTTTTCAGTTCTAAGATGGTATCAGCAGTAGGTAGGTCCCGCCGCCCGCTCACGCTTCCGCTCTAGGACCTAGCCGCCCCCGCGCCCGTCCTAGTCGACCGCCCTAGCCGCGACCTAGCGCGCCCGTCCTAGCTGCGCCCGCGCGCCCGTCCTACTGGCCCCCGTGCCCGTCCTAGCAGGCCCCCCGCGCCCGTTCTCTCGGCCCCGCGCCCGTCCTACTGGCCCCCGCGCCCGTCCTAGCCGACCCCGCGCCCGTCCTACCGGCCCCCGTGCTCGTCCTAACGGCCCCAGCGCCCGTCCTAGCTGGCCCCGCGCCCGTCCTAGCGCCCCCCGCGTCCGTCCCAGCCGGCCCCGCGCCCGTCCTAGCGGCGCCCGCGCCCGTCCTACAGGCCCCTGCGCCCGTCCTAGCAGGCCCCGCACCCGTCCTAGCAGGCCCCGCGCCCGTCCCAGGCCCGCCCTAGCCGGCCCCGCGCCCGTCCTAGCTGGCCCCCGCGCCCGTCCTACCGGCCCCCGTGCCCGTCCTACCGGCCCCTGCGCCCGTCCTAGCTAGCCCCCGCGCCCGTCCTAGCCGACCCCGCACCCGTCCTGCCGGCCCTGCGCCCGTCCTACTGGCCCCCGCGCCCGTCCTAGCCGACCCCGTGCCCGTCCTACCGGCTCCCGTGCCCGTCCTAACGGCCCCAGCGCCCGTCCTAGCCGGCCCCGCGCCCGTCCTAGCGGCCCCCGCGCCCGTCCCAGCCGGCCCCGCGCCCGTCCTAGCGGCGCCCGCGCACGTCCTACAGGCCCCCGCGCCCGTCCTACAGGCCCCTGCGCCCGTCCTAGCAGGCCCCGCACCCGTCCTAGCAGGCCCCGCGCCCTTCCCAGGCCCGCCCTAGCCGGCCCCGCGCCCGTCCTAGCTGGCCCCCGCGCCCGTCCTACCGGCCCCCGTGCCCGTCCTACCGGCCCCTGCGCCCGTCCTAGCTAGCCCCCGCGCCCGTCCTAGCCGACCCCGCGCCCGTCCTGCCGGCCCTGCGCCCGTCCTAGCGGCCCCCGCGCCCGTCCTAGCCAGCCCCGCGCCCGTCCTAGCGGCCCCCGCGCCCGTCGTACTGGCCCCCGCGCCCGTTCTGCCGACCCCTGCGCGCGCCCTGCCCGTCGCCCTCCGGCCCCGTGCTCACCTTCCCGCAGGACTGCCGCCAATCTGCGTGCGGCCCGCTCTTCGTGCTGCTCCTGCACTGCACCCTCCCTGGTACAGTTCTCCATCACCTTACACTGCACTATACCGCACTGTACCGCTCTGCACCGCACTGTACTGCACTGCACCGCACTGCACTGCGCTATCTCGCACTGCACTGTACCGCGCTCCACTGCCTCACCTGGCCCTGCCCTGCACTGTTCCTGATGGCGGCGGAGCTTCGCTTCGACGGTGAAGGCCAGCCTCTGGAGTTCGAGGCGTGGCTAGCCGACCTCCGCCGCCACCTCACTGGTCAGTGGCAGGATGGCCACTCGCTCTCGGCACACCTTGACGGTACGCTTCCCTGCCCAGACCCCCCTGCTGTGCTGCCCGCTGACCCCACACCTGCTGAACGCGAGTCTACTGCGGCCGCTGCCCTCGCTCGCTCTGTCTGGCTTTCTCGTGACGCTGTCGCACAGCTTGCCATTAGCAATGCCCTCCCCCCGTCTGAGCGCCCTCGCTTTAGGTCTATCATCACCGCCCAGGCTTTCTTAGATGCTGTTATCCGGCGCTATTCCGCCCCGCTTGCTGCCTCGGTGGGTCGCCTGATCCTACCGATGCTCTTTCCTGACCTTGCGTCTTTCCCCACTGTCGCTGACCTGGCTGCCCACCTGCGCACGATAGACGAGACCTGGCGCACCGCCTGCACTGACGCACAGCTTAGAGCCCACCAGCCGCCCATTACCTCTACCCTCTACCTGCTTGCCACCCGCCTCCCTGACCGCCTTGCCGCTGCTCATGACCGCTTCCTTAGCATTCACCCCGGTGACCTCACCCTCACAGACTTCGTAGACACCCTGAATGTTATTAAGACCCGCCACCGCTCTATCGCCCAGGCGAGCGGTACTGTGCCAGTCCCTATCTTTCAGGGTTGTGCCCCCGCTCAGTGCACCTTCGCCGATGATTCTGCAGCTGTGTTTGAGACCGCCGCTGCAGCGCAGTTCCGTCCGGAGAAGGGCCGCCGCCCCAAGGCTGGGTGCGGCGGAGGAGGTGGGGGTGCAGGTGGAGGTGGTGGTGGAGTCGGGTCGCCTGGTGGTGGAGTAGACGAGGGGACCCTGCCAGGTCCAGCTGAGCCGCCGCCCCAGCAGCCGCAGCAGCAGCAGCAGCCGCAGCAGCCACAGCAGTCGCCGCAGACGAGGCAGGCGAGTGCCCTCCCACCCGGGTGGCCTGGCGCTGGTGGTGGTCGTGCGCGTGGTGGTGTGCCGGGTGGCGGTTCAGGAGGCGTGCGCTGTCAGTACCAGATCCAGATCGGTCCTCGCTGCGGCTTCGTTTGCGGTAAGATCGGTCACACCACTGCCCGCTGTTTTCGTCGCCTGGACGACCTGTTTCGTCAGCGCTTCGGCCCGTCGCCCGACCTCCCGGACTGGCACAGTTTGCTTAGTCGTAGAGTTCAGATCTTTGACATGGACATGGATGCCATTGTTTCTGCGCTGCATGTGATGTATGCTGATGACTCTAGTGTGCTCCCCTCTTATTACTCCTTGTCGCCTAGTGTAGGTGTGCCTAGATTAGCGTCCCCTGCTGCGTCAGGCGTAGGGGCTCCAGCTTTGTTTAGACTTGGTGCTTCCGCCGTCACCCCATCGCCAGACGCCACTGCGTTCGCTTTCCTTCACCTTGGACTCTGGCGCTTCCCGGTGTTTCTTCCGCGGCTCTACTACGCTGACGCCGCTTCCTATTCCTGCTGTAGTTACTCTTGCTGACCCCTCCAGCAGTTCCAGTCGTCGCCCGCAGTTCCACCACCCTTCCCTGTCCGGCGGTTCCTTCGGGCTCTCTCACAGGTCTGCATATCCCCTTATTCTCCAGGAACCTAATTGGTGTCGGCTGCCTCCAGGACCTTGGCGTCACCACTACGTTCCCTGGTCACGAGCGGTATGCTGTCTGTACCGAGGCCGCCACTGGTACCCCCCTGTCCACGTTCCCCCAGTACCCGGTGTCCGGCATGTTCACCCTGGACACCGTAACCCCCCCGGCTGGGGCGCCCCTTCAGGTGGCTGCGTCTACCCAGGTTGCTGCTGCGTGCTCCTGTCGGTCCCTCACTCACCCGACTCTCCTTTGGCACCACCGTCTAGGTCACCCTACGCTCCCGCGTATGCGTCACATGTCCCAGCACGGTCTCGTCCTTGGTCTCCCTGGTTCGTTCCCCGCTTTTCCCTCTTCCCCCGCCCCATATTGTACGCCTTGTGTCGAGGGTCGCCTTCGCCGTGCCCCTCACTCCTCCTCGTTTCCCACTACCGCCGCGCCGCTGCAGACCCTGCACATGGACGTCTGGGGCCCCGCTCCCGTCCATGGACCGCGTCGAGAGCGCTACTTCCTTGTGCTTGTCGATGACTTCACTCACTACACCACAGTCTTTCCCCTATAGCGCAAGGCCAACGTGCCTGACGCTCTCATCCCCAGGCTTGTCTTTGCCCGTGTCCATCGAGGTCTCCCTGTCCTGCGTCTTCACTCCGACCGTGGTGGCGAGTTTGCCTCAGGTGTCCTTGGTCGCTTCTACAAGCGGAGGGCATCACCCAGACGTTCACTTTGCCGGACTCCCCACAGCAGAATGGGGTCACAAAGTGATGCATCGGTTTGGTCATGGAGGTGGCTCACACCTCCATGATCCATGCCAGTGCACCCCATTTTCTGTGGCCGTTCGCCGTTCGCTACGCTGTTTACCAGCTTAACCTGTGGCCGCACCCCCTGCGGCCGCAGGTTTCGCCGACCCTTCTTTGGACCGGGTCTCCTGGTGACGCGTCTGCGTTCCACGTCTGGGTCTTGCTCGCGTTTGTGCCTCTGGCATGGACAAGCTCACTGCCCGCACCCTTCTCTGTGTCTTCCTCGGTTTCCCCATTGACGCGTCCGACTGGCACTTTTACCACTCGTCGTCTCACCGGTTCTTTCACTCTCGCGACGTCACCTTTGACGAGTCCGTCTCCTTCTACCGTCGCTTCCCCCACCGCGGTCCCCCTGTTACTCCCTCCCTGTTCCTGGTCACTCCTTCCCCGGTCGTCCCTGCCCCCCCCCCTCCCCCTCCCTGTCCTGCCCCCTCTGGTGTGTCCCATGTTACCCCTCTCCTGTCGGTTGTCCCGATCGAGGAGTCCTCTGACTCTGGTGGTCCTGCGGTGCAATCCTAGCCGTCTGCCCCTCCCCCGGTGTCTCCTCCTCTCTAGCCTCTGCAGCCGCCGTCGCCTCTGCTGTCGCAACCGTCGTCTCCGCCGCCGTCGCCGCCACACCCGACGTTACCGCCGCCGCCGCCGCCGTCGCAGCAGCAGTTCGTCGACTCTGGGGGTGCCCGCGTTGGAGTGGGTGCTAGTTCTGGCGTTCCTGTTGTGGCCTGCCCCGGTGGCCCTGGGGGTGGTACCGGTGCTCGAAGGGTTTCGAGCTATGGGGGTGTTCCTTCTGGGGGTGCCGGAGTGGAGTGTCCCGGAGGTAGCTGAGGTGCAGCTTGTGGTCCGGGTGTTGGTGTTGTATCCCCGCAGCAGCAGTCCCCGCCGGTGTCAGCCCTTTGCCTGCTCGGCCTTTCGTCCCCTGACTCTGCGTCTGTTTGTCTCCTGGCGCCTCCTCCTCTTCCTGTCTACAGCCATGTGTTCCCTCCGCCGGACTCGTCCCCGGCTCGTCTTCCCCCTCGCTCCCCCCTTGTGTCCCCTCCTTTGTCTCCTGACCCGATGCCTCCGTCTCATGTCTGGTCCCGCCGTCCCTCCCGCGCTCGTCTTGTCTCCCCTGTCACGCGCTCTCACCCTATGTTGCTCCGTTCCCACGCGTCTCATCCTCCCCTTCTACCGTCGCCGCCTCCGTCCTCTCTTACCTTTGCGCCTCCTCCTCTGTCTAACTGCCTTCGTGCCGCTCGTCCTCTTGTTCCTCGGGTCCCCCTCTCTCGTTACCGACCCGTCCGTTCCGGTCTCGTGTCTTGACGCTCTTGTCGCTGCGGTCGCTGACTTCACCTCTACCCGCCGCCTTGACTACGCCACCGCTCTGGTCTCCGACCCTGCCTGTCCTCCGTCTATCCGGGGTGCTCCTGCCCTCGGTAGTGACGTCCTGGAGGACCGCCAGTTTCCTGTCCGAGGCTGCTCCCCATCTCCGTTCCATGCTGCTAGTCCGTGAGGGTGACCCAGACGCTTTCGACATCCCTACCCCTCGCATTTATGCTGAGGCCACCTCGGGACCCTGGGCCTCTCAGTGGATAGCTGCCATGGAGCAGGAGATGGCATCTTGGAGATCCACCGGCACTTTCGTCGACGCAGTTCACCCGCCTAGGGTGACCTTAGTCGATGGCCGCTGGCTCTTCAAGGTGAAGCACCCTCCTGGAGAGCTGCCTTTGTTCAAGGCGCGCTACGTGGCTAGAGGTTTCAGTCAGCGTGAGGGGGTGGATTTTTTCCAGACCTTCGCTCCGACCCCGAAGATGCCTACTCTTCGGGTTCTGCTACACTTAGCAGCTCAGTGTGACTATGAGCTTCACTCCCTCAACTTCTCCACTGCCTTCCTTCAGGGCAGCCTACACGAGCAGGTCTACCTGCGTCGCCCTCAGGGCTTTACTGGCACCTTCCCTCCTGGGACCCAGTGGCTCCTGTGGCGTCCCGTCTACGGCCTGCGGCAAGCTCCCCATGAGTGGCAGGACACGCTGCATGCTACCCTTGCTGACCTGCAGTTCTTTCTGTCCTCTGCTGACCCCTCGCTCTTCGTTCGTACTGGCAAGACTCCGTTCTACATCCTTGTTTACGTGGACGATCTGGTCTTTGCCACAGCAGACAGGGATGCACTGGCCTCCGTGAAGGCAGAGCTGCTGAAGAGACACACTTGCACTGACCTTGGAGAACTGCGCCGTTACCTTGGCTTGCAGATCTCCAGGGACAGAGCAGCGCGCACCTCCAT
This sequence comes from Closterium sp. NIES-67, assembly GCA_027943415.1. Classification (NCBI taxonomy): domain Eukaryota; kingdom Viridiplantae; phylum Streptophyta; class Zygnematophyceae; order Desmidiales; family Closteriaceae; genus Closterium; species Closterium sp. NIES-67. The sequence continues at coordinate 325,538 of BQMB01000849.1, read as the reverse complement.
CTTGACTCAGTCACACTTGGTGCGCCAGGTCCTTCAGAGATTCGGCCTTCAGTTCTCCTCTGCACAGCCCACCCCACTGCAAGTAGACCACAGACTCTCCGCTCCAGTTCCTGAGGAGTCAGTAGAGCCCAGTGGTCCTCACGCTGAGCTAGTGGGTTGCCTCATATACCTGATGACTTGCACTCGCCCAGATCTTGCATATCCTCTCAGCATCCTGGCTCGCTTTGTGGCTACAGGTAGACACCGACCGCAGCACTGGTCTGCCGCTAAGAGGGTTTTGCGTTATCTTGCCAGTACATCGGGCATGGGGCTTGTGCTAGGAGGACGCAGGTCAGGGGTTCTTACTGGACAAACAGACGCTTCCTGGGCAGACGACGCCGAGACACTCAGGTCTTCCCAGGGCTACTGCTTCAGCCTTGGTTCAGGTGCCGTCTCGTGGAAAGCTACCCGCTCCTCGTCTGTTGCCCAGTCTAGCTGTGAGGCCGAGATCTACACTAGTGCCATGGCGGCTCAGGAGCTCTGCTGGCTGACCTTCTTGCTCACAGACTTAGGTGAGCGGCCTAGCTCTGCCCCGGTCCTGTACGCTGACAACAGGGCCATGATCCTCCTGTGACAGGAGCCTCGACTCGAGGGCAGAGCGAAGCATATCCAGCTGCGGTACTTCCTTCTGCGCGAGCTACAGCAGCGCCGCCACGCACGCGTAGTACACTTGGCCTCCGGTGCCAACACAGCTGATATCTTTACAAAGGCGCTTGCGCCTAAAAATCATCAGCGGCACTGTCTACAGCTCGGTCTAGTTCCTGTAGCCTCTCACTTGCTAGGGCCTTGACTTTGTGCTGTCCTATATATCTTTAAGTACTCAGACTGGACTTGTGTCCTCTCCCAGTGACTGGACTAGTAGTGCCGCCCTGGTCTTGTTCTTGCCTTGCCTGTACTCCTTTTGACTGGTCTTTAGACCCTTGTCTTAGTGGCTTGACTAGTAGTGCCACCCTTAGCTGCTTGTTCAGGACCTGCCCCTATGCAGTCTAGGGGGTGTGTCAAACATGTGTATCTCTAATGTTTGCATAGACTGTATAGGGTCACCTCTTAGAGGGTACAACACTTAGGTATATTCACTTGTACTCTCTCACTACTAAATCATTATTCAGTTCTAAGACCCATCTCATAATTACTAGAGTTTAATACTTGGTTGGGGAAGGCGGACTTTGATTGGTAGGCGAGGTGAAATAAAAAGGGACGAAAACGAAACGGGGGTGGCGAGGCCCTTTGGATTCGACAAAACTTCCAAACCAAAAATCCGGTTTGGGGGAAAGTGGCTTGAGATTGGTTTTGCACATCCATTAGGTTGGTTGTTTACTTCGGAGGGTTCTGAATCCAAGTTTTTTGCACAACCTCTTTCCACTTCATTTCCAGCGGTCGATTTAGACTTCCATATCATAACTCAGTCACTAACCACCGAGTTAAAAGGGCTTGTTAAGTAGCGGGTAAGTGCGCCCATAACCCACCAGTCTCTGCACCTGTAACCCTTCCCCGGGGACCAAGTGCAACCCCAGCGTGTATCATGACACCCTTGTAAAATTATATTTGTTATATAATTGTAGGCTTGGTAGGTGTTATCGAACTCTACTGTAGAGGGTACAACTCCCTCCTTGTATGCCTCTCTCTCTTCTATTCCAACTCTCTTTTCTCTCATCAAACTTTACTCTCCTAGCTCCTAGCTCCTAAACCCTTACGTCATTTTCATGGCCGCCCTTCCTTTCTAGCTAAGTTAGTCTTCTAAAATAGTATCAGAGCTGTTCGTTCCTTGTGGGCCTGCTCCTCACGCTTCCGCCGCGCTCTTCTACTCTCTCTCTCGCTAAGAAGAGGTGCTGGCCGCGTCGTCATGCCGCCAGCCGCGTCGTGCTGCCGTGGCCGCGTCGTCATGCCGCCAGCCGCGTCGTGCTGCCGCGGCCGTCGCAACGCGCTGCCGTGGCGTCGCGCTGTCGTGGCGTCGACGTCAAGCCGTGGCGGCGTCGGCGTCGACGTCAAATTGTGGCGGCGTGACGGCGCCGTCGTGCTGCCGCGGCGTCTACGCAACAGCGCGCGGACGGCACGGACGGCAGCGGCCAGCACCTCTTCTTAGCAATGGCCAGCACGCCCGCATGCAGCCAGCGCACCACACGGGGCGGCACGCTCCCGGGCTCCGCTGCTGAAGCCCCACCCCCCTTCCCTTGCATCCCCTCTTCCTTGCCGCAGCCGACGGCTACTTCGCGCCGGCCGTCCCACCGTCGCGGAGCCTGGCCACGCCGCCAAGTGCTGCGAGCTCCGCCGCCGCTGGCAGCTGTCGTCGAAGCCGCCGCCGCCGCCGCAGCTGGTGCCGCTGACCACGCCGCCGCACGCCGCCGGCGCCGCCGCTGTCGACGCTGCCGCCGTTGCCGCCGTTGCAGCCGCTGTCCTCGTTGTCGACGTTGCCCTGCCTCACGCGCCGTGGGGTTGACCGTGCTGAAGTAGCAGTCGCTGCTACTGAGTATGGGGGTGCTAGGTTAGGGGGTGTGGGTGTGTGTGGGCTTGCCACTACCGAGCCTAGGGGGTGTGTTCAATTATATTTGTTATATAATTGTAGGCTTGGTAGGTGTTACTAAACTCTACTGTAGAGGGTACAACTCCCTCCTTGTATGCCTCTCTCTCTTCTATTCCAACTCTGTTTTCTCTCGTCAAACTTTACTCTCCTAGCTCCTAGCTCCTAAACCCTCACACCATTTTTATGGCCGCCCTTCCTTCCTAGCTAAGTTTGTTTTCTAACAACCCCCCCCTTGCTGGGGTAGGCGGAGGACACAAGAGCCTCTGCAGCACTGCCACCTCTCCGGTGCACAGTGGGAATTGAACCCGGGTGGTCACATAGCTCCAATACCATATCAGAAATCAGTCACTCACCACTAAGTTAAAAGGGCTTGTTAAGTAGCGGGTAAGTGCGCTCACAACCCCCCAGGCGCTGCACCTGTAACCCTTCCCTGAGGACCAAGGGCAACCCCAGCATGTATCATGACATTCCAGCCTCTGAACCGCCAGATCGGCACTACTAGACGATCCAACGGTTGTACTTCCTTGTGTCATTATATATTATATATATAATTGTTTAGGCTTGGTAGGTTTGCTACATTCCTGAATCCTACTGTAGAGGGGACAGCCCCCCCCCCCCTTCTTGTATCTCATTCTCTTCTAGTCCAAGCCTCTTTCCTCTCGTAACTTTCTCCTAGCGCCTAAACCCTCACGCCATTTCCATGGCCCCTCTCCTTATCTAGCTTGTTTAACATGGTTTCAGAGCAGGAGGTCCTCCCTGCTAGGCCGTCTCATCACACTTCCGCAGCGTTCTCTCCCTCCTCTTCTCACTTCCACGCCGCTGTGGCAGCCATGACGTGCTGCCATGGCGGCTTCGTGGTGCTGCCGTGGCAGCCTCGACGCGCTGCCGTGGCGTCGACGCCACGCCGTGGCGGCATCGTCGTGCTCTCGTGGCAGAGTCGACGTGCTGTCGCGGCAGCGACGCCGCACCATGGTGGCGTTGTCGAGCTGCCGTGGCGTTGTCGAGCTGCCGTGGCGTCGTCGACGGGCGGCAGCGGGCCGCGCAATGTTTTAGCGCCAGCCAGCTCGCCCGCACGCCAGCCAGCGCCGCGCCGCCATGGCACCTCGCTGCAGCTTCGCCCCCCCTCCTCTGCATTTCCCTTTCTCCCCGCCGCAGTCGATGGCTGTCTCGCCTCGTGCGGCCCCATCATTGCTGAGCCGGGCCACGTCGTCGGGTGCTGTGGTCTCCATCGCCGCCGCCGTTGCCGTTGAAGCCGCCGCCGCCGTTGAAGCCGCCGCCGATGCCGCAGGTGCCGTTGGCTCTACCGCCACCCGCCGTCGCAGCCGCCGCTGTCGTCGTACTATCGTCGACGCCGCCACCTTCATCACCGACGGGGTCGCGAGGCTGCTAGGGGACGGGGCCGCGGGGCCGCTAGGTGACGGAGCCGCGGGCCCGCTAGGGGACGGGGCCGCGGGGCCGCTAGGTGACGGGGCTGCAGGGCCGCTAGGTGACGGAACCCCGGGGCCGCGGAGCGACGAGGTGGCTAGGACCTAGAGCGGAAGCGCTAGGTGGGGGTGTGGGGGGGGGGGGGGGGGGGGGGGGGGCACCTACTCATGATACCATGTTCAAGTGAAAGAATGTCAAGAACAAGGCATACAAGAGAATATAACCTAATGGGTTGTACTCCCTAAGGCACAACCCTATATAGTCTATAGAAACATACAATATATGTTTGACACAAGGAACGTCTCTGGACTTTAGTTTTCAGAGTACCATAGGAACAACTCCCATCGTACTAGAGGCGCAAGATCTCATTAGTCATATGGATTTTAAAGGTCGACTTCAACAGCTGACCCCCGGATGTGTCTCTAAGGAGGACCCAGCAGTGAAAACTGATAAATGGCCAACGTCAACGAAATACAACTACCATGGTTTCAGGATAGAATTGCTCGTGGCCGACGCCCTGCAGATTCAAGATTACCATGCAGTGACAGACACACTGATAAACTTCTACAATAAATGAGTGACACGCAATATGCATGCATACTGTACATACTTCACACCTGCGAAGTAATTCCAGTCTCGCTCGTGTTACCAAACCCCGTTTGTCCTGTGCATGACACCTGCAGTTTATTATACATGAGAAACCCTAAAGTGAGCAACGGAAAGTCATGGATCGCTTTGGACACAATGGCGTATATCTACATGGCCAGCCTCAAGAAATTTTTTGTAAGCTGTAAGGATAAGCGTATATTCCTGGACTTCGACTATGCCGCCGTCGTCATTGTCGTGGAGTGAGTTGCTGGGTTTAAACAGGGCATTGATGGAATGCTGATGGTAATTGAAAGTACACACTTCTGACTGAATGCTAGGTTGATTTGCGCAGTTTCCATTTCATTATGATGGTAGTCTAAAACGCTAAGGTTCTGCTGACTCCGGAGGAAGAGTGGCCAAAAGGCGCCGCACCACGTATGCTGCACTACGACTCCATGTGCCAACATGCAGCTGACCCACGCGTCATCCCAGTCATAAAAACGTAAGACACATCACTGTTTTAGCGATTCAAACCAATGAAATGACATGCTAATATGTGATGTTTCGTCTTTATAGGATTCTTGCAAAGGAGTTCTAGCGGTACAACAAGGACCTGCCAAAAGATCGTATGGAGGATACCATCGAACGTATGGTGACAACACCACTGATGGTAAGCATTACTCTCTCCCTGACTGCGAATACTCAATTCCACACCTAACCAATATCTAACAAGTGGCCTTCAACACCTTGACCTCTGTAGGAGTGGCAAATCCCCAAGCAGCCGCATGACAGTGTTGACTGTGATATCTACACCTGCCTATATCTACACACCCTTGTAAAGACAGACTTCACGCCGCTGGAAGGCCCAATGGCTTTCGAAATGGGACCCATGGCGTACCGTCGAACTATTCGCGCAGACATGTGTGCCCATGCGAGCAGCGAGCTGCTGCCTGCCCTCCTTGTGAGTTGCAAGCAGATCCCAAGTCAGCAGCCATTTGGACGGAGTGCTCCAAAAAGCACCACCTCAATAGCGGAGGTGAACGACATGCAAGGATTGTTGGGGGAGGCCAATTCAGATATCGCAGAACTACGTCAGCAAGTGACGGGGTTGCGCGGAGAAGTGCGAGAACTAGAAGTTAAGCTCCTGATGGGACATCGACATTGGTCCGCGCGCGTGGAGGCACTAGAGAAGAAGTTGGGGATTGCAGCGTCAATGGATGTGGTGGAAAGGCATGAGGCAGGAGAGAAGCAGGAGCCAAAAGCAGAAGTGAAGGAAACGCAGGAGGGAGGAGTGGAGGGAAGGACGCCAACTAAGGTGCTTCATGCGAGTGGAGAACAGCTGCTGAATGATACCGCCACCTCTCCACACCCTGCCCTTTGCGCCACCTCGGGCGCAGCATGTGCTAAGACCACCGGGCCAGTTCACGAGAACAAGGTTGCTTCCCACGCAGGGGATACGTGATCCAAGTTTCCTCTTTGACGAGCTAGTATGTCTTCTTCGTTCTTGCCTTGAGTAGCTTCTAGAATTGTGTTTTGGTTATTTTTTCGAACCTTTTGACATTCTGCTCCATGTGCCAGCCACAAAAGTAGTGGAGGACTTTGCTCGGGAACACGTCTTTCACCGCCGAAATGAGACCTTTGTCTCTATCGCTGATGATAGAGGAATCATCACAATCCTTCCACTTTGGAAAGTGCTTGTCAAACAGCTCGCAAAACCATGTCCAAGCTGCCTTTGTTTCTGTTGTGTGATGTCATCATATGCTATCACATTCTGTCTGCCTCCCATCCCTTGTTTCAATTCGCATGTATGGTTTGACTGTGTGTGAAAGAATTTGTGTGGTGTGTGTTCTGGAGTTTGGGAATGTGTTTTGTGTTATTCTGTCTGAGCAGGTATTTTTGATGATAGATCTTGAGAAGATCTTTCCGACGCAACAAGAATCGCTTCAATCGGAGCAAGAACGCGAAAGCTATGAAGATTCGAAGTTCATGAGCTTGCGTTACAATTGCGGCGGTTACAAAGTGAAGTTGTGGGGTGACTCTATATGGAGTTGGGACCATTAGGGGTTGGGGAAATTCGTCACTCTACTGTAGCAGCTGCAAATTGGTTGGGAACAACCAAGCTAGCAAGGGTGGCCAACTTGGATGGATTGGTTGGGAAGGGACAAATGTCAAAGTTGGGGTTCCTATAGGGGGGGAATCTTTGTGCTTATGGGGTTTCCTTGGTTGGGGACTCTCTTGGGACCTTCCCTCTCATCCCTCTCCTCTGATTCCTTGTGAGATTCTTGAACTTTGATTGAACTTTTGAGATTGAGTTAAGTTCTCCTCCTACATCTTACCCCCCCAGTGCGTCCAAAGACATAGCATCGCAAATACTCCATCAATCGACGTGATTCAAATTGAGAACGGTAGCTAAGATTAAAAACTACAACATATTTGATTTTCGCGACATTCCAACGGCTAGTTTTTTGTCGACGTCGTTTCTTGTGAAGACGACTTTTCTGTCCAGAATTTCGGATTTATATTTTGAGTAATTCTAGCTCCTAAGTTCACCTAGACTCCGTCCTTAAAACTAACAGTTTCCCCCTCCACTAGAGCGTAGGCCTGCAGTATGATTTGCTGGTTCCATCCATTGCCACAACTATCAAAAGCGCGGCCCTCTGTGAGCTGATCAAGAATGTGCCGTTGAGAGCGATAATTGGACGGCAAAACTGCAAGGCTTCCTTTGTTGTAGATGGTGCAACAAAAAAACGCAGGAACTGGTGATAGTAGAGAAGCAGCTGTACTATTGCTCCTGGATCAATAGCCTTAAGCCGATGAAGAAACGCAGGAATGTACGCGAATGATTCAGACCAATCCCCGAAGCGGTCCTCCATGATGCCCACTTTTAATCTGCCAACGGTGCTCATGAATCTCGAAGTCAGATTGCACTCCCTCATGAGAATGTAGTTTGCATTTCATAAGCCATGAAATCGTCTTCTCACGCTAATCATACATGTAAGCGTTGTGGTATGACACTTTAAGGCCGCCTTTGCCCGCAATCTGTGCCACGTACAGTAACACTTGGGAGTGTTGAACGGCCATGCCCGTACAAGGTGACCATAACGTCGCCAAAGCAGTTCTCGTCGGTTGCCGAGCTGTCTTGCCCATGTCTCTCTGTAAAGCCTGTCACATGTGTGCTTAGAGTGATCAGATAGCTCTACAATCTGCCACGACCTGCCTCGCTCGATACGGGCATAGCAACATTTCCATGGACACGGTGGACTCTGTTAAATTATATATATTATATAATTGTAGGCTTGGTAGGCATTACTGAAACTTACTGTAGAGGGTACAACACCCCTCCTTGTATCCCTCTCTCTTATATTCTCGATCTCATTTTTTCTCTCGTAACTTTCTCCTAGCTAAACCCTCATGCCATTTCATGGCCGCCTACCCTTCCTAGCTACCTAGCTCTCGTGACAGACTCATCCCCAGCTTCAAACCTTTGCAGATTGCTATGGCAGACGAGCATCTAGTAGCCTTCATCGCAGAGCCAAACCTGTGTTCAAGAGCATAGTCTTAGAGTGCATACTTGCAATTGTCTCGACTGCTATACCATCCCTTCTCTACGATGGCGGCGTGGTCGTTGAAAGTAGGCCCAGTGTTTGCCTCAAACTCCACATCCATTCTATCATGTATGATGTCAAACATGTCTCGCTGGTTGGAAGGTGGATCCTCCTTGGTAGAGTAGAAATAGATGGGCCTATAGCTAGGTGTAAGAATACTTAGAACTCCTGTCCTGTGTTAGATCAACCACTAGTTGAATGGTTGTATAGGGTGGGCGACTGAGCTGAGAAATCCATACGAACTGCCGGTATGCGGCATGGGTTCAAATATCTGCTAACATGAACCACACGCCAGACCGAGGTCTGAAATGTGGGCCAACAACACCTTGAAAGTGCGTATTGACCCATGAGATGTCAAATATATATATATATATATATATAGTTTATGTTTATATAGACTGTATAGGTTCGTATCTTAGAGGGTACAACACTTAGGCTTATACCCTTGTACTCTTTTCTCTCGACATTCAATTCTACGTTAAGATGGTATCATGCTTGGTAGGTAGGTCCCGCCGCCCACGCTTCCGCCCTAGGCCCCCGTCGCGCCGCCCCTAGCCCATCGCGCCTGTTCCTAGCCGCCCCCCTGCGCCGTTCGCGCCCGTCCTAGCCGGCCCCCTGAGCCGTTCGCGCCCGTCCTAGCCGGCCCCCTGAGCCATTCGCGCCCGTCCTAGCCGGTCCCCTGAGCCATCGCGCCCATCCTAGCCAGCCCCCTGAGCCGTCGCGCCTGTTCCTAGCCGGCCCCCTGCGCCGTACACGCCCGTCCTAGCCGGCCCCCCCTAAGCCGTCGTGCCCGTCCTAGTCGGCCCCCTGCGCCGTCGCGCCCGTCCTAGCCGCCCCCCCCCCTGGGCCGCCGTGGCCGTTCTAGCCGGCTCCCAGCGCCGTCGCGCCCGTCCCAGCCGTCAAGCCCGTCCCAGCCGTCGCGCCCGTCCCTAGCCGACCCCTCGCGCCCGCCCCTTGTTGGCCCCGCGCCCTCTCCTAGCCGGCCTCTTCACGCCCGCTCCGCGCCGGCCCCGCGTTCGTTTCGCCGCCGCCCACCTCCGACTCATGCCTGGCTCGTCTTTCCCGACCAGCACCGCCAGGCACCGCTCTACACCGCACAGCACCGCACTACACCGCGCTGTACCGCTCTGCATCGCACTGCACAGCACTGCACCGCTCTGAACCGCACAGCACCGCACAGCACCGCTTTGCACTGCACAGCACTGCACTGCACCGCTCTGCATCACACAGCATCGCACAGCACTGCACAGCATCGCACTGTACCGTACAGAATTGCGCCGCTGCTGCATCGCCCCTGATGGCGGACTCCATGCTCCGCTTTGACGCAGAGGGACAGCCGATCGAGTTTGACGCGTGAATGTTCGACCTCCGGCATCACCTCACTGGTCAGTGGCAGAACGGCCACTCCCTGGCGGTCCACCTTGACGGTACGCTCCCCTGCCCTGACCCCCCGGCTCCCCTGCCCGCTGACCCCTCGTCCGCTAACTGTGAGTCCGCTGCAGCTACTGCCCTTGCCCGCTCACTTTAGCTGTCGCGTGGCGTTGTTTTGCCCTTCCCCTGTCTGAGCGCCCATGCTTTAGGTCAGTCACGACTGCGCAGGAGTTTCTAGAGGCCGTCGTCAAGCGCTATTCCACCCCACCTGCTGCCTGTGTAGGTCGCCTGATCCTGCCGATGCTCTTCCCTGACCTTGCGTCCTTCCCTACTGTTGCTGACCTAGCCGCTCACCTGCACACGATAGACGCAACCTGGCGTGCTGCCTGCACTGAGACCTAGCTTAGAGCCTTTCAGCCGCCCCTCTGCTCTGCCCTCTACCTACTTGCCACCCGCCTCCCTGATCGTCTTGCTACTGCCCGCGACCACTTCCTTAGCACCCACCCTGGTGACCTCACTCTCACTGACTTTGTCGACACCCTGACTGCCATAGAGACCCGTCAGCGCTCTATCGCCCAGACCAGCGGTACTGTGCCGGTCCCTATCTTTCAGGGTTGTGCCCCCGCTCAGTGCACCTTCTCCGACAGGTCTGTCACTGTGGCTGAGTCCGCAGCTGCAGCGCAGATCCGTTCCGGGAAGGGCCGCCGCCCCAAGGCTGGGCGCGGCGGTGGGGGTGGAGGTGCAAGTGGAGGTGGTGGTGGAGTCGGGTCGCCTTGTGGTAGCGCTGATGAGGGGACCCTGACAGGTGCAGCCGAGCAGCCGCCTCAGCAGCCGCAGGTGTCGCAGCCGGACACGCACCAGCCGCAGCAGCAGCCCTCGCACCAGCCTCAGCAGCCACGGCAGCCGCAGCAGCAGAGGCGGGCGCGTGGCCTCCCGCCCGGGTGGCCTGGCGCTGTTGGTGGCGGTGGACGTGGTGGTCGTGCGCGTGGTGGGCTGCCAGGTAGCGGGTCGGGTGAAGCGCGCTGTCCGTACCAACTCCAGACCGGTCCTCGCCGTGGTTCTGGTTGCGGTAAGATTGGTCACACCTCCGTCCCCTGTTTCCGTCACTTGGATGACCTATTTCGTCAACGCTTCGGCCCGTCGCCCGACCTCCCCGACTGGCATAGCTTGTTTCGCCGTAGCGTTCAGATCTTTGATATGGACATGGATGAGATTGTTGCTGCCCTGCATATGATGTATGCTGATGACTCTAGTGTGACTGCTTCTTACTACCCCTTGTTGCCTAGTGTCGGCATGTCTAGTCTTGCCTCCCCTGCTGCGTCAAGCGTAGGATCCCCTGCTTTGTTTAGCCTAGGTTCTACTGTTGCTGCTCTGTCTTCAGACGCCACCGCTGCGCTCTCCATCACCCTTGACTCTGGCGCTTCTCGGTGTTTCTTCCGTAACTCCACTACGCTGACGCCGCTTGCTACTCCTGCTGCAGTTTCCCTTGCCGACCCCTCCTCCGGCCCGGTTGGCGCTCGCAGTATCACCACCCTTCCCTGTCCGGCGGTTCCTTGGGCTCTCTTACAGGCCTGCACATCCCCTCGTTCTCCAGGAACCTAGTTGGTGTCGGCTGCCTCCAGGACCTTGGCGTCACCACTACGTTCCCTGGTCACGAGCGGTACGCTGTCTGTACCGAGGCCGCCACTGGTGCCCCCCTCACCACGTTCCCCCGGGACCGGATGTCCGGCCTGTTCACACTGGACACCGCGACCCCCCCGGTTGGGACGTCTCCTTAGGTGGCTGCGTCTACCCAGGTTGTTGTGGCCTGCTCCTGTCGGTCGCTCACTCACCCGACACTCCTGTGGCACCACCGTCTAGGTTACCCCGCCCTCCAGCGTCTACGTCACATGTCACAGCACGGTCTTGTCCTACGTCTTCCAGGGTCGTTCTCTGAGTTGCCCTCCTCCCCAGCACCACCGTGCACGCCCTGTGTCGAGGGCCGGCCCCAACGTGCCCCTCACTCCTCCTCGTTCCCCCCTACCGCCGCACCACTACAGACTCTGCACCTCGACCTCTGGGGCCCCGCCCCCGTCCATGGGCCGCGCCGAGAGCGCTATTTCCTAGTGCTTGTCGACGACTACACGCGCTACACCACGGTGTTCCCCCTGGAGCGGAAGGCCGACGTGCCTGACGTTCTCATCCCATGGCTTGTCTCTGCGCATGTCCACCGTGGTCTCCTTGTCTTGCGTCTCCACTCCGACCGTGCTGGCGAGTTTGCATCTGGTTTCCTTGGTCGTTTCTGTCGTGCGGAGGGCATCACCCAAACGTTCACCCTGCCGGACTCCCCGCAGCAGAATGGGGTCGCTGAGCAACGCATCGGTTTGGTCATGGAGGTGGCTCGTACCTCGATGATCCACGCTGGTGCACCCCATTTTCTGTGGCCGTTCGCTGTTTGCTGCGCCGCTCATCAGCTTAACCTGTGGCCGCACCCCCAGCAGCCGCAGGTTTCGCCAACCCTTCTTTGGTCCGGGTCTATTGGTGACGCGTCTGTGTTTCACGTCTGGGGCTGCCTTACTCACGTTCGTGCCTCTGGCACAGACAAGCTCACTGCCCACAACCTCCCTTGTCTCTTCCTTGGTTTCCCCCTTGACGCGTCCGATTGGCACTTCTACCACCCGCCGGCTCACTGGTTCTTTCACTCCCGTGACGTCACCTTTGGCGAGTCCGTCTCCTTCTACCGCCGCTTCCCCCACAGAGGTCCCCCGGTTACTCCCCCCCTGTTCCTTGTCACCCCTTCCCCGGTCGCCCCTGTCCACCCCCCTCTCCCTCCCCGTCCTGCACCATCTGGTGTGTCTCACGTCACTCCCCTCCCGTCGGTTGTCCTGGTCAAGGAGTCTGCTGACTCTGGTGGCCCTGCAGCACAGTCCTCGCCGCCTGCCCCTTCCCACGCATCTCCTCCTCCGCCGCCTTCGCAGCTGCCGCCGCCGCCGCTATCGCACCCGCCGTCACCGCTGCCGCCGCCGCCGCAGGCGTTGCCGCAGCCGTCGCAGCAGCAGTTCGTTGACTCTTGGGGTGCTGGTGTTGGGATGGGTACTAGTCCTTTGGTTCCTGTCGTGGCTTGTCCCGGCGGGCCTGGGGGTGGTACCGGTGTTCACGGGGTTTCGGGCTCTGGGAGTGTTCCTTTTGGGGGTGCTGAAGTGGAGTGTTCCGGAGGTAGCCGTGGAGCAACTTGCCGTCCCTGTGTCGGTGTCGGGCCGCCGCAGCAGCAGTCACCGCCGGTGTCAGCCCTTCGCCTGCTCGGCCTCCCCTCCCCTGACCACATCTCTGTGGCTCCCCTGCCATCTCCTCCCCTTCCTGTTTACGGCCCTGTGTTCCCTTCCCCGGACTCGTCTTCGGCTCGTCTTCCTCCTCGTTTCCCTCCTGTGCCCCCTCCTCTGTCTCCTGACTCGACGCCTCCGTGTTACGTCTGGTCTCATCGTCCCTCCCGTGCTCGCCCCGTCTCCCCTGTCCCGCGCTCTCATCGTATGTTGCTTCATTCTCACGCGTCTCGTTCTCCACTCCTACCGTCGCCGCCTCCGTCCTCTCTTGTTGTTGCGCCTTCCCCCCTGTCTGACTACCTTCGCGCCGCTTGTCCCCTTGTTCCTCGGGTCCGTGCCTCCCTCGTTACCGACCCGTCTGTTCCCGTCTCGTCTCTCGCCACTCTTGTCGCTGCGGTCGCTGACTTCGCCTCTACCTGCCGCCTTGACTACGCCACCACTCTGGTCTCTGACCCTGCCTGTGCTCCGTCTGTCGAGGGTGCTCTTGCCCTCGGCACTGACGTCCTGGATGATCGCCAGTACGAGCTTGCTTTCCTGTCCGAGGCTGCTCCCCGTCTCTGTTCCATGTTGTTTGTCCCTGAGGGTGACCCAGACGCTTTCGACATCCCGACCCCTCGCACTTACGCTGAGGCGACCTCGGAACCTTGGGCCTCTCAGTGGATAGCTGCCATGGAGTAGGAGATGGCATCTTGGAGATCCACCGGCACCTACGTCGACGCATTTCCTGCACCTGGGGTAAACGTAGTCGATGGCCGGTGGCTCTTCAAGATGAAGCGCCCTCCTGGAGAGCCGCCTGTGTTCAAGGCGCGCTACGTCGCTAGAGACTTTAGTCAGCGTGAGGGGGTGGACTTCTTTCAAACTTTCGCCCCGACCCCGAAGATGACTACTCTTCGGGCACTGCTACACATAGCAGCACAGCGTGACTACGCGTTACACTCCCTCGACTGCTCCGTTGCGTTTCTTCAGGGCAGTCTACACGAGCAGGTCTACCTGCGCCGCCCTCAGAGTTTCACTGGTACCTTCCCTCCTTGGACCCAGTGGCTTCTGCGGCGCCAAGTGTACGGCTTGCGTCAGGCTCCCCGCGAGTGACACGACATTCTGCGTGCTACTCTTGCAGACCTGCGAATCTTTCCGTCTTCCGCAGACCCCTCGCTCTTTGTTTGTTCTGGCCAGACTCCGTTCTACATCCTTGTTTGCGTAGATGATCTGGTCTTTGCCACTGCAGACACCACCGCGCTGGCCTTTGAGAAGGAGAAGGAGACACACCTGCACTGACCTAGGAGAACTGCGCCACTACCTGGGCTTGCAGATCTCCAGAGACAGAGTAGCGCGCACCATCACTCTCACCCAGCCACACTTGGTGTGTTTGGTCCTTCGGAGGTTCGGTCTTTAGTTCTCCTCCGCACAGCCCACACCTCTTCCAGTAGATCGCAAGCTCTCTGCTCCAGTTCCTGAGGAGTCAATAGAGCCCATTGGTCCTTACGCAGAGCTGGTGGGTTGCCTCATGTACCTGATATCTTGCACTCGTCCAGATCTCGCATACCCTTTCAGCATCCTAGCTCGCTTTGTGGCCACAGGCAGACACAGACCTAAGCATTGGTCTGCAGCTACGAGGGTTCTGCGTTATCTCGCGAGTACATGAGGCATGGGGTTAGTGCTGGGAGGACGCAACCCAGTGGTCTTTACTGGGCACACAGGCGCTTCTTGGGCAGACGACGCTGAGACCCTTAGGTCTTCGCAGGGCTACTACTTCAGCCTTCGCTCAGGTGCTGTCTCGTGGAGAGCTACTCGCTCCTCGTCTGTTGCCCAGTCCAGCTGTAAGGCCGAGATCTACGCCGGTGCCATGGCGGCACAGGAGTTCCGCTGGCTTACCTTTTTGCTCACAGACTTAGGTGAGCGGCCTAGCTCTGCACCACTCCTGTACGCTGAAAGCAGGGCCATGACCCTCCTGTGTCAGGAGCCTCGACTTGAGGGCAGAGCAAAGCACATCCAACTGCGGTACTTCCTCCTGCGCGAGCTGCAGCAGCGTCGCCAGGCTCGCGTAGTACACTTGGTTTCCGGTGCCGACACAGCTGATATCTTTACGAAGGCCCTTGCGCCTAAAGATCCTTAGCGGCACTGTGTACAACTAGGCTTTGTTCCTGTTACCTGTCACCTGCTAGGGCCTTGACTATGTACTGACCTTTATATATACTTTTTATTCTTGACTGTCCTTGTGGCCTCTCCTAGTGGCTGGACTAGTAGTGCCGCCCTGGTCTTGCCCTTGCACTGGTCTGTACTTGTTTGACTGGTCTTTAGACCCTTGACTCAGATGTTGGACTAGTAGTGCCACCCTGAGTTGCCGTTTCTCTCATCAGGAACTGCACCTAAGCAGTCTAGGGGGTGTGTCAAACATATATATATAGTTTATGTTTGTATAGACTGTAAAGGTTCGTATCTTAGAGGGTACAACACTTAGGCTTATACCCTTGTACTCTTTTCTCTCGACATTCAATCCTACGTTAAGATGAGATGCATGTTCTCTCATATCTCAGGCCCTCGGAAGCGGGAAGTCGGTTCACGGAGCAGCCCTGTCACACTCCAGAGGCTTTGATCAGTGGTTTGACGAGACCCTCGGATCATTTCCCGCTCAATCACTAATCCTGAGAATGTCGAAGCTGTGCAAACCGATGTTCACACGTGTGATTTGCGAAACCGGCAAACTGTGCGTGGTATAACCAGACCGCAAAAATGGAAACAGGCATACGGTGATACGAAAATTATTTTGCATGCAATACAGCGTAACGCAATAATACTCGCGCACTGCATTTGAAGGGCGTGCCTTGTAATTTGGTCCGCGGGTTTTAAGAGGATCATAGAAGACTAATTAGGTTAAATGCGTGTGACATCTGTGGTTTTTTGGGTTGCGGAGCAACCTATTGCAATCGATCGGGCTGGTTTTTTTTTGGGTTGCCGAGCAACCTATTGCAATCGATCGGGCTGGTTTTTTTTTTTTTCAAGTTTGTGAAATAAAAATCAAATGTTTGTTGTGATGGAAATAAAACATTTTATGTATAATAAAGTCTCATCATGAAATGCTCCGCAACCCTAAGACGATCTCGTCGCCTCTTGTTTTTTTTTCAATCGCGTTCTTGAATGAACATGACTGTTCCTTTTTACAATACTACTTAAGGCAGGAACTTGAGGTGCATCCTCGGTAGAGAAATATATCAGGGTGCCTGTTAGAGGGGAATTCGTTCTTTAGGTCCCGCCTTTGTGACGTAGTGCTTGCGCACTGCTGATGTCGGGCAGGCTCTAACTGACTCCTCAAACTCCAGCTGACGGCATGGCTGGTGACGATTTTCTGACGACATCCGTAAGATCTGAACGTCGTGAACAATGGACTATGCTACGCATCGCGCTTCGTGGCTTGCTACGGCGCAATTCAAAGGCTCAAATAGCCAGACCAGGAGCAGCTCATTCATCAGCCCCTTCAGTTTCGTAATTCCATTTCCAGAATCTTGTTTCACACAGGCATTCCGCCAGTACATTTTGCAGCAGTATATCTCTCGCGCTGCGCTGATCTGCTGTCCACTGCCTGTTCGCGCGTAAATCCTGTGTGAAACGCTGCTGTTTCCTCGGCCTCCGCTGCCGCAGACGCCCGTTTCGGTGAACGCCCGCTGTTCTACGCAATGACGACGGCAGGAGGAACTGGCTCAGTTCGAATTGGGACTTCAGAAGCGCCGCGAGTGCCGGAGATCATGTCCGCGTGGCAGTACTCCAAGCACGGCGGCGGGGCCGATGCTCTCTCGGTGCGTATCATCGATTCATCGCCACCAGTGGGGAAAAACCACCCGAGGCTGTTGTTGGTACTGGTTAAATGCTTCTATCCATCGTTATTACTGTCTGCGTCGCTAATGTATCTGCGTCGTTACAATTGCATCTGCGTCGTCAGGAGTTCATCTGCGGCATCGCCATGCGCATTGATTCGACCTCTATCATCGCTTTCCCCCATCCCGCGCCCCCTCGCCTCACCAGTTCAATGACAGCGTCCACGTGCCCAAGCCGGCCAAGGGCGAGGTGCTGGCTCGATTATGTCTGTTCCTCCCATCCCGCACCCCCTCACTCCAACAGTTAAACAGCAACGTCCCCGTGCCCAAGCTGGCCAAGGGCGAGGTGCTGGTGCGAGTGCGCGCGGCGAGCATCAACCCGGGCGACTGGAAGGTGCAATCCGGACTCCTCCCCTTCCTGCCGCTGCGCTTCCCCGCCACCGCTGGTGAGTCCAGAAATGAAGGTGTGGTTCAAAGGACGGCGTTTGAATGCTTAGTGCCAGCATCATTCCAGGCTAAGGTGCAATCCGGACGCATCCCGTTCCTGCCGCTGAGTTTCCCGCTCCCACTCTGCATTGTTCACGCGCTTGGTCGCTCGCTTACTTTCTGGGTTTCGTGCTAAGCCGCCTTTTCCCTGGACCGCCTTCTTCTCTGCAGGCTATGACCTTGCAGGCAAGGTGGTGGGAGCCGGGCCTGGCGTCACCAAGTACACTGTGGGGGACGCTGTCTTTGGAAGGGCGCCTTTCTTTGTAGGTTTTTTAATAGGAAGATCCCAGCTTTGCCCGTTTTCTCCAAAGTGCATCCTCTGCGCGGCATCTCTCTTCACCACTCTACATCCCATTCGTCCCTAGCATGCGACTGCTCGCATTTCCCAACTGGCCTCAGTTTCGTCTGTATTCACTCGGAGAATTTGTCCAAACTCTCTTGTTTCTTTCATTACCATATCTGGGTGCCCTGCTGCCACCCATTATGACTCATCTCACCCCATACACCCACTATGCATTACCCCATCCTCCCTGCTCCCACTATATTTCTGTGTCTCAGAAAATGGGTGCCCTGGCGCAATACGCCTTACTAGACCAGGACGGCAGTGCACACAAGCCCCCCTCTCTGTCCTTTGAGACCGCTGCTGCTCTCCCATCCGCCGGCCTCACTGCCCTGCAGGCCGTGAGGGACTATGCTGGCCTGCCTCTCCCTGTAGCGCCGCATAGTCGGGAAGGAAGCGGTGACAGCACCACCACGATAAAGAGCAGCAGCAGCAGGTGCAGCACACGGGTGTTGGTGGCGAATGCATCAGGGGGAGTGGGGCACCTGGCAGTGCAGCTGGCCAAGGCAGCAGGAGCACACGTCACAGCCACCGTAGGCGCTCGCAACCTCGCCTTTGCACGGAACCTGGGAGCAGACGAGGTGCTGGACTACAACTCCGCTGAGGGAAAACAGCTCTTCCCTTCCCCATCCCCATCACCTGTCACCAGCCTTTCTGCTCCTACCGCTGTGCAGAATGCTTCAGCCGTGCCCCCCCCTATTAATGGGCTCTATGATGCAGTGATAGGTTGCGCTTTCAACAGCCCAGCGGTTTCTGCTGTGGATAGGGTCCTCCGTCCGGAAGGGAAGTGGGTGCATGTTTCACCCGCGCTCTCAGAGTTTGCACTGGGGCTTTGGCGTCGTTTTGCCCTTCGCCCCAAGAAGATTTTCTGTGTCATGGTGGAGAATAGGGGGGCTGATTTGGAGGTGTTGGGACGGATGGTGGGGGAGGGGAAAGTGAAGGTGGTGGTGGAGAGTAGTGTGCCGTTTGAAGAGGCTAGAGAGGCGTGGAGGAAGAGCATGGAAGGGCATGTGACAGGGAAGTTAGTGGTTAGGATGGAGTGAAGGCCAAATTGGTTGTATAATGTATTGTTGTATAAATGTTTCTCTCTGTACTCTAATATGACTACCAAATATCACATGTGGACTTGTTTCTCATATAGTCACACACTCATTTCACCTGCTCGCGTTCTGGTGTATTTTGGAGTTTGATTTTGTGGATGATTGGCCGTTCGGTTTCACGCCAAATCCCAGATGCGGCTCAAATCAAGTTTCTCCAACATTGCGACCTGGGTCGATCTGATCCCAAGGTGTCACATATCTCCTGGCTTTCAGTTCAGGTCGTCCTCCGGGGTTTGGATTTCAACGGGCACACGTGCACCCACCACCGCTTTAAAGCCCCCGTCTCATAATTACTAGAGTTTTACACCTGGTTGGAGCAGGCAAACTCTGATTGGTACGCGAGGTAAAAAAAATTAAGACGAAAACGAAACGCAAGTGGCGAGACCATGTTGTTTCGGCAAAACACCCGAACCAAAAACAGGTCTGGGGAAGGGTGGCTCGCGATAGGTTTTGCACATCAGTCTGGAGGTTCGTTTTACATCGGACGGTGCAGAATCCAATTTTCCTGCACAGCCAAATTCCACTTCGTTTACAGCGGTGAATTTAGTAATACACTCGCTGAACCGTCGGATCCGAACTTCTAGACGATCGAGCGGTCCAACGTCCCCATTCTTCCGTGAAACTTGCTCATTCTCATATTTCACTGCTGGTTTTACAATTGGTCTCGCCCCCCAACAAGAAACACTCTCTCCGAGGCATTTCCTTGCCTGTCTCTTCACATTCGCCAGCGTAACTGGGTACCGAGCATTTTACACTTGGTCGGATCCTAGAATTGTGAAACGGGGGCTTTACCGTTTTTCGCCTTCCCATCAGAAAAGACTGCAAAACCGCTCCACGTCTCAAATCTCCCACCCGTATCTCACGTTCTGCCGTATGACTCTTGGCCGCCGCGGCTACTAGTCGTCCGTTCCGATCATGGCGAAGATGGACGAGCTAGTGATAGCGGGAATGAATCTCACGTGCGTCCTGGCAGCCGTGGCGGAGTATCAGATGCCCGAGAAGGAATGCCTGCTCAATCTCCTGGCCAAGGCGCTGGGTTTGGGAATCATCCTGGGATCGACGATACTAAAGCTCCCACAGGTGAAATGAGATCCTTGGGATCGTTTCGCGAACGGTGCTGGGGCACGGCGACGTCGGCGACGTCATCGCTGAAAAGCGAATTCGCGAATTTGTGAATTTGACGTCGCAAAGGTGCTGGGTTAAGGCGACTGCGGTAGTGACAGACCCACGACTTTCAGAATTTCCGCCGGTAGTGTTAGGATGTGAATGTGAAACATCTAGCACCGCAAGCTTCTTGGCGTGACGGGAATTGACAGGAGAATTTATGACGGGATCACCATAGATAGTTGGCAGTACGCCCAGAATCAGTTTAGATGTTTCAGATTCACATACAACGCGTTCTAATACAGCCTAAGCGACAATACGAATAGTGCCGGAATAGGTAAGGGGGAGAGTTAGAATGGTTAGCCATAACACCCGAGTCATCATAGATGCTTGACAAGTTTGACCACCCCTCGGCACAGAAAATCGGCAAGTCCATAATTCGCATGCATATTACCAGAAGTCCTTGACTCAAGTAGTACAGATGACACTCGAAAACGGTGTCTCATTAGTATCATCGTCGGACCAGGTCACTCGAAAACGATTACAGATTTGAAAGGCACACCACCTCCAAGGGTCGCCACGGCCAAGAAATTTCTATCCTTGTGGATATTGACACAACCATTTTAAAGGGATTCTTATATGATTTTTTTTTAATGCGTTTCACGCCCTATCTCCTCGCCATTGCTCCTCTACTCCTTGCCATTGCTCCTCCCGTTATTCATCCTCAGTGTCCTCTCTCGCACCATCATCCCCTTCCCACCAACATTTCCGTCCGCAACGCCATTGCCCTCTCACAAATCGCACTGTCATCCTCTTTCTCTATTTTCCGGCTCTCCCCTCTCGCTATGCTCAGATTCTCGTCATCATCCACAGCAACAGCATAGAGGGCCCGAGTGTACCGAAATTTCAATTCAAGTGTATAACTAATTATTTTGTTTCCTTCCGCCCCTTTCCCGCCTCCCTCTCCTCAGATTCTCGTTATCATCCGCAGCAACAGCATCGAGGGCCTGAGTGTAGCGTCGTTTGAAATCGAGTGTATTGGCTACACTGTTTCCGTGGGGTACTGCCTCTTTAAGAACGTCCCCTTTACAGCATATGGCGAGCTGTTCTTCCTTCTCCTGCAGTGTAAGCCGTCAACAGACAGGCGTTGCAGATATGCAGACATGCTATGAGCTGTAAGCCTGTAACTGACACACCACTTATGACTGATACATGGAGCCGGCTGGACCACTGGCTCACTGAAGCTCAGAGAGGCGCTCACTGAGATCCAGAAGCACCCATGCTTGGTCACTCTGTGCTTCTCAAAAGCACAATTCTTAAAGAACTCACTCACTATTAGAGAGTATCTCCTCTGCTGTTCATGCACCAACTTTATACACCCGTTCCTGTCCCGTACCCTTCCGCCCTGTCCAGCGATCGTCCTCATGTTTCTCAACTACTCACATTGCTCCAGCCGGGCCCCTTACTCGAGTCAACAGTCAACATGTTACTCCCTATGCCCTCCTCCCTGTCCCTCCTTCCCCTCCCCTCCCTCCCCCCCCCCCTTTCCGCCCTCTTGCCCAGCGATCGTCCTCATGTTTCTCTTCTACTCGTATCCACCCAACCAGGCACTCGAGTCGAGACAAAAGCCAACATGTCACTACCTCTGTTTCCTCCCTCCCTCATCCCTCCCTCCTCCCGTCGTGTGCAGCGCTCATCCTCATGTTTCTCTTCTACTCGCATCTGCCCAACCAGGCTATTGATTCGAGTCAAGAGTCAATCCATGCCTCTTTGCCCCCCCACTTCTCCTCCCTGCTCCCTTTGCCCCCCCCCTTCCCCTCCCTCCCTCCAGCGCTCATCCTCATGTTCCTCATCTACTCGCATCTGCCCAACCAGGCGTCCACCACATGGATCAAAGTCGGCATGTGAGTGCAGGGGGGCTTGAAGCCGATCAAAGTCAGCCTGTGAGTGGCAGGGATGGTCAGAGTCAAATTGGGCTAGAGTCACATTAGTCGATTTAAGCGTCCACCACAGGGATCACAGTCGGCATGTGAGCCCCTGTGCCTTCCCTATTAGAAAACTGGGTTGTTTTTCTTTCCAAGGCGACACCATATCTCTTCCTTCCACTGACGAAACGCCTCTCTTCTCCTGACATCACCCCTCGTCCTCCCGATCGCTCCCATCCAACCCACTCCCCCCCTCCCATGGCTACTCTGCCATGCTGCAGGCAGTGCTGTACCAGGGACGATACGGAAGACGAGTGCACGCCACACCCTTCTCACCCTCTCCCCCCGTCCTCCCCCTTCCTCGCCCCCACCACACTTCCCTCCGAGCCTTTTCTCACCAGCTACTCTGCCATGCTGCCAGTGCTGTTCTCAGGGAGGATGAGTGCGCAGGTGTACCATGTACGAGACCGTCTACATGAGCTGGCTATTCAAGCGCCACACTCCATCCCCTCCCGTCCTTCCCATCCCCCCTCCCCCACCCCACCTCATGTTCGTCTCTTCCCCCTTCCCTCATTCCCCCCTTTTCACACCAACACACGCTCCTCGTCACCCTCCTGTCCCCACCAGCTACTCCGCCATGCTTCTACCAGTGCTGCCCTCCGGGAGGATGAGCGCACGCGTGCATGAGTCTGCTGTAGTGCATACCCGACACCCATCCCCTCTTCCCATCCTTCCCACCCTCCCCCCGCCCTCTTGTCCCCACCAGCTACTCTGCCATGCTGCCAGTGCTGTTCTCAGGGAGGATGAGCGCAGAGCTGTACGAGACCATATACGTGAGTGGGACCATGTAGGAGATGATATGTGACGATATAGGAGGCCAACTATGTGAGTGGGAGCATGTAGGAGATGATTTGTGACGATATAGGAGGCCAACTCTGTGAGTGGGACCATGTAGGAGATGATATGTGACGATATAGGAGGCCATCTATGTGAGTGGGACCATGTTGGAGATGGTATATGACGCGATATAGGAGGCCATTTATGTGAGTGGGACCATGCAGGAGATCACGTATAAGTGTTATGTTCATTCCTACATATGCGCCATTATCTATTTTGATGGCACATATCCAGTATTCCATGCACCATTCGCGTTTTGATAGCCGTCCGTGCTGTAATCTAAGAGCTGGTATGGGACCAACAACCCTTGTGTCCAATGCAGCAGTTGACTCGACTCATGGTCCCATCCCATCCACTTCAACCCCCTTAATTGCGTGCAGAATGCCCAGACGGCTCTCTTCACTATTGGGCGCATCCCTCAGATGTGGAGTAACTATGTGGTGAGTAGAACGGCTGTTTTGTAGATGTATATACCATGTGCTGAGTAGAACGTCTGCCTTATATGCGTGTTTACCACGTGGTAACTATGTGATGAATAGAATGGCTGTTCTATAGATATATGTGTAACATGTGGTGAGTAGACCTGATGCTCTGACTGCCATATCCTCGGCACATGCAATGCCTAATTCAATCGTTAGGTGCTGCATGTGGGCATCATGCCCTGTTTGCTTGTTGCATCTCATACTCTACCTGCCATGTCCTGTCATGTCATCGCTCCATGTCTTTGCCTTGTCATCTCAGGTGCTGCTTGTTAGCATCTTCTCCTGGTTGCTTGTTGCATTGCATCTCATGTGATGTGATGCCATGTCTGTTTCATCTCGCGCCATGTCCTTCTGTGCGCGGTTGCATCATGGCACATGAGCAGAACCAGAGCACGGGGCAGCTGAGTGTTTTCACCACTTTCCTCACTTTCGCCGGGTGCATTGGTAAGCAGGCCATGTGGTGTGGCGTCATGGCATGTGGCATGGCGTCACAACATGTGATGTGATATCATGCCGTACAAGCAATCCAGGAGCACAGGGCAGCTGAGCTAGCTGTATGCACCATTTTCCTCACTTTCACTGGCTGCATTGGTAAGCGGGCTCTCCTTCCACTCACCATTAGTGAACCGGCCATCCCATCCAGTAACTGATGACTTAAGGAAAGTGACAGTGCTGCTATGCATTGGTAAGCTATGCCGACCTTTTTTTCTACAACCTATAAGGAAAGTGACAGTGCTGCTTGTTGGTAAGCTTGCTTGCAAGTGTCGCACAGCCCCTCACACCGCCCCTTGCCTTCACCACCCCTTGCCTCCTCTTTTCCATCTGACGTTCTTTTGTCCCCCCCATGCCACAGCCCGTCTGTTCACCTCCATCCAAGAAAAGGCCCCTCTCAGCAGTAAGGCACCCCGTCACACTCTTCTCTCACTCCCTTACTTCGTTGCTTCTCATTGTCCCTCTTGTGCTGGTCATGACCTTTGTTCTTTGTCAAATGTCCCCCCTCCCCTCCAATCCTTCCAAAGCTCGACCTAATGATTTCACGCATTTTGCCTGCATGGTTCCTCATCTCTTCTCGATGTATACTCTTCTTTTGTAACGCTCTTTGCAGTGGCCATTGGAAGCATTTTGGGTGTACTATCACACGGCACGATCTTTGCACAGATTGTATACTATACATACATTCGGAAAGGAAAAGTTCCTGCGGTTGCTGTGAGCAAGGGGAGCACCCATAAGGAGGAGAAAGCCAAGGGCAAGGAGAGCAAGGCTAAGGGTGGCAAAGGCAAGAGCTCATAAATCCAAAACGGCTTATTTTAATTATTTCAAGAATCTTGAACGGACTCGAGCACGTTGTTACACGGTCACCCATTTTTACATGAGCGGAGTTAGACTACTGAGCCATCATATCACGCACTTTACACCTAGAGTCTATTGCTGTTACGAGGAAACCTCGAATCTAATTCAAGCGCGTCTGCGTGTACCGAACATTCGTCAGAATCAAGACAGCTTTGTTTCGCGCCAAAACTCAGCCTTGGAAAATTATCTAGGGCTACAGTAGCACGCCAGTAGCATCAATTTCCGAATTTCGAGACAGCAGGAGAACAGACAGAGCACTATTTCAAGCAGACGACACCAGAGGATCCCAGGCGAAGCTGTGGCAGTGCTGCAAGTGGCATCTGAGTTGGTGCTAGGAAACTTGGACTCGTAATTCGGTTCTGAAGATCCCTGTTATGTTGGTCTGACGATCCTTGGCGCTGTCTAGGTAGTAACGGACCTTCAGTAGAGGTTGATCCACGGCCACCTGCCATCCGACTGTGCTCGCAGGGTTCGTCCGGCGAAACCGACAGGCTTTCCGGGACAATAAAAGGCCGGAAAAGGCCGTCGAGTGACACTAGTTACAATCGCGGGTGCGGGTCGTCCGGTAGCGTAGTCCATGCTAGCCTGCTGATAGGAGCGGGAGCTGCAGGGCGTTACGTGTTACGTGTTACATCTCATTCCTTCCCTAGCCTTTCAACCGCAAGCCACGTAGTTACGTGTTCTCTGTTTTCCGTGGCAACCCGCTCTCAGTACCCAGTCGTCGCCGCAGCAGCAACCCACGCTCAGCCAAGCGCGCCGCAAAGCGAAGCCAATTGCAATAGCGAATCAGACAATAGCGAAGAAGTTGCTGCTTAGGAGGAAGCCTAGTAGCATCGTTGCAGTATACATTCCAACCCTAACTCACGATTTTCAAAAGTGATTACATGTGTCGATCCATGTGACCCCAGCGTCAGGGTTCCGACCGTAGATTACCTACGGCTGACCCGCCGTTCATCTGACCCGCCGTTCATCGGATGAGCCCTCCGTCAGAGTCGAAGTCATGCGTCCGCACCGCCAGCCACCAGAGGGCTCCATCACGCGTGTAGTTCTGAGCATACACGATGGGCGAGTGGCGGCAAAGACAGTACCTTATAACGAGGTACGCAATTATGGGGGTCATGTAGCCACCAGAGGGATCTACCACGTGTGTGACTCTAAGCGTACACGACGGCCGAGTGGCGGCTTAGACGATCCCTTATAACGAGGTACAGGCAGTAACGAGGTCCTTTCTTCTCCTCTGCATGCGGACCGCGCATCCATACCCCGAGCATTCCGTGTTCGCAGGCGTCTGGACTGGACTGATGCTCAACGGCCCGAGATTTCAGTGTTCGTCTTGAAGTTGTCTCATATTCTCAAATTTGCACTTACACCCTCCCTTGCAATTGGAATAACCTTTTCCCCCACTCAACACCAGATAGTGAAGGACATGTGTCGATCGCTGCCTCATCGGCAGTGCCACTTACTTTCGCCTTCTCCCCCTCCCCCTGGAACCCACCCCCCAACACCAGCAAGTGAGGCAGCTGTGTTGGTCGCGGCCTAAATATTTCGTGCTTATATCAACAAAAAGTCGCTTACTCACGCCTCTCTACCTTCCTTGCAACGTGATTATATCTCCCTCCCACTGCACACAGCAAGTGAAGCAGCTGTGCCGGCCGCTGCCTGATCGCCACTGCCACTTATTTTCGCCTTCTTCCCCCGTCCCCCTCCCTACCAACCCCCCTCCCCCCGCCCCTCTCCCCACCCCCGACCCAACACCAGCAAGTGAAGCAGCTGTGTCGGTCGCTGCCTGATCGGCGGTGGGATCAGAGCAACAAAGTATGGACCTTCCCCATCGCCATGGCTGCTGATGTGGAACGAGCCCTGCGCACCCTTCCCCGAGTGCATGTGAGCGCTGCTATCCTGAACATGCATGCACGCGCATCCTCCGCTAGCATCTCCCACGTGCGTCGAGCGCTGCAACGCAGGTAGTTCCATGGCATGCCATGTGGTTGGTGCTGTAGACTAATCCGTCCGTCGCCACACATCAAGGGACCATTCCAGTGCATGCTGTCACACACGGCCAGCCGTACCCCATGTCGTGACGTTGACCACTCCATGCTTTTGCGTCCGAGTCTAATGCATACCCCGTGTTGTGTTGTGACATCGGCTGTTCTATGCAGGTCCGTTGCCTGTCCCCGTTACATGATATCTTCATCCCGTGCCGTTTCCTCTGTCATGCCATCATCCCATCCCTCTCCTCACTCTCTTCGTTGCTCCTTGCTCTTTCCATCTATCTCCCCAGGTCGAGCCGCTGCCGCTATTGCCTGCACCGCCACATGAAGCGTTGCCACATGCCGGGCCAGCTGGCATGCCACGTATGCCAGCTGGCATGCCGCATATGCAGCACGCCATGCTGCAACCCTGCAGCCACCGCAGCATGCTACAGCCATCCGCCCAGCAGCTCGCTGGCACAGACACCACTGAGAGGGCTCTTATGGAGTCTGCTGCAGGCCCTGGGCACGTGCAGGTGCTTATAACGAGGGCCACGGATGGACTGCTGGGTGTGCAGCTGAAGCCTTATAATGAGGTGCGTGAAGCTGGTGGTGCATTATAGCGAGGTGAGTGGCGAGTGTACAACCGTTGCCTGATATTGAGTTGCATGCTCCAGCATGGTAATGGGGCGAGCTCTCGAGCGCGAGTGGTCAAGTGTTGGTGTTAAAGTGTGGTTCACTGTGTTAGCAGTATTTACTCGGACGGTTGGTGTGTAACAAGGTGGAGGCTTAAATGTTGCCTTATACGGGTTGCGCATTCGCTTGCCGTATTGCAAGGGAGTAGGCCTATGGCTTCAGGTCAGGTTGTGTCATTGTGCATGGATACATGGATACGTGGATATGTGGATACGTGGATACTTGGATACGTGGATACGTGGATACGTGGATACTTGGATACTTGGATACTTGGATACTTGGATACATGTCAAGTTGTGACTGTGGGGGACACGGATGGACTGGATGGCATGGGCACACTCAACTTGGGGCTGTAACGTTTCGTTGGGGATGGCTGTCAGTTGTGTATTCTGTGGCTTAAGGAGGGTTCCTCCAACTTGCAAGGTATCAACTTTTAGGGATGCGACAACAGCGGCTGAAAGAAGGCTGCGGTGCGGTTATGGCTATGCTGCTACGGCCCTGGGTAACGGGACAGAACCAGCTGCTCTTCTGATCTGGTTCGACGGCCGTGCCATCCCATCTCTTCCTGCCATTTCCTCAGAATTTGCTTTGAATAAAGTAAAGAACGACTTCCACTGGATCCGCCATGCCATCTCGCCTCTTCCTGTCGTCCCTCCTCCTCCCCCCCCCCCCCCCACCCCCTTCCCCTCCATTCCCCTGCATCTGCACTGCTCTCAGGTTCGCCAGGAGGTCCTGCGTTTGCCCTCCTCTGCTCCTCTCACACCCCTCCTCTGCTCCTCTCACACCCCTCCTCTGCCGCTCAAGGGTTCCGTGTTAGTGGTGTAACCTGAGCAGAGGACGGCGCACCTCGTCCTTCCCCCATCCGTGTTCTCTGCGCAGCTGGTGAAGGACGTCTGCAAGTCTCTTCCTAACCGCTTCTGGGACAATGGAAACAAGTGGGTGGGGCAGAGACAGGGAGTGGGTGCGTAGGTGGGTGGGGTAGGGACAGGGAGTGGGTCCGTAGGTGGGTGGTTCGGATACAGACAGGGAGGCGTAGGTGGGTGGGATAGAGGGAGGGAGGGAGGGAATGGATGGTTGAGAGTATATGCATTTCTTTGGCACACGCTTACACACGAACGAACTTGTGCGTGCATACTAGTCTCTGTGTGTATGCTTGCATGTGTGTGTGCATGGCCACGCATACATGTGTTGTGTTGTGTTGTGTTGTGTTGTGTTGTGTTGTGTTGTGTTGTGTTGTGTTGTGTTGTGTTGTGTTGTGTTGTGCTGTGCTGTGCTGTGCGAGCGGCGGCGCTGCCTTGACCTGAGGAGTGCTGGCATGCGTGATGGCGTCTCTCCCGTCCTTCATGCGGTTTGAAACTGTGTATTGGATGTCCCGTAAGTTGATACAAAGATTGCACATTCACGTTTGCTCCTTGTTCCTTTTCTGAATGTTTCTAAATGGCGGATGGGGTGTTTTGAAGAGCCTCCATTCGATGAAGGGGCATCAATTTTTGTGGTTCATTGTTGTCCTTCCATTCCGCGTGCACGCAGTGGCAGTACCCACTTACAA
Organism: Closterium sp. NIES-67; assembly: GCA_027943415.1. Taxonomy (NCBI): domain Eukaryota; kingdom Viridiplantae; phylum Streptophyta; class Zygnematophyceae; order Desmidiales; family Closteriaceae; genus Closterium; species Closterium sp. NIES-67. Next base: position 296,982 of record BQMB01000849.1, on the reverse strand, counting down.
TGGCCAATGACGTGGCGGGTGGGAGAGCATGGCTCTAGACTACCACCAGCGGATCATTGTTTCGTGCATGACTCCATCGCGCGCACCCCTTGATGCAGGCAGTGCAAGTACCCATTCCACATGACCGATGGGGTGGTTGAAACGTTCTTCTTTTCACTGGAAGAAACATCTCTCTTTGGGGTTGTGTTTTGTCCATTCATTCATTCATCCATCCATCCATCCATCCATCCATCCATCCATCCATCCATCCATCCATCCATCCATCCATCCATCCATCCATCCATCCATCCATCCATCCATCCATCCATCCATCCATCCATCCATCCATCCATCCATCCATCCATCCATCCATCCATCCATCCATCCATCCATCCATCCATCCATCCATCCATCCATCCATCCATCCATCCATCCATCCATCCATCCATCCATCCATCCATCCATCCATCCATCCATCCATCCATCCATACATACATACATACATACATACCGTGCAGGCAGTGGAAGTACCCATTCCAGATGGCCGATGAGGTGGTTGCAGCGCTCGCATGCGTAACTGATGTAGCTGTACAGGTGCGGTAACTGCATGCTGTCTGGTCTGAAGCACTTTCAGTGTTACGCAGTGTACTTGAAACACAGTGCGGAATTGTAGATGGTGGGTTCTGTCTGGCAACGTTTGCTGAGATGCGTCTGCATGTGCCCATGGGTTTATGTGATAATATGAAATGTGCCAGCCCCCTCCCACTGTCATCCTGCAGGGTGTTGGTTTTGGTGCTGGCACTACCGTCATCACTGCAATTTGCGTCTTCTTCTTTTGCGCGTCCCTTATGTGTGTGCAGATAGTTGCAGATCCTCCTTCGTTACTATCACACTCTGATTGGGGAGCCGACGAGGAGGAACCTGCAAGGAAGCGGCTGCGAGGCGATGGCAGCATAACCAATGGCAGCACGAATACTGGCGAAACGGTTAACGGAAGTTCTGCCCATGCGGGCACTATTGATGCCGTGCCATTCCAATCCTCAGCTGGGCCTGGTGGTGTCAATTTGTGCAGCTCCGTTGCAGGCTGGCATGGGTTTGCGGCTGAATTGACTGCTCCCAGGATAGCGGGTGTGTCTGATACTCATACTGTTACTGTTGCAGCAGTGCAGCTGAGCGCAGGTGCGTCTGCAGCTGCTGGGGTTGGTGCATTTGGTTGGGTTGGTGGGGCTGGTGCAGCGGAGGTTAGTGCTAGTGGTGCGTCTGCAGCAGCTGGTACAGGGGAGATGCTCGCTGGCAGCAGCATTGGCTCTGGCACGAGTATTGGGACTGGCAGCAGCAGCAGCAGCAGCGGTTCTGGTTCCATTTTGAGAGTTGCTCCACCTATGGTGCCATCTCCCGTGCCCCCATTGGTGCCATCTTCCCCCGTTCAGCCATGTGGGCCTCATCATGCAGACTACCAGCAGCAGCAATGGCCACTGCCACTGGCGCCACGGCAGCAGCAGCAGCAGCACCAGCCGCAGGAGCCACAGCAGCCACAGCAACAACAACCGCAACTGCAACAGCAGCACCTACAGCACCAGCAGCTACAGCAAGTCCAACAACCGCAACCACAACAGCCACAGCAGGCGCAGCAGCAGCAACAACAACAGCAGCAGCATTGGCCACAGCAGCAACCACAACACCAGCAGCAGCAACAGCAGCTGCTGCCACTGGCGCCATGGCAGCAGCAGCAGCAGCAGCAGGTGGTGGGTCAGAGGCAGTGTCGAAGGATCCGCCTGCTGCCATCGTCCAATGGCCGTGTGGCTGCATCCTTTGTCTTCCACCAGGTGCTACTGTCTTGATGTAGCGACGTTTCGAAGCCGGTGCTGCCTTTGTTAGCCACTGGTGCTGCCTTTGTTAGCCACTGGTGCTGCCTTAGTTAGCCACTGGTGCTGCCTGAAGCCACAGCTACTGTTTTGAAGCAGGTGCTTTTGACTTGGGCCAAGACTGCTGGATTGAATCACGTGCTTCTCAGTTGCATCCGCTGCTGCGATGATCTTCAGTTGTCCTCCACCCTCCCCTTGCCGCCACCACTCCCCCCTCCTCGCTCTCCCCCCACCATGCTCTCCCCGTTTTCTCTCACACTCTTTGCTAATCCGGTTCTTACAGGATCTCCTGGCCCCGATGAAGAGCGTCCCCTGTTCAATCTGGCAGCAGGAGAAGAGGTGACATGTGCTGGGGCAAGGGGTGAGGGGTGAGAGGCAAGGGGTGAGGGGCAGGGAGGCAAGGGGTGAGGGGAGAGAAGCAAGGGGTGAGGGGCAGGGAGGCAAGGGGTGAGGGGTGAGAGGCAAGCGGTGAGCGGTGAGCGGCGGCACTCCTTACCCGTTTTTTTCCAAACGGACGGATGATCTTGGACTGCTTCTTTGGGAAACGAGGCCAGATGGTCTGTCTTTGGGAGTTGAGCGTTTGGAAGTAGGAGATGGCCTCGTGCTGACTCCCTACTGCCTACCCTCCCTTCCTCTCTTCCCCCCACTCCTCCCACAGGCGCTGTTCGTTTTTTCTCCTGAGAAACTTGAATACATTATGTCTGCTGTCTCCCTAACGCCTCAATCTGCTCAGAGCTGTGGGTGTTCCCCACTTGAGGTGTCTGAATTCTCGACTTCTGCTCTCTCCCTTCCTCGCCCTCCGAACCACTCTGCTCACAGGCTATGGGTCTTCCCTCTCTCCTCTCTGGATGCTTTTTTCCAGGCCGTGCAATCCGTGCCAACATGTGACGTGGAGGTGGGTGGGGCGTGGAGGGGAGTGTAACGTGAAGGGGAGAGGGCGTGGAGTAGGCATGAGCAGAAGGCCCGGATGGGCGGCCCGGAAAAACCCGAGCACGGGCCACCCATCCCTGAAAGTCGGACCAACCTTAACAGCCCAACCCTGGCCTGGCCCACCCCCCACCCGGTTTTTGTCCTCGGCCCGGCCCACCCACTGGCCAAGGCCGGCCCAACTCCGAAACCCCAGCACAGGCGGGGAGTTCCCAAGGTCGGCCCAACCTTGGCCTGGCGCGGCCCGGCCCGACCATAAGTTGGGCCGACCAGGATTGGGCCGGGCCTATGCTCATGCCTGCGGTGGAGGGGAGTGTGGCATGGAGTGGAGGGGAGTGTGTTGTGTGTTGTGGGATGGTGGGGCGTGCATGCAGGTGCATATGAGATTGGATGAGGCAAGGAATGTGTCGAGCTTGATGTTGCATCTCTCTCATTTGAGTCGGCTCAAAATTCATCTCGCTGCATCTCCCCGTCCCTCCCTTGCTCCCTCCCACCCCACTGCCTCCTTGCCCTTGCAGGTTGAGCCCTTGCCACCTGTTTTGCAGCGAGCTCTAGAGACTATGAGATTTATGAAGACACAGAACTTGTTGAAACTCGTTGTTGCTTCTCTCTCTCTCCTCCCTGCGCCCTCCCACTGCCACAGGTCGAGCCCTTGCCACCCGTGGTGCAGCGAGCGCTTGAGGAGACGGCCAAGCTGCCAGACGATTCAGGCAAGTCACAGCGCGCCACTGCAGCTGACAGTCCAGAGTGAAAATGAGAGCAGCACGGTGGGCATAACACGTTGCGATTGGGCTCCGGAGAAATCTTATGGAGGAGCGTGTGAGGAATGGAGATGCATCACCATGGCCTTCTGCGTTCCGTCTCTCTCTCCCCAGCTATTCCTGGTGCGTGTGGCTATAGAGTCCCTGGGTGCGGTGGTGGGGGAGGGGGTGGTGGGGAGGGGCAGCAGCAACCGAAGTGGCGGCAGCAGCAGCAGCAGCAGCAGCAGCTTGTCGTCCTCCCACCCTAGGGCTCCCATCCTCCCATTTCTTGTCTCATGCGCGGATCGGTTGTTTGACAGACCAAAAATTCCTTTCCCCGATTGAACACCACTTAGGTGCCATAGGTCTTTACGTGGCAGCAACTTTTAGAAACGCTTAAGTACAACGAACGTAGAGCTTGCTTTAAAAAACCTTTGTGAAGATTTTGATGGTAACCGGTTTCGGCTCGAGAGCCTTCTTTAGACCACAAAGAAATAAGCAAACTAGCTAGCCTATAAATACCACCTCGAGGACTCCTCGCGAGGCATTCCTCTGCGGGGTCTCGACGATGGCAAGGGCAAGAGAGATAAAACAAACAGTACAAATATACTGTAGTCTAACACTTATGAGCAGAAATAAGAAAATTTCCAGCTCTCTTCGGCAGCCTCCAAGCGAGAATGGTTCTTCTTGAAGCGAAAGTTCCGTGTCATATTGTAACGAGATGACTCAAAATGTTCCCCAAGCGCGAACGGTCAACCAGAGGGTTGAGAAGAAGTTTCAGCACCAGGGGGCCACGGTTCGCAGAAGATTGAAATGAAGAGGCGCGTCGAAGAAGTTCCCCACGGTTAGCAAAAGAAACCGACTTAAACACCGGCAGTAGAAACTTTTCCGGGTACCCACGTGCTCTCTAAGACGAGCAAAGAAAAGTGCGCGGGAATTGAAGAAGTCAGCTCGTGAAGAGGAGCGCAAAAGAAACCTTTGTAGCTCACTCCGGATAAAACCCAGCTTCGTAGACCGAGTATGATAGGACTTAAACGGAAGGTAAAGGTACTGATTCATCGGCTTCTGAAACAGCTTCATGTCCAAAATGCCAGAATCTTTAAACCTTTTTCCTTTAAACACCGTAAGATCCAGAAAATCCATAGAAGTTTCTGAAATCACCCAGGTCAGCCGGATTGAAGGATGAAGGGTGTCGAAACGTTGCTTCGTTCAGTTGAATTCCTCCCTCGCTCCTTCCCACAAAATCAAACCGTCACCAAAAATTCCTTTCCCCAACAAGTGCGAGTGTCCCCTCTATTCTGTTCTCTGGTTCCCATCCTCCCCTTGCTCCTCTCGCCTTCAGGCCGCTTCTTTGACTTGCCGGATGACTTTCGGAAGCTTCTCATGCCTTTCCAGGAGCAAGGCATGCAGTGAGTGTGCTTCTTGTACCTCTTCAATTCTTTCATATTTCACCGCAGCGTCACGTGCCGTCATTCCCTATTTTCTGTATTGCTTTGAGGTGCCTCTAAAGCCTCAGTACAGCAGCAAGGCATGCAGTGAAAGTGCCTCATTCAGCCATTCAGGTTCTAGCTGAGCCTCAGCCCTCGTGAGCATCACATGCATGCCACACAGCCTACCTTTCCATGATCTGTGCTCTCTCTCTCTCCCCATTGCCATTTCCAACATTGTATTCAAAAAGACCTCACCTCTCCCCGTCCTCTCCTCTCCGCCCTTTCTTTGCCCAGGTTCGCTCTGTCGCGTGGCGGTCGAGTGTTGATAGCAGACGAGATGGGGCTGGGGAAGACAGTGCAGGCCATAGGGCTGGCAGCGTGCTACCATGACGAGTGGCCTGTGCTTGTGGTCACCCCCTCCTCTCTGCGGCTGCACTGGGCCATGGTGAGTCGTGGGGACTGGGCAGCGCACAGCGTCACTGGAATCCACCCGAGAGTAAGATCAAAGGATGGCTCTGCTGCAGGCTATAGATCTCGCAGCGTGCTGTCTCGATGAGTGGCCTGTGCTCGTCATCCTTCCCTCCTCACTGCGGCTGCACTGGGCTGGGCTATGGTGAGGCAGGTCCAGCTCTGTGAGTCACTGGCTTGTACACACTTGAGCAAGGTTGGGCAAGACAGTGCAGGCAATAGGGCTGGCAGCATGCTACCATTACAACTGGCCTGTGCTCCTCATCCCTCCCTTCTCACTGCAGCTGCACTGGGCTATGGTGAGGCATGTGCCACACCCACACAAAGCCACTGGAATGTACACTAGAGCAAGGTGGGGCAAGATAGTGCAGGCCGTAAGAGTGGGTAGCACCGTAGCAGCATGCTGTTCACACTGGTGAGTTCTTCCCGCCACAGGGTGTTACGAATTTGTGACCACCACCCATCTGTAGCATTCTTTCCTCTCTCACCCCCCCCCCTCCCCCGCCCCCTTTGTCCAAAATCTCTCACTTGCTCCTATCCATGGCAGAGCATTGTCAGGTGGCTCAACTTCTCCCCTGAAGACATCACAGTGAGTCCTGCCATGCCATGCCATCCATGCCATCCATGCCATCCATGCCATCCATGCCATCCATGCCATCCATGCCACTCCATGCCATCCATGCCACTCCATGCCATCCATGCCACTTCATTCCATCCATTCCCGAGCAGAGCATTGCCAGTCAGATGCCATCCATGCCATCCCATCCGTCCATTCACTCTGCTCCATGGCCGCCCTGTGTTTCTGTCGCCCTTCAGGTGGTCATGCCTCAGGGCGGTGCGGCTCGCAGCCTCAACGGCTTCAACTTCGTCCGATGCGCGCGCAACCAGCCGCTCTCGCTGCAGTCGCCCTTCAACATCGTGTCGTATGACCTGCTGGACCGGCTGGAGCAAGAGCCAGAGAGGCCGTTCAAGGTGAGTGGGGGATGCAATCGTATAAGGTGAGTGGGGGATGCAATCATGCAATCGTATAAGGTGAGTGGGGGATGCAATCATGCAATCGTATAAGGTGAGTGGGGGATGCAATCATGCAATCGTATAAGGTGAGTGGGGGATGCAATCATGCAATCGTATAAGGTGAGTGGGGGATGCAATCGTATAAGGTGAGCTGGAGCAGTCATTAGCCCTTCAACGACATAGGTTCGTACAACCTGCTGGATCGACTGGAGCAGGAACCAGGGCGGCCATACAAGGTGAGCTTTAGCATGAGGCAGAACAGCAATCACCCGACACCTTTCAACCTAGTGGCGTACTGTTTGGACCTGCTGGACCCGAATAGAGCAAGAGGCAGCCCAGCCCTTCAAGGTGGTGCACATGTAGGTTTGAGGGCTGGGCTGCCCAGCCCAACCCAGCCCTGCAGGTTGGAGCAGGCAGTCAGTCGCCCTTCAACATTGTGTCGTACGACTTGCTGGATCGACTGGAGCATCAACTGGAACGGCCTTACAAGGTGAGATTTAGCAGGGGGGAGCACATCGATTACCCTTCAGCTATCAACAAAGTGCCATGTGACCTGCTGGGCCGACTGGAGCAGCAGCAGCCACGCACACAAGCTTTGTCATGCTTTATGCATCCATGCATCCATGCATCCGTCGTCCCCTATGCATGCACCAGGTGGTGATCGCAGACGAGTCCCATTACCTCAAGATCTACATGGCCAAGCGCCCAGGCCTCACTATGCCCTTGTATTCATCACATTACATACATGCCGTGTGTATGCATCATGCATCATGCATCATGTGTCGTCCAGGTGGTGATAGCGGACGAGTCCCATTACCTCAAGAACTACAAGGCCAAGCGGACAGGCCTTGCGGTGCCACGACTGCAGGTGATGCCCTTGCTCTTGCTGTAGCGCTTTGAGATGCCGCAAACCATTATGCTTTTGCTCCTGCTCCATTTAGCGCTTTGAGATGCGGCTTTGAAACGTCGCGAGACATGATGCCGTTGCTCCTATTACATCCGTCTGTAAGTTTGCGTTCTTTGCTCTGCTCCATTTAGTGTGTTTCATTCTGCTACCGCTCGTTTACCCCGTTGGCTGTCGTGGACCCTCTTGACACTCGTTGACCCCATGGACTGTTGCTGAAACTGTTGAAAATCATTGACCCCATTGACCGTCGTTGACTGTGTTGCATATCGTTTATCTGACCCCATTGACTGCCTTTGCTCCTGTTGACAATGCCCCCTTCAGGCTGCCACGCGAGCCATTCTCCTCACTGGCACACCTGCCTTGTCTCGCCCCATCGACCTTTTCAAACAGGCAAGTGATGGTGGCGGTTGCTCCTGTTGTGTGCTTGTGTGTGTGCGCGCATGTGCTTGCACTATGGGTGTTAGCTGGTTCGGAAAATGACTGTGCATGCGCACTGCGTTTGCACCCGTGTGTTTATTCTCTACACTGCCCACGTCTGCAATGTGTCAGGCCATTGACCTCTTCAAACAGGCAAGTGGTGGTTGGCTATGTGTGCGGGTGTGTGTGTGTGTGCACATCTATTTGTCCGCATGCATGGGTGTCGTGCTCCTTGTAGTTCCCTTGCCCCAATTCCCTCTCAATCCTTCAGTATTCTTCGTGGAAGCTAGATGAACAACTCTTTATCTTTTTTTTCCCCTTGCCCGCCCTCCCTGCGCGCCTGCCAGCTGGAGGCCCTTCTGCCGCGTGCCTACCGCAAGCTGGGAGAGTATGGCAAGAGATACTGCCAGGGGGTACGTTGTTACGTTACATGCATGATAGGAGTCTAGTTTTGAGGCGCCTCAAAGCAAGCTGGGAGATTATGGCAAGAGATACTGCCAGGGGGTACGTTGTTACGTTACATCAACTTGAAAGGTTGTATGAACTTGGCGAATGTAGCTATGGACGGAGATATTGCCGGGGGGGTGAGCGGGGGAGTTGCAGTGTATGACAGGGGGGGGAGTTGCCGTTCACTTCTTCCTGATTATTCCCATTTACCCCCATTTATGCCTGTTCGTTTTCCGTGTCTTCTTACCCTCTGGCTTTCTGCCTGCTGTTTCTACCACTCTTACTGTAGCCTCTCCCGCTCCCCCTCCTCTCCTGTTCCCTCCTCTCCCTTTCCCTCCTCTCCCTTTCCCTCCTCTCCCTTTCCCTCCTCTCCCCTTCCCCCTCCTCTCCCTTCTCCCTCCGTTCCCTTTCCCCCCTTCTCTCTCTACCTCCTCCCTCCCTGCCAGGGGAGATTTGGGGAGTTCACGGGGTCCAGCAATCTGGAAGAGTTGCATGCGGTGCTGAGCGGTACCGTCATGATCCGGCGCCTCAAGAAGCAAGTGCTGCCGCAGCTGCCAGCAAAACGGAGACAGCAGGTGGGGCGTTTCTACATGTATGTATGTATGTATATATGTGTGTTTCTACGTGCATGTATGTGTGTTTCTACATGCATGTATGTGTGTTTCTACATGCATCTATGTGTTCTACGTTTATGTATGTATGTATGTGTGAGGTCGAGATGACTTTAGAGTCGACTCAAAAGACAGCAGGTGGGGTGTTTCTATGTGCATGTATGCATGAGGTCGAGTGCATGATCTTGCATGTGGGGTGATATTTGCGGGTATATGTTGTCACTCTGTGCATCTCTCCTCTTCCACCTTATCAGGTGCTCCTCATGCTAGGACAAGGCCATGAAACCCACCCGGGTGCTTTATGCACCTTACTAGTCCCCAGACCTCCTTCCACACCTCCTCCTATTCCTCCCTCCGTCTCTCCTCTCCCGCCAATCAGGTGCTCCTTATGCTGGAGGACAAGGCCATGAAGCCCATCCGAGTGCTGCAAGCGCAGGTGGGCTGATAGGAGGCGCAGAGGCAGAGGCCAGACGGTATGGAAGGAGGGTGGGGGAGCTGCTTCTTGCATGGATCCTGCTGCAGCTAGTCCTCATCTCTCTGCATTTTTCTCCTGGAGTGTTGGTTGGTTCCACTCTATATTATTTATCTGGTGCCGTTTTGCCCCTCATCCCTCCCTTTCCCCTCGCTTGGGCCACTCACTCCCCCCAGGTGAAGTAGGTGCGAGAGAGGAAGGCTGCAGCAATGGATGCAGATGGAGAGAGACTCCCTGTTTCACGCCTATCCTCGCTCTCACTCTTACCCCTTCTCCCCCCTCACCCTTCTTTCTTTTCCCCTGCATTGCTGCACATGTCAGCTGAAGAAGGTGCGAAAGAGGAAGGCCGCTGCAGGGAATGCGGATGGCGAAAGAGCACCCCTAGATAACGGTCACCCCTCACTCACTCACCCTACATTCCAATGCACCACCAGTTGAAGAAGGTGCGAGAGAGGAAGGCTGCCGCGGGGGATGCAGCTGATGGCGAGAGCCCTGTCGTACTGGAAGAAAGAGCACTTGTATCCAAGGTGAGGACGCTTATGGAGGGTATGTTTCCAAAAACTGTGCATAAAGAATGTGACGGCAGGGGATGCAGATGGCAAGAGCGACACACTGCGGCAGTGGAAGAAGGGCTGTTGCATCAAGAGATTCGAGTGCGGCAGATACAAGAGTGACCCGGTTCTGCGCGAGTCACTGTAACGGAGCATCCTCTTTCATCTTGGGGAAGCACAGCTGTGACTTCCTGGGTACATATTGTACCCTTCTTTTGTTGTCTCTTTCTTATACTCCAGTTTCTTGTTTTCCATTCGTTGTCTAGGAGATACCACTTGTTGGCGCCATGACCCATTCCTCTGTTGGCGCAGCTCTGTTGCCTGCCACTGCACCATCCATCCTCCCCGGCAGCTGTAATCAGAGACGGCAGAAGCCAAGGTAGAAGCTGTGAGCGAGGCAGTACCTTGGACCATGCTCCAGTGCCCTTTTCTCCTCCGCCCATTGCCTTTTCAGCATGCATAGACATTTCCCCTTCCATCCCTCACTGCCACTCTCCCCTGCAGCTCTACTCAGAGACAGCAGAAGCCAAGGTGGATGCTGTGAGGGAGTACCTAGGCACGGTGCTGGAGGTGCGGTGGGGGGTGTGATGCATGGGAATGGGCATCACCGTGCATGCACACCACCATGCATGCACACCACCGGGCATGCACACACCGGGCATGCACAGCACCGTGCATGCACACCACCACCACCGTGCATGCACACCACCGTGCATGCACACACCGGGCATGCACAGCACCGTGCATGCACACCACCACCACCATGCATGCACACCACCGTGCATGCACACCACCGTGCATGCACACCACCATGCATGCACACCGCCATGCATGCACACCACCATGCATGCACACCCATGCTGCGAGGGAATACCTGGGCATGATGCTGGAGGTGAGTTGGGGATAGGTGGCATGTGGGTTGGCGGTGACTGGTGTGTGGTAAGTGCATGACTGACCTGCTGCCACACTTACGTTTACAAAAGCATGTATTCACACATGCGCGCTCATGTGTTTGCGGCTTTTGAGTCGAGTAAAAAAGGCCTGGATGCAGTCGTGCGTGCCCATGTGTTTGCGGCACGTGGCCAGTTGTCGCCCACGGTAGAATGGAGGTTGTGTACTTTGAGTCTCTCGAAAGACTCCTTGCTTGGCTCCGCCCGTCTCATGGCCATTGTAGATGCACTCCGCACCCGGTTTGTGTCCTTGTCTTGCACATGCCTCGTTGGTCCTTACAGGCGGGTTGCAAGTTCCTTGTGTTCGCCCATCACATGACCATGATGGATGCTCTCTCCGACTTCTTCCAGGTGCCCTATTCAGAGTCCACTTGTGTGTGTCAATACATTCTATGCTAGTATGGTGCGAGTATGGGATGCAAGTTGCGATGCTAGTACTGCCCCTCCTCAACCCTTTGTTTAGGATGAGATACTTGCATCGCATACCCCCTCTCCGATCACATGACCATGATGGATTCTCCCTCCGAGTTCTTTCATGTGGATCCGCAGCAGTGAAAGGCAGCAGGAATTAGGAAGCCTCTTGTGGAACGCTCGTCCCGCACCTACTCACAGCCTTACCTCCCTCTCCCCCCCACCTGTTCAATCTGTGGCAGAAGGAGAGCATAGGCTCTATCCGCATTCACAGAAGTACAGCAGCAGAGATGCAGCAGCAGCCAGTTGATACCCTCCCCCCAACCCCACTCTTCCCCCCCCCCGTTGTCCCACCCACATGCCCCAGAAGGAGAAGGTGGGTGTCATCCGCGTTGATGGAAACACAGCACAAGAGACGCGGCCACAGCTGGTGGAACTCTTTTGACCTGTGAGATTCCTCCTCCCCAACCCCCTCATTGTTCCCCGCACCCACATGCCCCAGAAGGAGAAGGTGGGTGTCATCCGCATTGATGGCGGCACAGCACCCGAGAAGAGGCAGCAGCTGGTGGATCGCTTTCAGGCGGCAGCAGACGTGCAAGTGGCGCTGGTGAGATGTGGGGATGGATGTGCGTTTAGGAGGGCTACGCTCCACTGCAGGGTATGGCGTGTGGTGTGATGGCGGCACAGTGGCGGAGAAGAGGCAGCAGCTGGTAGATCGATTCTAGGCGGGAGCAGACGTGCAAGTGGCTCTGGTGAGAGAGGGGTGGATGTGTCGTGTTTTAGTTACAGTGGGAATGCAGTATAGATTCGTTCAGCGTTTCTCAAGTTAAGATCCGTTGCAGCGTGAATGAACAACTGTGCCCTGTTTACTGTGTTTTATGTTGTTCATGTCCGTCTTTGTGTGGGTGAAAATGGAGGTGCCATTTGGCGGTCGGTGCATTTCAGTGTGAGTTCAGAGAGTTGGAAATCTCCTGCCTATCTCATGCCTCACTGTGCCCAGCGTAGGATTGGCCTGATACTGACAGTAAGCCTTTGCTGATATCTCTAGCTGCCAAACACTGCTCGCCATTAGCTGCATGGCATACTCCCATTCCCAAACAAACACCCTCCCATGCAGCCCACCCTTCCATTTCTCCCTCTGGACATCCTAACCCCTTCCCTCCCCAAACCTCCCCTCCCTCCTTATCCGCACTCACCCTCACTCACCCTCACTCATCTTCCCTCGCCCTCCCTCACCCTCCTACCCTCTCTCCATGCAGCCGACGTGGGCCTCACCCTAACAGCAGCCAGCACGGTGGTGTTCACAGAGATGGCGTGGAACCCAGATACTCCTGCATTCCCCTTTTCCCTGATTCCTCTCTGCTCCGCTGCTTCCCATGCAGCTGGGCATCCATGCAGCCGGCGTGGGTCTCACTCTAACAGCGGCCAGCATGGTGGTGTTCACAGGGATGGCTTGTAACCCGGGGAACCTGATCACATCCCTTCTCCCATGTCATCCCCTCATCCCCCTCTTCCCCTCATCCCCCTCTTCCCCTCATCCCCCTCTTCCCCTCATCCCCCTCTTCCCCTCATCTCCTCTTCCCCTCATCCCCCTCTTCCCCTCTTCCCCTCTTCCCCTCATCCCCCTCTTCCCCTCTTCCCCTCTTCCCCTCATCCCCCTCTTCCCCTCTTCCCCTCTTCCCTTCTCCTTCCTTCAGCTCGGCATCCATGCAGCCGGTGTGGGCCTTACGCTAACAGCGGCCAGCACGGTGGTGTTCACAGAGATGGCGTGGAATCCGGGGGACCTGGTTCAGGCAGAGGACAGGGCGCACAGGATAGGGCAGGTGGGTGCTGAGGGGTACAGGTGGGTGTTGAGGGGTACAGGTGGGTGTTGGGGGGTAGAGGTGGGTGTTGGAGGGTCGAGAAGCAGTTGTGGGAGGTGAAGGAGAATAGGGAGATGGAACCCGGGGGACCTGGTGCAGGCAGAGGACAGGGCGCACAGGATAGGGCAGGTTGGTGCTGAGGGGTGCAGGTGGGTGTTGGGGGGTCGAGAAGCGGTGGTGGGAGGTGGAGGAGGGCACGGAGATGGAACCTGGCGGACCTGGTGCAGCCAGTGGGCAGTGCGCACAGGACAGGGCAGGTAGGGTTTTGATTTGGTGCAGGGGGCACAAGATACGGCAAAAGCAAAGGTAGGGTTTTGATTGGTACAGGGGGCACAAGATAGGGCAAAAGGTAGGGTTTTGATTGGTGCAGGGCGCACAAGATAGGGCAAAAGGTAGGGTTTTGATTGGTGCAGGGCGCACAAGATAGGGCGAAAGGTAGAGTTTTGATTGGTGCGGGGGGCACAAGATAGGGCAAAAGGTACGGATTTGATTGGTGCAGTGCAGGGGGGACAAGATAGGGCAAAAGCAATGGTAGGGTTTTGATTGGCACAGGGCGCACAAGATAGGGCAAAAGGTAGGGTTTTGATTGGTGCAGGGGGGACAATATAGGGCAAAAGGGAGGGTTTTGATCGGTGCAGGGCGCACAAGATAGGGCAAAAGATAGGGTTTTGATTGGTGCAGGGGGCACAAGATAGGGCAAAAGGTAGGGTTTTTATTGGTGCGGGGGGCACAAGATAGGGCAAAAGGTAGGGTTTTGTTTTGATTGGTGCAGTGCAGGGGGGACAAGATAGGGCAAAAGCAATGGTAGGGTTTTGATTGATGCAGGGCGCACAAGATAGGGCAAAAGGTAGGGTTTCGATTGGTGCAGGGGGCACAAGATAGGGCAAAAGATAGGGTTTTGATTGGTGCAGGGGGCACAAGATAGGGCAAAAGGTAGGGTTTTGATTGGTGCGGGGGGCACAAGATAGGGCAAAAGGTATGGTTTTGATTGGTGCAGGGGGCACAAGATAGGGCAAAAGGTAGGGTTTTTATTGGTGCAGTGCAGGGGGGACAAGATAGGGCAAAAGCAATGGTAGGGTTTTGATTGGCGCAGGGCGCACAAGATAGGGCAAAAGGTAGGGTTTTGATTGGTGCATTGCAGGGGGGACAAGATAGGGCAAAAGGTAGGGTTTTGATTGGTGCAAGGGGCACAAGATAGGGCAAAAAGGTAGGGTTTTGATTGGTGCAGTGCAGGGGGGACAAGATAGGGCAAAAACAATGGTAGGGTTTTGATTGGCGCAGGGGGCACAAGATAGGGCAAAAGGTAGGGTTTTGATTGGTGCAGGGCGCACAGGTTAGGGCGTGTGGGCAATAATGAGTGGAGCCCGGGGCAAAGGAGCAAAGGGTGTGGAACCTGGGGGACCTGGTGCTGGCAGAGGGCAGGGCGCACGCACAGGATAGGGCAGGTGGTGTTGGGGGGTGGAGTGCGGTGGTGAGAGGTAGGTAGGTGGTGGGGGGTAAAGGAGACTAGGGCATGAAACCCGTGAGACCTGGTGCAGGCTGGAGACAGGGGGCACAGGACAGGATACGACAGGGCACAGGTGTGTGTTTGTCATAGGAGGATTGCAGAGATGGGTGGGTGGGGTGGGTATTGGGTCACTGTCTAGGCGGGGATTGAGGGGTGTTGGGGAAAGGTCGTGGACCCGAGGGATCTTGCCCAGGCAAAGGACAGTACACGGGATGATTCCGTTCGAGAGACGCAGGTGCGAGCTGGGGAGGTGGGTGTCGAGGGGTAGGTGCTGGGTGGGGGAGGTAGGTGCTGGGTTGGGAAGGTAGGTGCTGGGAGGGGGAGGTAGGTGCTGGGTGGGGGAGGTAGGTGCTGGGTGGGGGAGGTAGGTGCTGGGTGGGGGAGTTAGGTGCTGAGTGGGGGAGGTAGGTGCTGGGTGGGGGAGGTAGGGGCTGGGAGGGGGAGGTAGGTGCTGGGTGGGGGAGGTAGGTGCTGAGAGGGGGAGGTAGGTGCTGGGTGGGGGAGGTAGGTGCTGGGAGGGGGAGGTAGATGTTGGGAGGGGGAGGAAGGTGTTGGGAGGGGGAGGAAAAGAGAGCGCACAGGATAGGGCAGGCAGGTGGGTGTTGGGTCTTTGACATGTGGCACGTGAAAGCAGTGGAATGGAAACCAGGCAGGGCAGGGTTGGGAGGAGCCGGGGTGGCTTGGGGCAGGCAAGGATTGGAGCGCACGTGACAGGGCAGGGGGGTGTTGCTCTCCCTGCCTCACTCACCTGATCTCGTAGTTTGTGCTTTCTCCTCACCCCCCATGTTCTTAGACCTGCTTCTGTAATTTTCACCTCCCTCTGTTCTTTTCACCTGCTCTGCTCTGATGTGCCATCCAGGCTAACGCGGTGAACATCTACTATCTGCATGCCCCTGAAACCATCGACGACCTTATCTGGTGGGTGCTTACATGGTGTGTGCTTACATGGTGTGTGCTTGCATGGTGTGTGCTTACATGGTGTGTGCTTACATGGTGTGTGCTTACATGGTGTGTGCTTGTACGGTGGGTGCATGCAAATTTGTCATGTATGTAGTGTGTGCGCACATCTTTACATTGTGTGTGTATATGATATTTATCTTGCCCTCACCGTTTCTTGGAGGACATTCTGAGTATCCCTTCCATAGGGCAGTGAAGTTCTCATGCCCCCTCACCATGTCCAAGCATCCCTTTCCAAACTCACCCTCACGCTCCCCTTTCCCTTTCTGCCTTTTCTCTTGTCCCCCATTAATCGCCTGCGCTTGTCACAGGAGCGTCGTGCAGCACAAGCTGGAGAACCTGGGGCAGGTGGGTGTGTTGGGGGGGGGCCCGGGGGGGGGACAAGGTTTGTGTGCGGTAGGTACGGAACTTACATGGTGGGAGGGTGAACTGCCTTTCCATTGCCACCCTCCTGTGAGGAGCGTCATTCAGCACAAGCTGGGGAACCTGGGGGCAGGTGAGGCTTGAATGGGGTTCATCAGGCCGTCCAGGATTTCAGGGTGGCTCAGGAGATAATCTGAACCTTTTTCAGGGCGGCCTTTGAGAACTTTGAAAATGTCGGAACTGTTTACGGTTGTTTGCAATTTTCCACTTGTGTGAGTGGAGAAAAGAAGCAAGTGTGGCGCTTCGCTGTGTTTGCCTCTGCTCCCTCCACAAACGCTAGAAGGGCGCATGTGTTGTGTTTCTGACCCTGCGCAAATCTCTCCTTCCAAAGTTGCTGCCCTATTAATTTGATGAGGGATATTTGAAATCCTTCACCACGGGTGATGGATGGAGAGCACATACGTGCATGTGCACAAGCACCCTCGCCATGAACCATTCTCCTCGCCTTCTGCCTCGAGCGGCTCGTTTCCTGCGGTTGCCTCGAGCGGCTCGTTTCCTGTGGTTGCCTCGAGCGGCTCGTTTCCTGTGGTTGCCTCGAGCGGCTCGTTTCCTGTGGTTGCCTCAAGCGGCTCGTTTCCTGTGGTTGCCTCGAGCGGCTCGTTTCCTGTGGTTGCCTCGAGCGGCTCATTTCCCATTTTCCCTGCGTCCAGATGATGGGCGGAGAGCACCACCAGTCACTGCAAGCGCACAAGCACCCTCGCCATGGCGCCTCCTTTTTTGTTCCCCACTCCTCCTCCCGCCCGCATCATTCCTGTTCTCTCCACCGTCACTTCAACAGGTGATGGTGGCCAGCGCAGCCAGTCACTGCACGTGCACACGGACCGTCTCAAGGCTGCCCCCCCTTGTTCGTCTCACATACTGTTACTACCGTTCTACCATTCCCCCATTTCTCGCTACTTGTAGGTGATGGACAGAGAGCACAACCAGTCGCTGCAAGTGCACGAGGGCCCTAGGTGTACCCTTCACAATGGCCTTTTCTCACACGCAGTTCTGCTCCTGTGTCTCCAAATTCTCCTACTATCCCTGCTATTCTTCCCATTAACATGCAAACAGGTGATGGACGGAGAGCACCACCTGTCGCTGCAAGTGCGCAAGGACCCCCGCCATGCCAAATCCCCCTCTTCCTCTTCATTCCTGTACGGCTCTATTCCTGCGTCCAACCTGCAGGTGATGGACGGAGAGCACAACCAGTCACTGCACGTGCACAAGGACCCTCGCCATGCCGCCTCCTCTGCGTCTTCTGCAGCCAGGAGGAGAAGCGGGGGTGAGGAGCAGGAACAGGGCAGTGGGAAGTGGGGGGGGTTGACTCATGGCGGTGTGACCCATGGCGGTGTGACTCATGGTGATGTGACTCATGGGAGTGTGACTGTAGCGGGAGGTGGGGGTGGGGACGAGAAGAAGAGACAACGCACGATAAGCGAGATGTTTCAGCCGCCTGCTTAGTGCACCAGGACCCGCGCCATACTGCCGGGTCTGCTGCTCCGACAGCCAGGAGGAGAGGAGGGGGAGAGGAGCAGGAGCAGGAACAGGGAAAGTGGGAGGAGTTGGCTCATGGCGGTGTGTCTCATGGCGGTGTGTCTCATGGCGGTGTGTCTCATGGCGGTGTGTCTCATGGCGGTGTGTTTCATGGCGGTGTGACTCATGGCGGTGTGCCTCATGGCGGTGGGGGTGAGGACGAGAAGAAGAAACAGCGCACGATAAGGTCCCGCACCATGCCGCCGGCTCTGCTTCTCAGACAGCCAGGAAGAGAGGAGGGGGAGAGGAGCAGGAGGAACAGGGGAGTGGGAAGTGGGGGGAGTTGACTCATGTGAGTGTGATTCATGGGAATGTGACTCAAGGTGGGTGTGTGTTCTGGTTCTGTCTGGTCTGGTGGCGCATGGGTGTTCATGTTGTTGTATCCTAAGATGCTTGTGACCATGTCATCATGTCAACCCTGCTACAGCCTGTGTGTTTGTGTCAAGCGAGATGTGCTTGTGCCTGTGTGCTTCTTTCATGACTAGATGAGACGCATTTTGTGCCATTTACCCGTACCTATCAAAATATTGTTTGTTTGTTAGCCGTACCAAAGAGTCAAAGAAATACTCTATATTGTGGCAATGGGCTCCCGAGAACTGACCAGGCCACGCTTGCCGATGCCACTGCTTGCTGAGCTGGCAGCCTGGCACCCTTCCTACTTGTTTATTCTGCCACTCTAAGATGGTATCAGCGTAGGTTAGGTCCGCCCACCAGCTTCCGCCCTAGCCCTAGCCTTAGCGCCCCGCTGTCCTTAGCGCCCCGCTGGCCGTCCCCTACGCGCCCCGCCAGCCCCTTGCGCCCCGCGGGCCCCCCTTCACGCCCTCGCCAAGCCCTTTGCACCCCGCCGGCCCCTCTCGCCCCACTGGTCCCTTTCGCGCCTCACCAGGCCCTTCACGCCCTGCCAGGCCCTTCGCGCCCCGCCAGCCCCTCGCGCCCTGCTGGCCCCCTTTTGCGTCCCGCCAAGCTCTTCGAGCCCCGCCAGGCCCCTCGCGCCTCGCCAGCCCTTACGCGCCCCGCCGGCCCCTCTCGCCTCGCTGGCTGTTTCGCGCCCCGCCAGCCCTTTCGCGCCTCGTCGGCCCCTCGAGCCCCGCTGGCCGTTTCACGCCCCGCCAACCCTTTTGCGCCCCGCCGGCCCCTCGCACCCCGCTGGCCGTTCCGTGCCCCGCCAGCCCTATCGTGCTCCGCTGGCCCCTCGCGCCTCGCTGGCCGTTCCGGTCCCCGCCGGCTCCTTCCGTGCGCCGCTGGCCCTGTGAGCCCTGCCCAGCCTTTCACGCCTCCACCAGTCGGTGCGCCCCGCTTGCCTCGGCCGTGTTCGTCTTCCTTTCTGCCATGGAGCCATGCCGCCGTGGAGTCGTGCCCCCGTGCTGCCGAGTCACTGTGCTGCCGTGTCGCTGTGCCGCTGTACCGCCGTGCCGCCGTGGCGTCGGGTCGCTGAGATCGTACGATGGCGGACTCTGTACTCCGCCTGGACGCGGAGGGGCACGCACTCGACTTCGCCGCCTGGCTTGTCGATCTACGCCGTCACCTCAAAGGTCAGCGCCAGGATGGGCATTCCCTGGCTGTGCATGTCGATGGCTTGCTTCCCCGCCCCTCCGTGCCTGATCCCCTACCAGCTGACCCCACCACTGCTCAGCGTGAGGCCTTTTCTGCTGCTGCGCTTGCTCGCGATGTCTGGGATTCGCGGGAGGAGGTGAGGGAGACACCGGCGAGCGGTCAGGGGAGGGCAAGCCGAGCAGGCGAAGAGCGGAGACCGGCGGCGACGACTGCGGCGGCTGCTGCAGCGGCTGCTGCAGCGGCTGGTGCTCGACCCTCGAACCAGCAGGGGCACGACGACCTCCGGGAGAACACTCAACAGTAGCACCCCCATAACCAACACCTCCAGAGCGAGAACCCTCTCCAGCCCCAGCGGCACCCCCAGGCCCGCCAGGACAGACCACGCCAGGAGCCGCAGGACGAACACCCTCCTCAGCGCCAGCACCCCCAGAGGCCAAGAGCGGCAGCGGCGGCGACGGCGGCGGCGGCGGAGGCGGCGGCGGCGGCAGCTGCGATGGCGGCTGCGACGGTGGCGGCAGCGGCGGCGACGGCGGCGACTGCGACAGCGGGGGCGGAGACACCAGGGAAGGGGGACGCGGCAAAGGCGGGGCGGGGGAACCACCAGAGTCAGCAGACTCCTCAACAGGGACAACTGACGGGAGGGGAGTGACATGGGAGACACCAGACGGGGCAGGACGAGGCGGGAGGGGGGGAGGGGCTACCGGGGGAGAGGAGGCAAGGAACAGGGGGGGAGAAACCGGGAGACCTCGGTGAGGGAAGCGACGGTAGAAGGAGACGGACTCGTCAAAGGTGACGTCACGAGAGTGGAGGAAGCGGTGAGACTGCGGGTGGTAAAAGAGCCAGTCAGACGAGTCCAGGGGGAAACCAAGGAAGACATAGGGGACAATGCGGGCAGTGAGCTTGTCCGTGCCAGAGGCACGAACGTGAGCAAGGCAGCCCAAAACGTGGAACGCAGACGCGCCACCGGGGGACCCGGTCCAAAGGAGGGTCGGCGAAACCTGCGGCCGCTGGGAGCGTGGCCACAAGTTAAGCTGGTGAGCGGCGTAGCGAACGGCGAACGGCCACAGAAAATGGGGGGCATCGGCATGGATCATGGAGGTACGAGCTACCTCCATGACCAAGCCGATGCGGCACTCGGCAACCCCATTCTGCTGTGGCGATGCCCTCCGCACGACAGAACTGTCCAAGCCGACCGGAGGTGAACTCGCCGCCATGGTCAGAGTGGAGACACAATACTGGGAGACCGCGGTGAAGGCACGCAGCCACAACCCACGGTAGAAGAACGTCAGGCACGTCGGCCTTCCGCTCCAGGGGAAACACCGTGGTGTAGCGCGTGTAGTCTCATCTACTTGATGACTTGCACTCGTCCAGATCTCGCATACCCTCTCAGCATCCTGGCTCCTTTCGTGGCCACAGGGAGACACCGACCACAGCAATGGTCGGCAGCTAAGAGGGTTTTGTGTTAGCAAGTACATCGGGCATGGGACTTGTGCTAGGAGGACACAGACCAGTGGTCCTTACAGGGCATACAGACGCTTCATGGGCAGATGACATTGAGACACTCAGGTCCTCCCAGGGCTACTGCTTTAGCCTTGGTTCAGGTGCCATCTCGTGGAGGTCCACTCGCTCGTCATCTGTTGCCCATTCTAGCTCTAAGGCTGAGATCTACGCCGGCGCCATGGCGGCACGGAAGCTCCGCTGACCTTCTTGCTCACCGACTTAGGTGAGCGGCCTAGCTCTGCCCCGGTCTTGTACGCTGACATCAGGGCCATGATCCTATTGTGCCAGGAGCCTCGACTCGAGGGCAAAACAAAGCACATCCAGTTGCGGTAATTCCTCCTGTGCGAGCTACAGCAGTGCCGCCAGGCTCGCGTAGTACACTTGGCCCCCAATGCCAAGACAGCTAGTATCTTTACTAAGGCGCTTGCGCCTAAAGATTATCAGCGGCACTGTTTGCAACTTGGTCTTGTTCCTCTAGGTCCTCACTTGCTAGGACCTTGATTGTGTACTCCTCTTTATATATACCTTCTTGACTAGCCTTGTGGCTTCTCTTCCAGTGGCCAGACTAGTAGTGCCGCCCTGGCTTGCTCTTGTCGAGTTTGTACTCTTGTTGACTGGTCTTCGGACGCTTGTCTCAAAGGTTGGACTAGTAGTGCCACCCTGAGTTGCTTGTCTCTTGCGAGGCACTGCCCCTTGTCCAGTCTAGGGGGAGTGTAAAACATATTTGTATATGTTACTATAGCCTGGACAGGGGCGTGCCTCAGAGAATACAACACATTAGGTCAAAACTACCGTGTACCCTTCCTACTAGTTTATTCTGCTACTCTAAGACTTTGTGTTAACAATTATATTGACTACATCAATATCTAGTTAGGATAGTCATGTTTTTTATACCGTAATCACCCAGATAGATGTCCCTAGGGGCGTTTATAGGACTGGTTTGAAAACGTGGGGGGGCGTTTAATTGAATAAAAAATATATACGCATGGGCGTTTAAAACCCGCGGCCCAAATTGCGAGGCGCGGCCTTCAAACGCACTGCGTTTGAAAGTAGCGCTTTTGTGGGTGTGGAGTGGGGTAACGTGAGTCTCGCCACTCTGGGGGTGGCTTTCAAGTTCATTGCATACTGCAATTTGGAACTCCATGTATAGCACGTTTTTCGACCGTCTATTTTTCACAGATCTGCATCTGACGGCCCGGCAAACTCTTCTTTCCAACGCACCACCAGTAATTCAGGGCTCAATCGCAACCGTCCAAAATCTTGGGGTCGAATCTGGCGGTGCAAGAACACTTTGCAGTTCACGAGGAAAACACCCTCGCGATTATCCCGTGCGTTTCGTAAAACAGCACGCCCAGAGATCTTACATAGTGCGTTTGAACAATTTGGGCCGCGGGTTTTAAAAGGGTATATAGGCAAATTGATTTTTCTATATCAAATTGTAGCCTATGCTTTGTTTCATGCGATGGGATCACTTCTAACTAAGATTCTCAAGCAGGCCCTCAGATTTCATACAAATTTCCTTGCTTCCGGTTTTTTTTCAGAGGTTTTTTTTTTTTTTTTTTTTTTTTTTAATCAACCTTGATGCGCTAGGATTTTTTTTAGACACAACCCTGAAAGTTCAGGGTTTTTTTATGGCTAAACTCTGTTTGTACAGGGTTGCTATTGTAGTGGACCATGTAGCCTCTGTAACAGAGTGATTGCCTTGCCATGTTTCCCGTACTTGATGTGTGTTGGGGGGTTGTGTGAGGGGGCTCTTGGCCCTTCACCAAATGTAGGGCTTGCGTGTGCTGGGGGATGTGTGAGGGGACTTTTTGGCCCTTCGCCAAATTTAGGGCTAGCGTGTGTTGGGGAATGTGTGAGAGGACTTGGCCCTTAGCCGAATTTAGGGCCCAATGAGCGCCTTGGAGCGTTGTGTGAGGGCAAGATTTCCTCCTCCCGCTCCTACGAACTTGCTGCAACCTTGGATTGATCAGCGAAATTGGATTGGCCGAGACTTCCTGCAGAAATTCGCCGCAAAAATTGACAGCCTCAGCACACCAACATCATGATTCCCGCGGGAATCCTGCCTCCCTCATATCTCCCCCCCCCCCCCCCATTCTGCCCCGTCCCTGCCCTCCCCGAGTTCCGTTCCGCCCATCTCCCAATTTTGTAAAATCAGCGTGATATTCAGAAGTAACCCTGATTATTCAACTTTTTTTTTGGGGAGCCCTGAAAAATCTGGCTAAACATGGGGGGGGGGACCTGAGCAATCAGGATACCTAAAAACCAATTTGAGGCCCTGTTCTCAAGTCCATCAGGCTGAAAGTCCAGTCAGCAATGTGCCAAGCTGGAAAAAAACATAGGACTTTGACGCAAATCCTGCTGGCGCGAAGTGTCAAAGGGCGCAAATTGCGCTTTCGGCTGGCACAGAGCGAGATTTCTCACTATTACCCGAACTCGTTCCTTCGTTTTTGCACAGTTTTTTACGAAATAAAAGAGGAGCGTATAGGGTACCCATTTTCGAAAAGAAGGGGGGGGCATATAATACAATAATATCTAGAAGGCCGAAAGCCCATGGGACTTATCCAACGGAGGGGCGTCTATTCGGGTGATTACAAAAGTTAGCCTGGCTAGATCAGCTCTTAGAGAGAACAACACACTACTTGTGTCTCCCCTAATACTTTCTAGTTTTTTTTTTCCCTCGATAGTTTCACATGGTATAGAGTGTTGGGATGAGTGTTGTGATGGGGTACAAGGATATATAACCTAAGGTATTGTACTCTATATGAGCATGCACCTATCTAGCCTATTACATGTACAAAATATATGTTGACACAACCCCCAGACAAGGGGCAGCGATTGGCACGAGACATGCAGCTTAGGGTGGTACTACTAGTCCAACCTCTGAGACAATGGTCCGAAGACCAGTCAGCAAGAGTACAAACTAAACAAGAGTAATCCAGGGCGGAACTACTAGTCCAGCCACTGGAGCAGGAGCCACAAGGCCAGTCAAGGTAATATAAGATATAGAACACAATCAAGGTCCTAGCAAGTGAGAAGCTACAGGAACTAGACCAAGCTGGACACAGTGTCGCTGATGAACGTTAGGCGCAAGCGCCTCCGTATAGATATCAGCTGTGTTGGCACCTGTGGCCAAGTGTACTACGCGGGCCTGGCGGCGCTGCTGTAGCTCGCGCAGGAGGAAGTACCGCAGCTGAATGTGCTTTGCTCTGCCCTCCCGTCGAGGCTCTTGACACATGAGGATAATGGCCCTGTTGTCAGCGTACAGGACCGGGGCAGAGCCAGGCCGCTCACCAAATTATGTGAGCAAGAAAGTCAGCCAACGGAGCTTCTGTGCCGCCATGGCACCGGCGTAGATCTCAGCCTCACAGCTAGACTAGGCAACAGACGACAAGCGAGTGGACCTCCACAAGATGGCACCTACACCAAGGCTACAGCATTAGCCCTGTGATGACCTGAGCATCTCAGCATCGTCTGCCCACGAAGCGTCTGTGTGCCCAGTAAGGACCACTAGCCTGCATCCTCCTAGCACTAGCCCCATGCCCGATGTACTCGCTAGATAATGCAAAACCCTCTTAGCGGCCGACTAGTGCTACGGTCGGTGTCTGCCTGTCACCACAAAGCGAGCCAGGATGCTGAGAGGGTATGCGAGATCTGGACGAGTGCAAGTCATCAGGTACATGAGGCAACCCACCAGCTCTGCATACGGACCACTAGGCTCTACTGACTCCTCAAGGACTGGAGATGAGAGCTTGTGATCTACTGGTAGAGGTGTGGGCTATGTGGAGGAGGATTGAAGACCGAACCTCTGAAAGTCTTGGCGCACCAAGTGTGACTGGGTGAGAGTGATGGTGTGCGTTGCTCTGACCCTGGAGATCTACAGGCCAAGGTAGCAGTGCATCTCTCCTAGGTCAGTGCAGGTGTGTCTCCTCAGCACCTCAGCCTTCACACAGGTCTGTCTGCGTAGACAATGATGTAGAATGGTATCTGGCCTGAACAAACGAAGAGCGAAGGGTCTGCATAGGACGGGAAGAAATGCAGTAAGCTAACGTAGCATGATAGTGTTGTGCCACTCTCAAGGCGCCTGCCGCAAGCCGTAAACCGGGCCCACGAGGAGCCATTGGGTCCCCGGGGCGAAGGTGCCAGTGAAGCCTAGCGGGTGATGCACGTAGTCCTGCTTGTGAAGACTGCCCTGAAGAAATGTTGTCGAGAAGTCGAGAGAGTGCAGCTCGTAGTCACGCTTTGCTGCTACGTGTAGCAGCGCCCAAAGAGTGGTCATCTTCGGGGTCGGGGCGGAGGTCTGGAGGAAGTCAACATCCTCGCGCAGAATGAAGCCTCTAGCAACGTAGCACGCCTTGAACACTGGCGGCTCTCTAGGAGGGCGCTTCACCTTGAAGAGCCACCGGCCATCGACTAAGTTCACCCCAGGTGGGGGAACTGCGTCGACGTAGGTGCCGGTGGATCTCCAATATACCATCTCCATGTCCATGGCAGCTATCCACTGAGAGGCCCAGGTTCTCGAGGTCCCCTCAGCGTACATGATTACGGGCTGAAGGTGATTGCCGAGACTAGTCGCGATGAGGTACGACCCACAATGCCCTCAGCCGGTCGCCCACGGTTAATCACAACTCGCTTTCGGCGCGGAATAGTTCGTGCGATTACCAGCGGGGAGGCGAAAACCAGTGTAGACGTCGCGAAAATGTTAGAGGAGAAGCATGATCTGGCTGTAGACTCGAGGACCATTAGGAACTCGTTACGATCCGCTGGGCTAGTCGCAGTGCAGTAGCCCAAGAAGCCCAGGCTCTCTGCGAAAAACATCTGAGATCGGCTGGATTTCGCGAGGTCACATGCCGACTGGACGATGGAAGACTAGAAGCGCGTGATATGGTCGGATGAGACGAAGATTAATCGATTCTATTCCAACGGACGTGCGTATGCCTGGATTCGCGAGGGCAGCAGTCTCCGGAGCCACCAGATCTAGCAGACAGTTAAGCATAGGGGCGGCTCTGTGATGGTGTGGGGCTACATGACGTATGAGGGGGCGAGGTTCATGTGCAAGATCGATGGAAGGATGGATGGGCCGCTGTATCGCAACATCTTGCAAGACAAACTCTCTTAGACCATCGAGTTTTACAATCTCCCCCCCTCAGAGGTCATATTCCAGCATGACAATGACCCCAAGCACATGTCACGTTTGGTGCAAGACTGGCTTGGGGAGCTGGAGTATGCGGTGCTGGAATGGCACTCGTCCTCCCCGGACCTTAACCCGATAGAACACCCGTGGGCCCACTTGAAAAGGGAGCTGGCGAAGTACGAAAAGCCTCCCATAGTAATGTTGGAGCTGTGGGAGAGGGTGCAGGAGGAATGGGACAAGATCCCGGCGGAACTGTGCTCAAACCTCATTGACAGTATGCCCAGGAGGATCAAGGTGGTGATTCGCACAAACGGACGCTGGACTAGGTACTAGTTTTGCTAGTTTCTAGTTTGTTGCCTGTCTTCGGTACAAATTGCCCGGATGTGCTCTTATTAAATGCTTTAGTGTTTAAGGACCATGTACTATACTACTCTGGTTTTAGGAGACTTGAGTGAGTACTCTAACTGCTCTTCCCAGCAAGTATGCCCACCATAGATTAAGGCTTAATGTTTACAGAGTACAGCTCATCAAAATGCAAAAACATGCTAAACATCCGGACATTTTTTTCCGTCAGTGTAAGTGTGAGGGGTCGGGATGTCAAGGGCGTCTGGGTCACCCTAAGGGACGAGCAGTATGGAGCAGAGATGAGGCGGGCCTTGGACAGGAAAGGAATTTCGTACTTCCGGTCCTCCAGGACGTCACTGCCAAGGTCAAGAGCACCCTCGACGGACAGAGGATGGGCGTGGTCAGAGACCAGAGCGGTGGCGTTTCAAGGCGGCAAGTAGAGGCAAAGTCAGTGACGGTAGCGACAAGAGCGTCAAGACTAGAGACAGGAACAAACAGGTCGGTAACAAAAGAGGCAAGGACACGAGGAACAAGAGGACTAGCGGCACAAAGGAAGTCAGACAGGGGAGGCGGAGCGACAACCAGCAAGGACGGAGGAGGCGACAGAAGGAGGGGAGGACGAGACGCGTGGGAAGCAACATAGGGTGAGAGCGCTGGACAGGAGAGACAGGACGAGCACGAGAGGGACGGCGAGACCAGAAGTGGGACAAAGGCATGGGGTCAGGAGACACAGGAGGAGACACAGGAGGAGAACGCGGGGGAAAACGAGCCGGAGAAGAGTTTGGCAGAAGGAACACAGGACCGTAGACAGGAGGGGGAGGCCTAGGCAGGCGGTGAGGGGAGGGAAGACCGAGGAGGCGAAGGGGAGACACCAGGGGCGACTGCTGCTGCTGCTACTGTACACTGACAGCAGAACCTCCAGCTGCACCACGGCTGCCTCCGGGATGCTCCACGACAGCACCCCTAGAATGAGAACCCTCTCCAGCACCGGTGCCATCCCCACTGTCAGGACAAGCCACGATAGTACCCCCAGGACTAGCACCCCTAGATCCAGCACCCGCAGAACGAGAACCCTCTCCAGCACCGATGCCACCCCCAGGACCGTCGGGACAAGCCACGACAATACCCCCAGGACTAGCACCCTCCTCAACGCCCGCACCCCCAAAGCTCGTGGACCCCTGCGGCAGCTGCTGCTGCGGCGGCGGCGACGGTGGCTGTGGTTGCGGCGGTGACGGCGGCGACTGCTGTGGCAGCGGCGGTGACGGCGGCGACTGCTGTGGCAGCGGCGGCGGCGACGGAAGCTGCTACAGTGGCAGCAGAGGAGGAGACACTGGGGCAGAGACAGGCGGCGAGACCGAAGTCGTGGGGCCCCTGGAGTCAACCGACTCCTCCACCGGGACAACCGATGGGAGGGGAGTGACGTGAGACACACCAGACGGGGCAGGACAGGGAGGAAGAGGAGCAGGGGCTACCGGGGGAGTGGCTACTGGGGAACAGAGGCGGGGCAACCAGGAGACCTCGGTGGGGAAAGCGGGTGTAGAAGGAGACAGACTCGTCAAAAGTGACGTCACGAGAGTGAAAGAAACGGTTTCGCCGACCCAAACGTCCAGGTGCAGGGTCTGGAGTGGCGCATGGGTAGGGGGGAGAAAGGAGGAGTGAGGAGCACGACGTAGCCGACCCTAGACGCAGGGCGTGCACGGCAGTGCAGGCGAGGGAGGGAGGGCAGGGAGCGATGGAGGGAGACCAAAGACAAGCCCGTGATGGGACATGTGACGCAGCCACGGGAGTGCAGGGTGACCTAGGCGGTGGTGCCACAGCAGTGAAGGGTGGGTGAGGTCGGGGTGACCCAGCAGGAAAGGGTGGGTGAGTTCGTGGTCAGTGGTGCCACAGCAGTGAAGGGTGGGTGGCACTGGTGGTGGTGGTCATGGTGGTGCCACCAGGCCACCACGGCGGTGGGGGTCCCCACAGCGGCTGCTGCTTCTACTGCGAATGCTGCTGCTGAGGCTGCTGCTGAGGCGGCTGCTGCTGCTCCTGGGCACCAGCCCCGGTCTGCACCACCGTCCCCACCCGCACCTCCACCACCCCCACCACCCTTCCCTCAGCCACGCCCCCCCTTGGGGCGGCGACCCTGACCCGGACGATGCTGCCTATGACCACAGTGGCGGTCTCAGCAGCAGGGGCTGTCTCAGCAACAGCGGCAGAAATGTCAGAGTAAGTGTACTAGGAGGGAGCATAGCCCTGAAAGATAGAGACTGGCGCAATACAACTAGACTGAGCGATAGTGCGCTAGCGGGTCTCTATCGCGGAGAGGGCAGTGACAAAGGCCGTAAGGGTGAGATCACCTAGGTGCTGACTAAGGAAGTGGTCGCGGACAGTGGCTAGGCGGTCAGGCAGGCGCGTGGCAATGAGGTAAAGGGTAGCACAAAGCGGCGGCGGGAAGGCAGTGAGGTGTGTCTTAGTGCTAGCAGCACGGTAGCTAGTCTCCAGTGCACGGAGGTGAGTGGCAAGATCAGCGAAAGTGAGGAAGGATGCAAGGTTAGGGAACAGCATGGGGAGGATCAGGCGGTCGGCAGAGGTTAAGGCGGGGGTGGAATAGCGCGCAATGGCGGCATCTAAGTATTCCTTTGCGTTTGAGACAACGGTAAAGCGGGACGCTCAGACAGCGTGAGGGCATGACTAATGGCAAGCTGAGCAATGGCGTCACGTGAATCCCAGACAGCGCATGCAAGCTCAGCAATGACAAAAGCCTCACGCTCAGCAGACGTGGGGGCGTCAGGGAGGGCAGCAAGCGAGGCGGGGCGAGGGAGCTTACCGTCGACATGGATGGCCAGGGAGTGGCCGTCCTAGCAGTGCCCGGTGAGCTGGCAGCGGAGGTCGATGAGCCACGCCTCAAACTCAATGACCCGACCCTCCGCATCCAGGCGGAGCAGAGAGGGGCTACTCAGCAGAGACGGGCGGCCAGCGGCTATCAGCGGCTGGCAACTACAGACGGCCAGCGGCTACGGGCGGCTGACGCCAATGGGCAGCCAGCAGCGATGGGCGGCTGGCAGCAACAGGTGGCTAACGGCTACGGGCAGCTAGCGGCTACGGGCGGCTGGAGGGAGCGAGCAGCCAGCGGCGACAGGCGGGCTGGCGGCAACGGGCGGCCAGCAGGGACAGGCGGGCTGGCAGCGACCGGCGGCCAGCGGCAACCGGCGGCCAGCGGCGGTGGGCGGCTGATGGCTACAAGCGGCGACAGGCGGCCAGCGGGCTACGTGCAGCTGGCGGCAACAAGCGGCAGTGACGAGCGTGCTACCATCTCAAAGTAAGAAAATTGACTAGAATGATGGGGTACAAGGGAATATAACCTAAGGTGTTGCACTCGATATGAGCATGCACCTATCTAGCCTATAATATATACAAAATATATATTGACAATATAGAATAATTCAAGAGAATATGAAGAGTCTCATTGTTTTCTGCACTTCGAGGGGTACATTCCCTTTTACGACTCGATAAGGCGACTCGGGTAACCATCCGTACTGTAATATCGGGACGGTTATTTGTCCTTGCTGTTGCGCTGACTTGACCCTTGCAATTTTGACTGTTGCGTTGCATGGTCAACGATCTGTGACTGTTGCCCTTTTGTAACCTCTGTGAGGTGTCGTCAACCTGCGTCAACCGTCAGTGGTACTGTAGCAGGGTTTGACTCAATGATCCTCGTTGTTGTGGTCTTCGCATATTCGTAGACCCACGTGAGACTCCTGAAATGTCTTAAGTTCTTTTATCATTTCCAATACCCTCCTTCATTTCTGAAGTATCGATGTGGTCGAGGTTGCTGACGTGTTGCAGTCCAGTCAGCAGCATGCCGTACTGGAACTTCGATTTTGTGAGCTTCTTGGTCAAGGAGTCGGCTGCCATTTCGGTGGTGGGGTAGTAGGCCAATTGGAGACGTTCCTGCTTCATCTCGTCCTTCACGAAGAAGTAGCGAAGCGAGATGTGCTTCGGCCTGTTCGCGAATCCGTTTTTGTTAGCGATTTTGATTACTGATTGCTTGTCGCAGAAGAGGGAGAAGCTTGGTAGCTTGGCAATGTTCGCTTCTTCGAGCAGCTTGCGTAGGTAAAGTCCTTCCTTTGTGGCTGTGCAAAGGGCGATATATTCAGCAGATGAGAGGGCGATTAGTTCTTGTTTTGGTGGTGGTGAGTTGGAGCTCCAGCTCGCCTTCAAACCAGACGGTAATGGAGGTGGTAGAGCCGACATAGGGCAGGTCGTCTACGTAGACGATGAGCAGCACGTAGTCGCAGCTGCGTGATAGGCGGTACATTCTTTGGTCGTGGGGCAGCTGGGCGAAGCCCATGGCACTTAGGATCTTGTGCAAGTACTGCTGCCACAGGCGCGGAGCTTGCTTGATCTTGTAAAGGGATTTGACGAGTTGGCACACCAGCGTGGGATCGTCGACGTATGCATGGGGCTGCTCGACGAAGATGTTGGCATCGTCCAGGGCGTAGAGGAATGCTGTGGTGACATCAATCTGTCGCAGAGGAATTCTGCGGGCGGCGGCGACGGCGAGGAGAATGCGGAGAGAAGTGTGGTGGCTGACCGGAGCGAAGGTCTCAGAGTACTCGCGGCCGTGCTATTGGTCGATACCGTGAACCACCTAATGAGCTTTGAACCGTTCAATAGTTCCATCCGCCTTGGTCTTCACTCGGAAGACCCATTTCTTGGAGAGGATGGTCTTTCCCTAGGTTTGAGAAATTGGAATTAACTTCCAAGCGTTTCTCTCGTGCAGTGCCGCTTATTCTCAATCCAATGCCTCCCTCTATTCTTCTCTATGTAGTCCTTGCAGCGCCTTCTTGACAGTCTTTGGCTCCTTAACTGGCGACGACGAGGATGGTGGATGCACGGCTGCTACGACTCCGAGTACAGTATCCGCAAGCCAGTCTCGGCGTAGCGGGGGATGGTCGGATCCTCAGGATAGTCTGCTTCGTCTTCCGCTTCAGGATCAGGTATTAAACTGGGTCCAACTCTTTCTGAAACATTGGTGTCAACACTGTGTGGTGTTACGTAACCTGTGTCGGCGAAATGGTAGTATGCCTCAACGTTCACGCTTTCGCGAGGGTTATCGTCGTCCATCTGCATGTCGATGGAGCAGTAACGAAGTGGTCCTGCATCTGCTAACTCGTCCGGGTCAGCTTCGTCGTCTGTCGAGGCGAACGCACGTGCGCCAGCGAAACCACCAGACGGATCCTGATTGGTGGCGACGCTCTCGAGGTAATGGTTGGTTGAGGTTCTCGTAGAAGATCACATCACGTGCCGGTACTTTTTCCTTGTCTTCCACATCGAAGATTTTCCAGGCCTTGTAATGATTTTCCACACCGAGGTGTAGACCCCGTCTTGCCCGTTGAGAAAATCGTCCAGCTCGTGCAATGTGCGGTAGATACTGTACCATGCAGCTGAAAACCCTTAGCAATTTTGTGCTGCTCTGCTTCCCTGTCCACAGCAGATGCGGTGATGCATTGTTTGGTAGGGAGCTTGATGACAGAAGATTCTGCAGCATGACGGCGTGATTCATCGCCTCCAACCACTGTGAATTGGGCAGGTGCATCACAATCAACAGCTTCAGCATGGTGTTCTGGAGAGTTATGTTCATCCTCTCAGCTACACCATTTTGTTGGTGAGCGTAGGGAAGGGTGACGAGCCTCTTGATTCCTCTCTCAACAAGGTAGTCCAAGCTCTGAGACTGGTATTCCATCACCCCGTCTGACTGAAAGCATTTCAGCTTTGTGTCTCCCTCCCGTTCTGCTGCAACAAGCCATGCGACGAAGGCAGAGAAGGCGATGTCGTGTGACGGTAGGTTAAGATGCCATGTGTACCGTGTGGCGGCATCGATGAAGGTGATGACGCAGTTGAGGTCCACCCAACTGACTTCTCGCGGGATATACAGTATGTCACTGTATACTTTTTCGAGAGGGGCATACTCCGGTGCGCTTGGGTTGTGATGTGATGGGAACGGTTGACGAGGAAGATCTGCTTCGGGACAGAAAAAATAGGTGCGTCGAGGTCGTCGGATTTCACGACCATTGAGGAGTAGGAGAGTGTCGTTGTCTAGGACGTTTGTGCGAATCGTGTCGAAGAGTCGTGAGTTGCCGGGATGTCCTAACATTTGATGCCAGATTTCTTCGTTGGCCTTGTGTCCCATCGACGATATAGGTCCGAGTTGGCGCAGAAGGCGGAGACGGTCGTGGCGCTTTGATGTTGCTCGCGAGGATGCGCCTTCAGCTGCTCGGCTTCGGTCGGTGGCGGTTCGTCAACGGGCGACGTGTCAGGCGGAGCTTCTTCAACGGGTGATGCCGTCAACGTCCCAGCGATGGGACTTGCAGGAAGTACTCGTGTCAGTACTTGTTGTTCGGTTGCAGTGGTGCTGGTTTCTCGCATTACCGCTAATGCTCGTGTGCTCTCCGCTTCACGTATTGTGTTGGAGTACCAGAAGTCGTCACGGTCAAAACCGGGGTCGAGATCCGGCGGGTGCGTCCAGAACGTGAAGGAGATGACGCCATCGCTGCCAGCCGTCCCACGGTCTGGAACGAAGTCCAAGATGAAGACTCCATGCTTCTGGAGTGCTGTGCCAATGAAGAAACCGCCCTTCCCATGGTAGAGATGGAACTCCCGATCAAAGCTATCACACTCTAGGTGAATACCCTTTGACATGAGCTGGCTGACGCTTAAGCAGGTTGTAGCCGAGGTTGTCAACGACGAGTACTCGTGACATCTGTAGTACCACGTTTGTCTCACCAAATTGTAACTGAACAACCCCTTCCTTTCGTGTGCGCAGGTTCTGATTGTTGGCGACGGTGATCACGACTTATCGGCTCAGAGTCTTCTCTTGCTAGACAAAGCGCGTCGAGGAACACATGTGCTGGCCACAGCAGCTATCAAGAAACCAAGTGTCGCGGCCGGACGGTTCGTCGCGAGCTATCGTAGCGTCAGTCGGGTTCGGTTGGAGCCGGTTCTGTGTCGGAGCGGGGGTTGTTCGTCGAGATCACAGTGAGGTGGGGAGTCGGGTGCACAAAATCTATTCGTGCCATGCAGCTAACGACGTTTCTTGCGTCTTGTGCAGAGCGGTTCGTCGGAACTGGTGGGCACTGCTGAGTTGAGGTGATCGGACTCGGGGACAGACGTGGCGCTCGAGGCTGATACTGCGGGAACTGCGGCTGCTGCTGTTGACGCTGCTGTTGCCTTGGGCAATTGAAGCACGAGAGTCCTGTCGTGCGGCAGAGATGAGAGTATGGAGGTGAGTGTCGTTTCTGGTTTTGATTGTTGGTGTTACGCCCGTGCGTGTAGGACGCAAGTTGCTGACTTGGTTTCTTTGCA
The DNA here is from genome assembly GCA_027943415.1 of Closterium sp. NIES-67. NCBI lineage: Eukaryota > Viridiplantae > Streptophyta > Zygnematophyceae > Desmidiales > Closteriaceae > Closterium > Closterium sp. NIES-67. The sequence goes on along the minus strand of BQMB01000849.1, from coordinate 263,646 downwards.
TGACGCTCTTCGTACAGGTCCATGTCTTGCTGCTTGGCGTGGAGCTCCGCGCACAAGTGCATCTCGAAGATCCTCCCGTGAGCGCGTAGAAGGGAGCACGTCACATGCCACTGAGGACCGAGGCCAGCGAGGACTACTGTGACGAATGAATCTTCCGATAAGTGCCCTCCGCTTTGTAGGAGCCTGTCGCATAAGCCTCTGCAACAATTGATGTACGCCATTGCCTTTTCACCTGTTTGCATCAGAATCGATGCGAGTTGTGCCATCAGTCTGCTTTGAGTCACGCTGTCGGTTGCTTGGTAGACGCTCTTGAAGAGGCAGTATGCGAGTTCGGCCAAATTACCGAAGTTGCGATACGTGCAAATGCTTTGTTGCTCCGTTGATCTCGGGTTGCGCAAGAGGATGGTGAAGGCTATCAGCGACTAATAAGTGTAGATTTTCTTCTCTTGAGTACTCCCGTTTACAGGGAAAGGCCAGGAGCTGGTGAAGAAGTCGAGGATTTGCACGCCGTCCATCAGCAACACGAACTCGAAGCTCCACGTGAAGAAGTCCTTGCCGTTGAATGGTGAGGATGTCTACAGTTTTAAGATGTTGTTGAACTGCTGTAGCATGATGACCATGTCAGTTTGTTTGTCGCTTGTCTACGAATCCACTGCTGGCATGGGAGTCGGCAGAAAGGTAAACAAGCCTGGCGAGGGCTTGTAAGGTTGATGCTGTGTAGGTTGTGTGCCTCTTGCGTATGATGCGCTGTCATGGCTCATTGGAACTGCGCCATTGATGTTGTTGCTGTGTGTCGATTGAGCAGGTGCTGAAGACTACTCGTAGTTCGACATGAAGGAGAAAAACTTCTCCACGAGATTTGGGTCCATGCCCGAGGAGGAGGCCATTGGATGCGTGGAGGCTCCTGCAGTTGTGCCTGCCTCGGTCAGTCGACCAGAGAATGGAGGTGCAGAGGGAGATCCAGTAGACGATCCATCGCCCTTAGATCGTGCCATGTCTTGTAAGCTTGATTGATGAAACTGATATTATTGCGAGTGGTTCTATAACCGAGTTAGAAACTCACTAAGGGAGTTAGTAATAGGAGCGTAGCTACTGACTAGCTCTCATTCCATGTTGGGCTGAGTATAGCCCTAGGATCTTTTCATAAGGCTAAGTCCTTGTAACAGAGTGCTCGATGGCACAGCGGAAGTCTTGAGTTGAACCCTTGTACTGGTATGTGAGAACAAGTGATTGATTATAGCAAAGGGATACAAGGTTTATATAATAATACAAGAGAATATGAAGATTTTAACTGACTATGCACTTCGAGGGGTACATTCCCTTTTACGACTCGATAAGGCGACTTGGGTAACCACCCGTACTGTAATATCGGGACGGTTATTTTTCCTTGCTGTCGCACTGATTTGACCCTAGCAATTCTAACTGTTGGTTTGCATGGTCAACAGTCTACGACCGTTGCTCTTTTATAACCTCTATGAGGTGTCATCAACCTACGTCAACTGTCTACGGTATTGTAGCAGGGTTTGACTCGATGATCCTCGTTGTTGTGGTCTTCGCGTATTCGTACACCCACGCGAGACTCTTGAAATGTCTTAAGCTCTTTTATCATTTCCAAGATAGAGCTAGGTTAGAATTTTTCCTAGCGCCCCGCTTCCGTCATTACTGTAGGCCTCTTTTTTCCTTTCTTTCTTTCTTTCTTTTCTTTTCGCGCACTTCTCACTCTCAGCATTTCGCACTTCGCAGGAACTCTCCCCCCCTAATGTCCCCCTCCGTTTTGTATGCGCCCTGCCAGCCAGCACGTAAGTCGCCCACCATCTAGCTCCTTAGCCAACGCTAGTTGCGCCGCCCGCCCGCCTGCCCTTTACCTCGTCGTTCTGCCCCTGCTGGCCGTCCCCAGCCCGTCGCTAGCTAGTGCGTAGGCCATTCTACCAGTGCGTTAGCCCACAGGCTCGCCGCCAGCAGCGCTAGTCAGCTCGCCGCTAGCACCACCAGCTTCGCCGCCAGCTGCGCCAGCCAGCTAGCCGCCAGCGGTGCCTGCCAGCCCGCCGCCGGCAGCACCTGCCTGCTCGCCGCCAGCAGCGCTAGCCGGCTAGTCGCCAGCAGCACCAGCCAGCTAGCCGCTAGCAGCGCCAGCCAGCTAGCTGCCAGCTGTTCCTGCCAGCTCACCGCCAGCAGCACCTGCCAGCTCCATCGCGGAAAAGTTTTTGCAGGAAAATTGAGCATGGTAGCTTTTCCTTCGATGGAGAAAAGCGCCAATGCGCCACGCTCAGAGAAAAAGGGACATTTGTGTGACGCGCGAAAATGTGACTAAAGGGGCACATGATAGGTTCAGAAAAGTGACTTATGTGACTTGGACCAATGCGCCACGCTCCACGGACAACAATTTTGCAGCCACATTGCCAAATTGGAAACGCGGCTGGCACAAAAATGTGCGCCTCGCCCAAAATTGTGCCGAATTGCTTCTACACCGCGTCAGCCAGTTTGTGCGTGTTCAATGTACCCATTGGTTCTAGGCGTGATTTGGCGGTCAAAAGCATTTCAAATTGGTTCTGCTTACTCTGACGTGAACGTGGGTCCAGCGAAGTTGACGAAACAACTGTCGAAAACAAAACTGTTCGTGATTGAATGCGACATACAGTACCAGCGAACTCGACAATTTGTAACTGTCAAAGCTGGCACACAAGTTCATTGACACCAGAAGGGAAACGAGAACCATTGAGACACGTCACCGCCAACCGAGCTACACCACTGGATGACGAAAACAATTGACGAACAGAGGCGTTGGTGAACAGTTCAGTGATTGGTTTTGGGGGGGAAGACTTGTTGTCACTCAGAACATGCACGGCACGTCACGCATCATTCAAACCAAGCATGCAATACCCACCAATCGCATATGCTACGAAATCGTGTGGGCTAATCATCACTGGGGTATATCCTTACGCCAGCACACCCCAAAAATCCTGCCCACCACTCCCTAATCCCCCCAACCACCTCCCAGCCCTCCAACTGAGGCTCCCTTCCCCGACCGTACTCCCTCAATCACTTTCCTTATCTTTCTAATCTTAATCCTCTCATAGGTTTTGCTCCACCCCCGAATCACTTGTTTTAGGCATCGGACTTTCGTTTCTTTCTCTCTTGTTCTCCCCTACCCTATGTTGCATATGTCGCTCGTATTCGCGTTACTTTTTTTCTTTTTCTTTTTTCCCGCTCATCTCTTGTGCTTTTGTTCGTATAAGCTCACGCTCTCTGCTCGTTCCTCGTTTTCCCATGGCGTTTCTTCTCCTTGCGACGATTTGTCTTGCTAAGTTTCCATCCCATATTTCCTTTCTTTTTGCGCCAATTTTTGCCATTTCTATCGAATTTATGTTTCCGTACAGAATATGCCCAGCGGGTTATTCTCGGGTGGTGCTCGCAGTGTCAACCGCTATCGTGGCTGCAACAGCAATGGCGAGAGAATACTTACAAACACTGGCTTGTATGGTCCCATCGTTCCGTTAACTCCCGTCTTCGCTATGTTCATCGCTGTTTCAAGAACGACTAACTCTTAAGATATGTGCAGCACGAAATGCTTAGCATCGAGAATGACGGTATGTGCTAGTTCGCGAATACGAATTAGCTTTTGCTTGCTGTCACTGACTAAGCCGTTTTTGCGTGTGCAAGGACTTTTATTCTTTACCTGTCCAGGGATGTCTAAACCTGCGGATTTTGCAGCACGGCATGCTTGGTAGCGACTACAACGGCATACCTTCGTGGGCAAATTCATTCTAGCATTTTCTTGCATAACATATAAGGGATTCATTGCGAATGTTCTCGATTATTAGCATGCATAACATTTTATAGATAAAGAAACATTCAAGTCATAAGATAAACATGCTTGCAAAAGATAATTGTGTAAAAGCAAAACAAGCTAGCCTGCTTTTGTAGGCAAAACAAGCAACATCTTGTCTTGATGCCCTGTAAATTAGCATCTTAAAAATCTACACAAATAGCAAATGCTGAAAAAGTCGCAATTTTTTACCAATTGACAAATTAGCGACACGATGCAAGCAAATGCGACACGATCGCTCATTTGTCAATTGGTAAAAATTTTAGACGTCGATCTGTTAAGATCCGACGGTCACGATTGAGTCCGCAAATCACGCTGCCAGACCTCTACACTAATCGGCAGCGACTGACATCTAGGTCGGTGGCCAATGGAGTGTGGATGCGGCACGTAAAGAAACGAATTTCATTGACCCACTTGTCGATCTCTAACACACTACCATGAAGTGGGAGAAGTCCGAGTTTGTGATGCCACATGGCTGAGGTCACAAAACAGGTTTAGAAATGTGACATTTTCATCACATGTGACGAAAATGTATATGTGGCGAAACCGAAACGTGACTTTTCCGTGACCCGTCACGTCACATCCTTAGTGCGAGTTTCAACCTTCACCTAAAAGCTACCCCGCATCCGCATCTCAAAAACCCACACTTCCGGGACTTTTACGTGACATTTTGCTCTTCACTTTTCTGCGATGTCGCCGCCACGACACCTGCCAGCTCGCTGCCAACCGCCAGCAGTGCCAGCCTGCTCGCCGCCAACAGCACCTCTCCGCTGGCCGCCAACAGCACCAGCTAGCTCTCAGCCAACAGCACCAGCCAGCAAGCCGCCAGCAGTGTCATCTAGCTTGGCATAGGTAGCACCAGCTATGCATGCGCCACTGGCTAACGCCAGCCCACCCCAAGCTGTCAGCACGCCAGCAGCCGCCAGCTCGTCACTAGCCGCCAGCCTGCCACCAGCAGTGCCCGTCAGCTCGCCGCCAGCAGTGCCCGTCAGCTAACCGCCAGCAGCACCAGTAGCGAGTGCGCCACTAGCTCGCCAGCTAGCCGCGGCCAGCAGGCCGCCAGCTTACCGCTAGCCGCCCGCACGCCGCCAGCTTGCCACCAGCAGCCGCCAACTCACAGCCAGCTAGTTGCCAGTAACCTCCAGCAGACGCTAGCCAGCGGCCGCCAACAGCCAGCTACTAGCCAGCAACTAGCCAGCCGCAGTCAGCAGAAGCCGGCCAGCAGCCACCCGACACTCGCTAGGCGCCAGCAGCCACTGCTAACTGCTAGTAGCCGCCAGTCAACAGCCACGAGCTGCTAGCCGCTGCCGCCTGCCAGCTCGCCGCTAGCTCGCCGCTAGCTCGCCACCCAGCAGCAGTTAGCAGCCACAAGCTTACGCCCGCCCGCCAGCGGTGGCCAGCTCGCCGCTGGCCACTAGCTCGCCTCTGGCCGCTGCCGCCAGCCAGCGGCGGCCGCTGCCGCCTCCTGCCTATTGTCGCTCACTGCTGCCCACTATCGCTGCAGCTGCTCCTGCCCTAGCCATTGCCAATACCATTATCGCTCGCTACCGTCGCTCGCTGCCGCCATCTGCGGCCTTCACCACCGGTTGCCAGCAGCCCACTGCTGCGGTAGCTACTGCCGTCCCTGCAGCGGCCGTCGTCCCTACCACCTGCCACGATGGCGTCCTAGCCTGCCGCTGTCCTTCGCATGGACGCTGAGGGTCGCGCTATGGGCTTCTCGGCCTGGCTCGTCGCTCTCCGTCGCCAGCTCACTTCCATCCGCCAGGACGGCCAGTCTCTTGTGGCCCACTTCGGGTACGTTAGCTGCCCCCCCAGAGCCCGCTGCTGTTGCTGCTGACGCGACGTCCGAGCAGCGGACTGAGTTCGAGACTGCCCTAGCCGCCTTGTCTGTCTGGCAGTCCCGCAACGCAGCTATGCAGCTGGTTGTAACTAGGTCCCTCCCTCCTGACGAGCAAACTCACTTTGAGACGCTCGTCACTGCTAAGGGTATCTGGGACACCGTTGTAACTCGCTACTCTAGCCGTGGTGTCCCGGCCTGTTACACCCGAAACAGTGATCCTTGAAGGCTATAACTGTTGAGTTCAATATTGTAACAGCGTGTACCGTGGCACGCTCGATTGGTCCCCGAGTGCGATTTCCATCATAAAAACCCGCCATTGGTCTGTGGAACGAATCCAACCGTTCTGCAACCCACTAGGCCTCCATCAAATCAGTAATTTCTCAGACTTGTATTTCTCTGCGTAGACCCGGTCAAATTCCCCCGATGAATTTGTCGAACTTCTCGTCAGGGTGAATGTAGCCGACCTGGTCGCATAGATTCTTGAAGCCGCTGGTGTAGTCCTAGACCAATCCGAGTTGGCGCCACGTGCGAAGGCGGTCGCGTGCCTGGCATCTTGCATTGACGTCTTCGAAGCGGCGACGAGTATCCGCGCATCACGATTGCCACGTGCTGTACTCGTCTACCTCGCAGTAACTTTCTGCCCAGTAATTGGTTGTGCGAAAACGCCCAACCACGTGCGGCGTCGTATCCAGCTCATACGACTGGATGATCTGCTGCCACCAATCCATCGCTGATCCACGTAGGAGTGAAACAGCGTATCGATTTTTTTGCGCGTCGTCGATGACGGGGTTGCAGCCATAAAAGGCATTTACGTGAAAAGTCCACCCGCTGACGGAAAAATTGCCTCGCTAGCTTGGGTCGAATGTGGGCGGCCTCTGGGTCTTGAGAATTACTGGCTCCATGTTGATGCTTGCAATTTGCAGGCCAGTTGGGGAAGTTATCAGGGGCGGCAGATGTATGTTCGCCCCTTCGCCAACTTTCGCTCGTCCAATCACGCGTGGCTGGTTGTTCGTCGATCCCTCGGGCGAAGCCGCATCTGGTCGCTAATTGTCGCCAGGTATTTCGGAATGCTGCTGGGTTACTTGCTCCTGTTGTCATTGATTTGTCGTTGGTGCGACTGTGCCGTATCATGTTTGCGGGAGTCAACTCCGAAGTGCATATATCTCATATTCAGCTTGGGCAGTTTCAGCTCGCAGACGCGCCAACACTTGCTGGTACAACTCGTGAGTAAGACAGACTTCTTCAAGTGCTGCTGCCCTTTCTTCAGGAGTCATTGCGTTAGACGTCGACGGATCCACCATTTCGCGGAAGTTTTGGGCGACTTTTGGCACTCTAGCACTACGAACACAGTCGTGGTTGTAGGTAATTATCAATTAATATTACTAGGACAGCAGATATGCAGTAAACACAGGGCGCCAACCTCCCTAAGTGTCGGTATTGCAGCAGAACTAGAGCGCAAGGCTGAGGATTGTTGGCTCTGATAGCAAAGAGCGTGTGTCGAAGGATTGAGTAATAAGGAAAACAAAACAACTGAGGCAACATCGAAACATCAAGGAGCATGGATATAGCTAGCCTAGGGCACAAAGTTGTGGCTCAGCTGAGCTGCGACGAATGGTTCGTAAATTGGCGCGAAGCGCCCAGATCTAGGCATGAAGCAGCAAGGCAGGCAAAAAGCATGCGGCTCGTCAGGAGGCCGCATTTGGGTATAGCCATTTGAATTTTGTGGCAGAGCTGCGCGGCAACCCCGTTATAGTAGTGTACGCCTTACTAACTAAAGCCCGTGATAAGGAAGTGTGATTTCTTTACATGGAGCAACATATGCTGTAGAAGGGGGGGATGGGCGGAGACGAAAACGGTGTCTAATTACACTAAAGAAAAATATGTCTGAACCCGGAATCGAACCGGAGGCCTCCAGTGTGTGAGACTGGCGTGATAACCGACTACACCATCCAGACGTGTTTGATAGAAACTAATGCTAATTTTTTTTGCTTAAACAATGATTCACTGCCACCTTTGCCGCCTCTTGATTATCTGTCAAAATGGTCGGGTTGCTCTTTCTCACTCCCGTAGCCACTCCTGGAAGTCCCACGTGTCAGCACTACACGCTGACACACCATCACCAAACAACATTTTGTATCAGCGCTCCCATAAGCCTCTCTTCTCCCCAATGCAGTTGGTTGTTCTGCAGACAGACTCGGTTAGGCGGACAGGCTCGGCAAGGTACAGCTGGTTCGGCACATCCTAGACGAACCAACCCGTTGGACACGGCGAGACACGAGTCTATCTCCGATGCGTATCAAAATCGATGCCACGTCAGCCAGGCGTCACCCGCAAGAGGCCGCGTTTCCACCGCCGCATCTTCGGGAGATGGCTATGAAGGTTGAGCCGCAATCCCTGCCGAGCGACATTCCGTCACCGAAAGCTGCACTTAACTCCAGTCTAGATGGTGGGGGTTCATATACAGTGACGGAACAATCTGTCCACATGTTGGCCATTAACTGGACAAAATCAGATCCCAAAAGAAAATGATCAGCTTTAATCTTTCTTAGTTTTAAGGTTCTAGTTGCCACTGTTGTAGGCTTGTGTGAAAAATGACATTTTGTACAAAAAACACACCAGAACAGAACATAGCACAATGAAGATAACAAGTGGTACACTCGGACAGAAAGTTTCCGGAATGAGCGACATTTGAAATTATCGATATCGATACCGGGTCCATCTCCCCTTAGACCTACTTCCTGCTCTGATCCTCCTAGGCATTCTGTCTATCAGAGCCTTGCACACGCCAGCCCCAATGCTGTCCCATGCCTCGTACACCTGCTCTCAAGCTTGCAGCATGCATGTGGGGGGTTGCTCATGCTTGGCGAGCTGCTTGATGGGATTGGGGTCGGGGGAGGAATAGGGTCATTGTAGGACCGCAAAATCTTGCTCAGCTAGCCACTCCTGAACGATCTTGCACTTGGGTTTGGGGTCATACAGTGTACTAGAACGTCATGCCAGAGACGGTCAAATCATTAAAATCAAGAGTTTGAGCAACCTCGTCTTGCAATATGCTGTGATAGAGTTGGCCATTAGTGCGGCCATCAATCTTGCACATGTAACCAGGCACATCAGACATTATACAGACTCAAACCATGACTGGCCCGCCCCCATGCTTCACAGTCTACTTCACCTGATGCCCCTGGAGAGCAGCGCCTTCGTGAATCCATGCGAAGGTGTGGCTATCCTAGCAATATCGAGTGATCTGAGTCTCGTTTGACCTGATCACCCGCTTCTAGTCGTCCAGAGTCCAGTCTAGGCGGGCTCTGGCAAAATTCTATATAGTCGCGGATGTTGTACGCTGATAGTTGAGGCTTGCACAATAACTGTACAGCGACTAACCCAGTCACCTTGAGTGCATTTCGTACAGTGTGAGGGTGTACCTTAACGTGATTCGATTCTACTGATTATGCAGCCTCAATGCTCATCAACGTGACACCTAACATGACAGTGTGCACGAAAGTGCGCATGTGTCACACTGAGAGCAGTCGCGGTCGACTTGAAGAGTGGACATTTGGCCTAACCGCTAGACGACTACTGCTGTGACTAGCCTTCTGAGTGTTTTTTTTTTTTTTTTTTTTTTTTTTTTTTTTTTTTTTCCGATTCTCTGCCCTATTCCTAGCGTACGTGCGCTCTGTTGAAACTCATACCCTGGCGGCAGAGGCTCATGATCTGGTATCTCTGACACGAAGTAAGCGGTCGCGTGGTTACTGGAGGATCATGGGGTAAGGGCCATGCAATAGCGAAAGTCTTAGCGACTTTGCTAGCTCGTGCAAAGAATGCTCGACGGAAAAAGATATAGTCTCTACTCGGGTAGTAATTGTCCACATTGACCATCGAGCCTTAAAGCTTGTACTCGCTATTGGCAATTCGATATTGGCAAGAGTTTGTGATATCTGGAGGTGCATCAGTTGTTTATGCATAATGTCCACATGCTCCAGATTGTAAATAATTCATTTCTACTTGTCAAAACATCACGAACTTGATAAACAGTGCCATTTTGTGGACAAATTGTTCCGTCACTGTAAGAGGTTAGGGGTCAATTCTCTGTCAATTGTCCAAGACTCGACTCTGAGCTTGCTGCTCTCCACATACCCCTTGATGCTCCCCCCTTACCCCTCAATGTTCCCCCCATACCCCTCAATGTTCCCCTCATACCCTTCAATGTTCCTCCCATACCCCTTGATGCTTCCTCAGCCACCCTAGGTCGTCTGGTCCTGCCGCTTCTGTTCCTTGGCCTCGCCTCCTTCTCTACTGTCGCAGACCTAGTTGCGTACCTGCAGACCCTTAAGACTCGCTGGCGTGCGGTTTGCCCTGAGGAGCACCGCACCGCCCACTTCCCCCCTACCTACAGTGCCTCACCCTGTACCTCCTTGTCACCCGCCTCTCTGACCGTCTCGCCCCTGCGCGAGACGCGCTCCTCGCTGTGTCCCCCACCTCCCTCACTATCGCTGAGTTCTCCGCCGCCCTGACGATGGTTGAGTCGCTCCTCCGTGCCATCGCTGACACCACTGGCACGGTGATCGTCCCTGTCTTTCAAGGCTGCTCTGCCCCCCAGCTCCTTGTCTCTGGAGCCTCTGCCTCGGTTGCGGCGGCCATTGAGATCGCCGCAGCAGCCTCCTCGGGCCAGAGGTGCAAGGGCAAGAGCAAGGGGGGCAAGGGTCGTGGGGGGCCAGCAGCAGCGGGTGGTGGGGGTGCAGGTGCGGACGGAGAGGGTGGGCAGTCGGAGTCGGGGACTGCGCAGCAGCAGCAGCCGCAACAGCAGCAGCAGCAGTAGCAGCAGCACCACCACCACCAGCACCAGCAGCACTAGCACTAGCAACCACAGCTGCCGTGGGGGCCGACGGGCCCTGGGAGTGGTGGTCGTGGTGGAGGTCGCGGAGGTTGGGACCCCGGGAAGTTGGTACCCTGGGGGTCGAGTGGTCTAGTCACTGGTCTCCCTACGTCGCTCCCCACGTTGCCTGTGTCAGACACGCCAATATGTACCTCCTGCGTCGAGGGTCAACAGCGCACCGCCCCTCACTCCTCCTCGTTTCCTCCTACCATAGCACCGCTACAGACACTGCACATGGACGTCTGGGGCCCTGCCCCGGTCCATGGTCTTAGTCGGGAGCACTACTTCCTAGTCGTCGTTGATGACTTCTCGCGCTTCACCACGGTGTTCCCATTGGAGCGGAAGGCTGATGTGCCTACTGTTCTCCTCCCGTGGCTTCTTACTGCTCGCATCTAGCATCGACTGCATGTAGGTGGCTTGCACTCTGATCGCGGTGGCGAGTTCGACTTTGGCACTCTATGACAATTCCGTCATGCGGAGGGTTTTCCCCAGCAGAATGGGATCGCTGAGCGACGCATCGGCCTGGTTATGCAGGTAGCTTGCACCTCCATGGTCCACGCTGGTGCATCCCATTTTCTGTGGCCATTCGCCGTGCGCTACGCTGCTCATCAGCTTTACTTGTGGCCGCACTCCCAGCGGCCATAGGTTTCGCCGACCCGGCTCTGGATCGGGTCTCCTAGTGACGCGTCGGCGTTTCACGTTTGGGGCAGCCTTGCTCACTTCCGCGACACTCGCATGGACAATCTCTCAGCCCGCACCCTTCCTTGTGCCTTCCTGGGGTTTCCGCTTGACGCCTCTGACTGGCTGTTCTACCACCCGTCACACCACCGCTTTAACCACTCTCGTGACGTTACCTTCAATGAGACGCTCCCTTACTACCGGCGCTTCCCACATCGCAACACCCCTATGCCTCCTCCTCCTCTCTTCCTTGTCCCTGCCCCACATGCCGCACCCCTCCTGCTCCACCCGGCCCAGTCTTGTGTCTCCCACGCCACTCAGTTCCCCTCGGTTGCGCCTATGGGGGAGTCGGCTAACTCTGGGAGCCCAGCTGCTAGGGGCGCACCTAGTGTCCCTGTGGCGCCTTCCCCCGCCTCGGTACCCGGGTCACCTCAGCCGCCTCCACTTTTGCCTCAGCAGCAGTAGCAGCAGCAGCCGCCAGAGCTGACTCAACGGCCATAGAAGCAGCAGCAGCAGGGAGCAGTGGTCTCTGGGAGTGCTGGTTTTGGGGGTGCTGGTGTTGGAGGTGTTAGTGTTGGGGGTGCTGGTTCTGAATGTGCGAGCTATGGAGGTGCTGACTTTGGGGGTGCTGGGTCTGGGGGTGCTAGTCTTGTGGGTAGTGCGTTCGAGGGTGCTAGTCCTTATGGTGCTGTCTCGAGGAGTGCCGGTGGCAGCCAAGGTGCCACTGGAGGTCTTGGAGAGGGCACGGAGTAGCCGTAACCGCAGCAGCAGCCGCAGCAGCAGGCGCAAGCGCAGCAGCAGGAGCAGCCGCAGTCTGCCCTTCGTCTCCTTGGTCTTGCGCCAGGTTCCCCTGTCTGCCCGCCCGTTCCCCCTCCAGTGCGTAACCCTGTTTACGGCTCGCTGTTCCCTCCTCCGGACTCCTGTCCGGCTTAATTTCCCCCGTGCTCCCCTCCATCCCCTAACTTGTCCCCCATTCCCCCCTCGTCCCCAATCCCCAGTTCTTCCCCACTGGGTCCGTCGCCCCTCAGGTGCTCGTCCTGTCCCTCCCCGTCGTAGTGTCCACCCTATGGTGCTCTGTTCTGGTGCTTCCCCAGTCCCCGTGCTTCCGTTACCTCCTCCGTCATCACTCCCACACTCCCCCCCTCCTTGCTCTGACGTTGCTTGCACTGCTCGTCCTACCCTCTCCCGCTTGCTTGCGTCGCTTGTCACTGACCCTACTGCTCCTCCTGAGACCATCTTTGCGCTTGTCGCTGCTATCGCTGACTTCGCTGCTAGCCACCGCCTTGACTATGCTGCCGCGTCGGTCTCTGGTATTGCCCATCCTGCGTTAGTCGGGGGTGCACCTGTCCTTGTCAATGACGTGCTTGAGGACAGGCAGGACGAGTTGGCCTACCTTCCTGCCGCTGTACCCCATCTTTCCTCCATGCTTGCATCCCTAGAGGGCGACCCTGACGCTTTCGGCATCCCTGTTCTGCGCTCTTACACTGAGGCGGTGTCGAGGCCCTGGGCAACCCAGTGGATACAGACCATGGAGTCTGAGATAGCATCCTACAGATTCACAGGCACTTACGTCGACGCATGGGCTGACGACTTGGAGACATTCAGGTCGTCTCAAGGCTACTGTTTTAATCTTATTGCTGGTGCAGTCTCGTGGAGGTCCACTAGGTCCTCGTCCGTAGCTCAGTCCAGTTGTGAGGCAGAGATCTACGCTAGGGCCATGGCCGCTCAGGAGCTCCGCTGGCTGATGTTCTTGCTCACGGAATTAGGTGAGCAGCCTAGGTCTGCCCCGGTCCTGTTGGCTGACAACAGGGCCATGATCCTCCTGAGTCAGGAGGCTCAACTTGAGGGCAGGGCGAAGCACATCCAGCTGCGGTACATCCTGCTGCGTGAGTTGCAGCAGCGCGGCCAGGCTCGAGTAGTGCACGTGGCCAAAGAGGCCAATACCGCCTCGTGACCATCAGCGGTTCTGTACTCAGCTTGGTCTACCCTCAGTAGCAGCGCCGCTCCTTGTATCCTGATATATATACTATATATGTTTGTACTTCCTGTGCTATACATGCATGCCTTGGTACACTTGCTGGCTGGCCTTGTGGCCCCTTGTATCAGTGGTCAGACTAGTAGTGTTGCCCTGGTTGGTTAAATGCTGCCTCTATCTAGACTAGGGGGTGTGTCAACAAACATATTGACTATACATCTATATCTACTTAGGATAATTATGCTTGTTATAATTAGCCTAGCTAGATAAGTTGTTAGAGAAAACAACACACTACTTGTGTCTCCCCCCATACTTTACAGTCATATTTTTCCCTCTATAGTTGCACACTTTGTTCTTGGCCCTGAGAAGCAAACCTCTTGGGAATAGTTTGTTTCTATTGGGTTGAGCGCAGTCCAGGGATCTTTGGCAGGGGCTAAGCCCTTGAGAATGCTCGGTGTTTACACACCAGAAGTCTTGAATTCTTATACTGGTGTGTGGGAACAAGTGATTGATTAAAACACAGAGCATGCAGAAATCTATACAGTGACGGAAAGTATTGCCCGGATAATTGACTTAAAAATGTTCTTGTACTGTTTTGGTGGCTCTTTTGTACAGTTGCAGTTCATATTTGAACCTCGGCTGTAAAGTAAGATTGTAGTATGTGTAACTGGTAAGGGTTTCGGTTTTGTAAGGGTCGTTTTGTACCGGAGACGAGATTTGGATTGCGTGGGTGTATCCGAACAGTTCATGCCAAGTGGCGTACTAGATCTATATCCTACCCTCCCTTATTCTACTTACTTGCTATCGCGACTTTCGAGTAGTCAGGAGGCCAGAACCGCTGCTATGATTAGGCCGTCATGAAACCGTTAGATGAGGCTCGTCGTGCATGGATCATTACCCTATTGCGGAGGGGGTATAGCACTCGTAGTATCACTAAACAACTAGGCGTGGGGAAGAGTACGGTCCATGATTATGGGCTCTTGGCGATTGCTGAGTCTAGCCGCGATGACGTGCATCCTACGATGCCCTCAGCCGGTCGCCCTCGCTTAGTGACAGAGAGAGTTCGACGCGACATAGTTAGGTCGATTACCAGCGGGGAGGCAAAAACCTCTGCTCACATGGCGAATATCGTCGAGAGTGCGTAACGCTGCATCCTAGGGCAGTGCGTAACGCATTGAATGACAGCAGACTTGTCGCAATCCAGCAGCCCAAGAAGCCTCGACTCTCTCGAAAAAACATACGCGATAGGCTAGAATGGGCCCGTGCCCACGCCGACTCCAGGTTGATGACTGGAAGCGAGTGACCTGGTCGGATGAGACCAAGATCAATCGTTTTGCTTCCGACGGACGCTCATATGCCTGGGTTCGTGAAGGTACTGCCCTCCAAAGCCACCAAATCAAGGAGACCGTCAAACACGGGGGCAGTTGCTAGATGATTTGGGGCTGCATGTCGTATGAGGGAGCGGGTTTCATGTGCAAAATAGATGGTAGGATGGACGGACCGCTCTATCTGAGTATAATGCCGGGCGAGCTCAATAGTACGATTGAGTTTTACCAGCTTTCACCCTCGGAAGTTATCTTCCAGCACGACAACGACCCGAAGCACAAGTCGCGTATTGTGCAGGAGTGGCTTTGAGAGCAGGAGATTGGGGTGCTAGAGTGGCCATCATCCTCACCCGACCTCAACCCAATAGAGCATCTATGGGCTCATCTCAAAAGGGAACTGGCCAAGCACGAGAGCAGGAGGAATGGGAGAAAGTCCCGACGGATGTGTGCACTCACCTGGTGGAAAGCATGCCCAGGAGGATGAGGGCGGTGATTAAGGCAAAAGGGCGGTGGACTAGGTACTAGTTTGGGGTTGTTGAAACTTGCTGCTTGCGCTTGGCACTAATTGTTCGGATGTACCATGATTGTTAATTTCTATTATTTGCTATAAACATCAGTATCTTCATGAGATGTAAGGCATGGGCCTAGAGCCTTACCCCAACCTACATATAGTGGGCACACCAAAAAATTAAGGCTTAATGTGCATGACCCCTTAATATTCCAGATTTTGTCAAAGGCACAAACATGCGGACAACACTTTCCGTCACAGAGAGCATACTGAAATAGATAGGTGTTGTTGTAGCTGCTGTAATACATGTATAGTCCAGAGGTAATACTATACATGACGAGCGGCTTACCTGCATACTTGTAATCATGGTAGGTAGGCGTGCAGCGAGAACTTATCTGCGACACCTGCGACTCGTGCTTGCAACAAGAGAGCAAACGAAGGAAGCAGCACAGCAACTTGAGTAATGAAGAATACACTTTGAGGAAGTTCTGAACTTGCAACTTTGTGTTGTCTCTCTCAGAGTAATAAAATTTACTAGAATAGAAGGTACAGGATTAGTTTGTACTAGTGTGTTGCACTCTCTAAGAGCATGCACCTATCTAGCCTATAATAGCATATGCATGTAAGTTTTACGCACACCCTAGGCTAGACAAGGGGCAGTGCCTGACAGGGGTCAGAAGACCAGACAGAAGAGCACAAACTAGACAACAGCAAACCAGGGCGGCACTACTAGTTTGGCCACTGGAACAGAAGCCACAAGGCTAGTCAGGAGAATATATAAATGAGTAGAACACAATCAACGTCCTAGAAAGTGTTGAGCTACTAGAACCAGACCAAGCTGTACATAGTGCCGCTGATGATCTTTAGGCGCAAGCGCCTTAGTAAAGATATCAGTTGTGTTGGCACCGGAGGCCAAGTGTACTACACGGGCCTGGCGGCGCTGCTGTAGCTCGCGCAGAAGGAAGTACCGCAGCTGGATGTGCTTCGTTCTGCCCTCAAGTCGAGGCTCCAGACACAGGAGGATCATGGCCCTATTGTTAGCGTACGGGACTGGGGCATAGCTAGGCCGCTCACCTAAGTCTGTGAGCAAGAAGTTCAGCCAGCGGAGCTCCTGTGCCACCATGGCACCAGCGTAGATCACAGACTCATAGCTGGAATGGGCAACAGACGACGAGCAGGTGGACCTCCAAGAGATGGCACCTGCACCAAGGCTAAAGCAATAGCCCTGGGAGGACCTAAGCATCTCAGCGTCATCTGCCCACAAAGCGTTTGTGTGTCGTGTAAGGACCACTGGCCTGTGTCCTCCTAGCACTAGCCACATGCCCGATGTACTTGCAAGATAACTCAAAACCCTCGTAGCGGCTGACCAGGGCAAAAGTCGGTGTTTGCCTATGGCCACAAAGAGAGCCAGGATGCTGAGAGGGTATGCGAGATCTGGACGGGTGCAAGTTATCAGGTACATGAGGCAACCCACCAGCTCTGCATATGAACCACTAGGTTATACTGACTCATCAGGGATAGGAGCCGAGACCCTATGATCTACTGGCAGAGGTGTGGGCTTTGTGGAGGAGAACTGAAGGTCGAACCTTTGAAGGACCTGGCGCACCAAGTGTGACTGTGTGAGAATGATCTGCAGGCCAAGGTATCGGCACAGCTCTCCTAGGTTACTGCAGGTGTGTCTCCTCAGTAGCTCTGCCTTCATGGAGGCCAGTGCGTCTCTGTCTGCCATAGTCAAGACCAGGTCGTCTACGTAGACAAGGATGTAGACCACGGTCTGGCCCCAATGAAAGAAAAGCGAAGGGTCTGCAAAGGATGGGAAGAACTGCAGGTCAGCTAATGTGGCACCCAGCGTGTCATGCCACTCACAAGGCGCCTGACGTAGGCCGTAAACTGGGCGCCAGAGGAGTCACTACGTCCTAGGAGGAAAAGTGTCAGAGAAGCCCGGTGGTCGGCGTAGGTAGACGTGCTTGTACAGACTCTCCGGAGAAATGCAGTGGAGAAGTCAAGAGAGTGCAGCTCATACTCGCGCTGTGCTGCTACGTGAAGCAGCGCCCGAAGAGTGGTCATCTTTGGGGTCGGGGCGAAGGTCTGAAAGAAGTCAACACCCTCAGTCTGATTGAAGCCTCTAGCAATGTAGCATGCGTTGAACACCGGCGGCTCTCCAGGAGGGCGCTTCACCTTGAAGAGCCACCGACCATCGACTACGTTCACCCCAGGTGGGGGAACTACATTGACGTAGGTGTCGGTGGATCTCCAAGATGCCATCTCCGCATCCATGGCAGCTATCCACTGAGAAACCAAGGGTCCCGAAGTCACCTTAGTATAGGTGCGAGGGGTAGGGATGTCAAGGCCGTCTAGGTCACCCTAAGGGACTAGCAGAATGGAGCAGAGATGAGGCGCGGCCTCGGACAGAAAAGTGAGCTCGTACTGCCTGTCCTCTTGGGCGTCATTGCCAAGGGCAGGTGCACCACCAATAGACGGAGGAAGAGCAGGGTCAGAGACCAGAGCAGTTGCGTAGTCAAGGCGGCGGGTAGGGGCAAAGTTAGTAATGGCGACGACAAGAGCGTCAAGACTCGAGACAGGAACAGCCGGGTCGGTAACAAGAGAGACAAGGACCCGAGGAACAAGAGGACTAGCTGCACGAAGAAAGTCAGAGAGAGGGGGCGGAGTGACACCAAGCGACGACTGAGGAGGCGACGGGAGAAGGGGAGCACGAGACACATGAGAAAGGAGCAACATAGGGTGAGAACGTTGAACCCGGGAGACAAGACGAGCACGAGAGGGACTACAAGACCAGAAGTGGGATGGAGGCGTCGGATCGGGAGACACATGAGGGGACACATGAGGGGACACAGGAGGGGAACGAGGGGGAAAACGAACCGGGGACGAGTCTGGTGGAGACACAGGGCCCTAGACAGGCGTTTGAGGCAGTGGCGGGGGGGGCGCAGGCGGGTGGTCGGGGGAGGGAAGGCCGAGGAGGCGAAGGGCAGACACCGGCGACGACTGCTAATGCTGCTCCACGCCAACACCAGAGCCTCCGACCGCACCACGGCTACCTCCGGGACGCTCCACAACAACACCCCCAGAACGAGAACTCTCTCTAGCACCGGCATGACCTTCGAGACAAGCCACAATAGTACCCCTAGGACTAGCACCCCCAGAGCCAGCACCCAAAGCACCAGCACCCTCCCCAGTGCCCACACCTCCAGAGCTCGCGGACCCCTGCGGTGGCAGCAGCTGCTGCGGCAGCGATGACGGCTACTGCTGCGGCAACGACGACGGCGGCTGCTGCCGCGGCAGTGACGGAGGCTGCTGCTGCGGCGGCGACGGCGGCTGCTGTTGCGGTGGTGGAGGAGGAGACACAGAGGCATGGAAAGGTGGCAAACCCCGATTCGCAAGGCCCCCAAAGTAAGCCGACTCTTCCACCAGAACAACCGATGGGAGGGGAGTGATGTGAGATACACCAGACAGGGCAGCACAGGGAGGGTGCGGGGCGGGGACTACCGGGGGAGTGGGGACCAGGAACACGGGCGGGGTAACCGGGAGATCTTGGTGGGGAAAGCGGTGGTAGAAGGAGATAGACACGTAAAAAATGACGTCACGCGAGTGAAAGAAGCGGTGAGACGGCATGTGGTAAAAGTGTCAGTCATACGCGTTTAGGGGGAAGCCAAGGAAGACACAAGGGACAATGAGGGCAGTAATCTTGTCTGTGCCTGAGGCACGAATATGAGCGAGGCAGCCCCAAACGAGGAACACAGATGCGTCACCAGGGGACCCGGTCCAGAGGAGGGTCGGCGAAATCTACGGCTGCTGGGAGCGCGGCCACATGTTAAGCTAGTGAGCGGCGTAGCGAACATCGAACGGTCACAGAAAACGGGTGCACCGGCATGGATTATGGAGGTACGAGCCACCTCCATGACCAAGCCGATACGTCGCTCAGTGACCCCATTCTGCTGTGGGGATTCCGGCAGTGTGCATGACTGGGTGATGCCCTCCGCACAACAGAATTGGGTAAGCCTACCGGAGGCAAACTCGCCGCCACGATTGGAGTGGAGACGCAGCTTAGGGAGGCCGCGATGGACTCGCACAGCTACGACTCACGGGATAAGAGCGTTAGGCACGTCGGCCTTCCGCTCCAAGAGAAACATCGTGGTGTAGCGTCTGTGGTTGTCTACAAGCACCAGAAAGTAGCACTCCTGACGCGGCCCATGGACGGGGGCTGGGCCCCAGACGTCCATGTGTAGGGTCTGGAGTGGCGTAGTGTTAGGGGGGAACGAGGAGGAGTGAGGAGCATGGCGCAGTCGACCCTCAACACAAGAAGTGCACGACAGCGCAGGCGAGGGAGGGAGGGCAGTGAGCAACGCAGGGAGACCTAAGACAAGATTGTGATGGGACATGTGACGCAGACGTGGGAGTGCAAGGTGACCTAAGCGTGGTGCGAAAGCAGCGACGGGTGGGTGAGCGACCGACACGAGCAAGCCGCAGCGACCTGGGTAGACACAGGCACCTGGGGGGACGCCCTCACTGGGGGGAAAGTAGTGTCTAGCGTGAACAGGCTAGACACCAGGTCCCCTAAACCCTTGACACCGTGGAAAGGGGGCACATGTTGCGGCCTCGGTACAGACTGCGTACCTCTCGTTACCAAGAAACGTAGTGGCGACGCCAAGGTCTTGAAGACAGCCGGCACCAACTAGGTTCTTGGAGAACGAGGGGGTATGCAAACTTGTAAGGGAGCCTGAGGGAACCGCCGTACAGGGAAGTGTAGTGGAGCTACGGGCAATGACAGGACCGCAGGAGGGGTCAGCAAGCGCGACAGCGGCAGGGGCGGCAAGCGGCGTAAGCGCAATGTGGTTGCGGAAGAAGCAGGCAGATGCACTAGAGTCTAGCGTGAAGGAGAGAACAGTGGTAGCGTCAGCCGGTTGAGGAGCTAGCTTAGAGCCAAGGCTAACCAGGCAGGAGGTCCTACCCCTGACGCAGCAGGGGAGCCTAGTCTACACACAGTGGACACACCTACGCTAGGGAACACAGGGTAATAGGGTCCGGTCACAGTAGAATCATCAGCATACATGGCAGACAAATCAGAGCTAAACTGATCCATATCCATCTCAAAGAACGGCACACGGTGATGTACCAGACTGTGCCAGTCAGGGAGGTCCAGCGCAGGGCCGAAGCGAAGACAGAAGAGATCGTCGAGGTGGCTGAAGCAGCGAGCGGCGGTGTGACAGGGACAGTTGCACACAGTGTTGCGGCGGGAGCCGGTGTAGAATTGGAACTAGCATCTCATAGAGCTGAAGCTGCCACCTGACACTGAGCTGCGAGGGCAGCCACCACGGCCACCACCACCAGAGCCGCTGGGCCACCCCGGCAGGAGGCGGCCCCACTGCTGCCGCTGTTGCTGCTGCTGCGACTACTGCTGCTGCTCCAGGGGATCAGCCCCGGTCCCCTTGTCGGTACCGTTGGCACTCGCACCATCTCCACCACCACCACCACCCCCACCGCCCCTCCCTCCGCCACGCCCCCCCTTGGGGCAGCAGCCATTACCCTGACGAGGCTGCGCTGAGGCCGCTGCGGCGCTGCCTCAGCAGCAGGGGCTGTCTCAGTGACATCGACAGAAACGTCAGAGTAAGTACACTAGGAGGGAGCACAACATTGGAAGATAGGGAACACCGCAGTACTTCTAGACTGAGCGGGGGTCTCTATCGCGGATAGGGTGGTGACAAAGGCAGTAAGGGCGAGGTCACCTGGGTGCTGACTAAGGAAGTGGTCGCGGGCAGTGGCGAGGCAGTCAGGAAGGCGCATGGCAATGAGGTAAAGGGTAGTGTAAAGGGGAGGAGGGAATGCACCGAGTTGAGCCTCAGTGCTAGCAGTATGGTAGTTAGTCTCAAGGGCACGTAGATGAGTGGCAAGATCAGTGACAGTGGGGAAGGACGCAAGATCATGGAACAGCATGGGGAGGATCAGACAGCTCGCAGAGGCGGAGGAGGTAGTGGAATAGCGCGCGATGACCGCATCTAAGTAATCTTTTGCATTCGCTACAGCCGTAAAGCAGGGACGCTCAGACAGGGGGAGGGCGTAACTAATAGTAAGATGCGCTACAGCGTTGCGCGACTGCCAAACAGCGGGAGCAAGCTCAGCAGCAGCAAAGGTCTCACGCTTAGCAGACGTGGGGGCGTCAGAGAGGGCAGCAGGCGCGTCGGGGCAGGGGATCTTACCGTGGACATGGACGGCCAGGGAATACCCGTCCTGGCGTTGACCAGTCAGCTGATGGCGAAGGTCGATGAGCCACGCCTCAAAATCAACCGCCTGACCCTCCGCATCTAGGCAGAGCACGGCGTCTGCCATCACCACGGCCGCAGCGGCTGACGGCGACACGGCGGCACGGCGGAGCTGCGATACGACGGCACAGCGACATGGCAACACGGCGGCACTGCAGCACGAGGGCACGGCAGCACAGCGGCACGGCAAGCTGGGGCGGCAGGAACAGGGGCCGGCGGGATCAGGGCCGGCTCAAACGGGGCCCGGCGAGCTTGGGGGCCGGCTCGAACTGGGGCCGTCTCGAACTGGGGCCGGCGAGCTAGGGCCGGCGAGCTAGGGCCAGCGAGCAAGCTAGGGGCCAGCGAGAGAGGGGCCGGCGAGCTAGGGGCCGGCGAGCGAGGGGCCGGCGAGCGAGGGCCCAGCGAGCGGGGGGGTGGTGAGCGCGGGGCCGGCAAGCGAGGGGCCGGCGAGCAAGGGGCCAGCGAGCGCAGGGCCGGCGCAAACTGGGGCCAGCGAGCTAGGAGTCGGCGAGCGAGGGGTCGGCAAGCGAGGGGTCGGCTAGCGAGGGGCCGGTGAGCTAAGGACCGGCAAGTGAAGGGCCGGCAAGCGAGGGTGGCCAGCGCCAGGCGGCTAGCGACGGCGGCTAGCGAAGGGCGGCTAGCGGCGACGGGTGGGGCAGCGGTGGGCTAGGAGCCGTGCAGTGTGCTAAGGGGCGAGTGGGCGAGAGCTAGGGCTAGGGCTACGGCTACGGCTAGGACTAGGGCGGAAGCGCGGGTGGGCGGGGAGGACCTAACCTAGCGTGATACCATCTCAGAGTAACAAAATTAACTCTAATAGAAGGTACAGTGTTAGTTTGTACTAGTGTGCTGTACTCTCTAAGAGTGTACACCTATCTAGCCTATAATAACATATGCATATAAAGCCCCAAGCTAAAATAGCAAATCCCATTCAAGTTGGACTCAGCTTGAAGAAGAAAGTGGGGTTGGAAGAAGAGTTGAGGTTTTTTTGGTGGGGCAACGAGCTTGTTTGAAATAGATTCGGAAGCAGTTTGTGCATCGAAACAATCGAATTCGGGGCGTAACTACTGTTCACTTGCTCATGTGACAAAGATCTTGCCTGTCATACAGCTAGTGAGATGTCGCACTGATTCTAATTCCCCCATGACACCCGAGACGCAAACCAGGTCCCACCCAACTTGAAAAACGAGTTGGGTTCCAGGGGGAAGAAAACGCACATGCGGTTTCTTCTAACACGCGAGCCGCTCAAGTCGCAAGCGCGTCAGAAAGGTCGCACCATACATTTCGCCAGAAAATTATTGCGTCAGCCAATCATGATCTAGCTGTTCGTTTCATCCTCCTTTCCATCCAAAATTTGCAATAGTAAATCTAGTCAGTCATCCTATGCTTCGATGGAATTCCAAAGGCATATGTTCAAGTTGGGCAAACCTTTGCTATTATAGCATGGGGCTATAAGTTTGACAGTCTCAACAGACACAACTGCAGCCTGCTATAGGGGTGGTGGTGGAGAATCCATAAGCTTCTGCTGAATTGGCGGCATGGCGTCAGTCATTGGCTGCTCAGCTTGCGATACGGCAGTCATGAGCTGCTGCTGAGGTGGCAATGTCTTGCCCTCGCTTTCGAACCGTACCACATTTGCATTGTAGCTTGCAGCAGAGAGGGCAAAACACAAAAGGAACGTCACTTGTGAATAAACGCATACAACGATCAAGCACATGGAAGAAAAGGGTCACTTCGCCGAGCACCCAACAGACTTAAGGGGAAATCCATCATCCAGACCAGACTCACCTTGCTCGGGTTTTCAACCGCGGGTCTTGAGCTCGCGGTACTCCTGTGAGAGGGAGCAGAGGGGGAGGCAGCAGTGCATGCAGTTCTCCCCACACGGCTCCTCCTTCAGCCCATACTGCCGCCTCAGCTTCCTGCGGAGACCTGGAGGGCAGAAGAAAAACACGGAGATGCAGGGAAAGAGAGACACGAGGGAAGGGGACGGGTCAGAGGGGCTGCAAAAACCGGAGGAAGGATATTATCGGGAAAATTGGTGACAGGGTGGTTAAGAGTGGGAGATAAGTGAGAGAAAGAAGGAAATGGCATGAGGGTCGTACCACAGGAGTAGACGAAGCCCAATCCGAAGTACTGAAGGAGGCAATACGTGCAGCAGGCCCCATTGCTCCCTGCAGAAATGACAAAGGAAAAAGAAGTTATATTAGATGGCATACATCAGCATGAAGATCATGTTACTACAGAATGTGCAGCATCCCAACAAAATTAACCCTAATTTACAGCAATTGTTCTAAGAATCATTAAAAAACCCGGTTCATCTCACCATATTTCACCCCACCCATCGCTGTTTCCATCAGTGACAATCTCCGCAATGCGTCCAACAACCACCCACTGACACCATATGGTGCAACAAACAGCCAGGTACAAATTGGTAATGAGCAGTTTTGGTAAGCGACAGAATGGTTGCGTATTTTTCGAAGGGAGAAAGAATCCAACCCTGAGGTGTGACGAGTATGGACACATGGGCGTGTAAGGTAAGGCGTTGCGAAAGCTCTGCTTCTCGTGAGAAGAAGCTATGGTGGCGTCATATTACGCGACACCACACGATGGAAAGGCGTGAAGGAATGTGCTCCTCACGCGCTGGGCTATCGGTGAAGCTGTGGCAAGCTCTTGTTGACCACGCGCCGGATGAAACCGCCATTGGTATAGAAAATGCGTAGCCGATGGAGGATTCAACGATGTGCTTAGTACAGTTTGTTGGAAGCCCTACTGCAGCTGCGGGCAGCCAAGCGTTGACCGACTTATGCCGGTGCACCGATTGCCTAGCAGCTGCGGGTTGGCGTGACCAAGGTGCACGGACTAATCCTTGCATCCAAAGTCTAAGTCTAGTTTGTATGGACTGGTCCGGAGATGCCCACGAAGACCTGTGACTCTAACGAGTCATGATTAGTCATAGCTATCGCGATGGACTTCCGTGCGGAGCAAGGCAATGTTTGCGTGGTTGGATTTGCATGCGTGGCAAACCCAACCTTGCTGAGTTGGGTTGGAGAATTGGGCGAGGCACGTTCGCCCAACCCTTCGACAAATTCGGGGTGGTTGGTTACACCGGCAGTGCCACGCAACTTTGGTTGGGTTTGCACTTGCTTATATATTTGCATGCTTGTTTGTACGTTGAATATATGTATTTTTCTAGTGAACTTATACTCTACTCGAATTTCGACCAAGTATAGTACTTGAAGACCGAATACCACCAGTGCCTAGCACGCTATTCGAATACCGTTACTCTGTCAGAATCGCTCCACACTTTACAAGCACTCTTGCTTTAGCATTCCTTCATGGTGCGGTGTGCATGGAATGAACACGCACGCGTTATCGATTTCCACCGTCATCGATCTACTACATTCGTTCGTTCGCCTTGGAGGCTGCAGCTATAGCAGAGGAGTATCGTTGGTGTAGGTTGCGATTTATTTAATTTCCCTCCAATTACGTTCTCGGACCCAAGGATAGGGCTTTTGGTATTTACTTACCATTCGCCTGAGGACCCTTGTGAGGTGACCCCAAGACGAGGGGATTAAGTAAATAGCAGTATGTACTAGCTGATAGTTGGTCTGTAGAAGAGCCGCAGTAATGGCGAACGCGGAGGAGGCGAATGTTGATGTCACTGACTTGCACATGCTAGAGGAGATTCTGCACACGCGTCTTTCTCGCGGAGAGCTTAATGACAAGGATTATGAGCTCATGCTGGAAGGGATTTGAGCGATGTGGCAACGTGACCACCCTTCTCTTCCGGTAGCAGAGAACGCGCAAGCTGGAATTTCGCAAGGTGCGTCGGTGACGTCTAGCGACGATGACGATAGAGCTAGTGTGGCGAGCAAGCGGCGTTTCGCTCGTGGCGTTCTCAGAGGAAACGTACGCGGTAGCACTGCTAGTATGGGTGGCCTTCAGGAACGTGTGCATCAAGCGGCAGCATCGCGCGAGTGCGACGAGATAGGGCGGCGAAGCGTTGTTGGAGGAGGACATGTAGAGGAGGGCAATAGTGACGTTATGCCCGGCATTATACCCCAAAGCCTTGCGGCAAGAGACGTCGAGATAGCGCCTGACTACGGTTACTTTAAATTTACTCTAAACAAGATTGCCATACCTAGGCCGTTAGAAGGGCATCACGACCTGTCATCTTGGGTAGAATCGATTGAGCCTCAGCTCGAGATAGCTCAGCTCAAACGCTTTATCGATGGCTCCAAGCTTACTCCTCCAAAGCACAAAGTAGCACTTCTCTCGCAATTGCGAGCTGCTCAGTTACTGACGTTTACTACCATTTCTCGTTGTTGCTCCCCCCAAGTGCAAGTCGCTCTTAAAGCGTGTGGCTTGAAGGTAGATGCCGGGTTGCAAGCTGGCAGTTCATCATGCGAACGTACAGGGCAAATGACGACTTGTATCTAGGCTAGTTAGAGCAAGCGCTCACTAACCTCAAGATGGGCGAGCACTAGTCCGCCACGTCTTACTGCAACCGTGCACAGCAGCTTCTCGTAAATATAAGAATGGCCGGCGTAGACTACACGCAGGCGTCGTACATTACCCACGTCATAAAGGGGTTGCTGCAGCAGTATAATCTCTTACGTCGTATGTTGAAGCTGCCGCAGTTGAGCGGCAAGTTAGACGACGACACCCTCGCTGGTTACATCATAGAGGAGGAATGCAATTTGGCAGAAGGGCAAAAGTACTTCTTCCCTCCCCATGCAAACCTGACCTTCCCAAAGAGGTTTGGCAAGCCATCATTTCTCCCAAAGCAAGATACGCTTCCTGCCCCTTCCCTATCCACTCCGTTGCAACAACCATCGGCGAAGCAGTCAAGCGGGGGTGGAGAAGGAGAGGGGAAGGGAAAAGGGGTGAAGGGGGAAGTGCAAAAAGAGGGGAGAAAGCCTTTCAAGGGGAAATGCTATTCGTGTGGCAAGCCAGGGTATGTCGCTTTCCATTGTCCAGAGTGCAAGGACAAGGTAGCTCAGAAGGGGCCAGGGAGTGGGGGTGCCAATGAGGGTGGCGGCAACTGCAAGGAAGGCAGCAGTTCAGGGGGCGGAGGGCAGTCCACTTGTGCGATGGTGGAACCAATCCTAGCACAGCAGTCTTCGATCTTACTGGAACCGGAGACCGGGGAAGGCTTGCAGGCTGTTGCAGCTGCTGTGAAAGCCAACCAAAGTGTTGTGCTTTTGGACAGTGGCTGTTCCCACCACTTGATGGGAGATCGGGCAGCATTTGTGGAGTTGATTAGTGAAGGTTCCATCAGCCAGGTTCGCAGGTTCAACGGCGCGATACAGCCAGTACAAGGGAGGGGCACCGTTGCTCTCCTGGGAGAGGGGGGCAAGCGTGTCTTGGTACCGGACGTGCTGTATGTTCCAGGGGTATAGGCTAGTCTTCTCTCCTCAGAGCAGTTGCAGGATACTGGAGTGCAGCTGTTGGATACAGGGGAGCGGACACTCGTGCGTGCACCTGATGGCTCCCTCCTGGGGCGTGTAGAATTCAAGGAGCGAGTGCTATGTACCGACTTCCAGCCGTGGCCTGCTGAGCGTGTTGTGGGCGAGACTATGGCACTTCGTGCATTGGCCTCCGGCACGCGGTCATCCGCTGACATGTGGCACGCTCGCCTCGCACACGTTGGTGTTGACACCATTCGGCGTACTGCAGCTCATGGGTCAGTCATGGGCTTGGAGCTGGAGACACGGGGAAAGTCGGGACTGCCTTGCATTTCTTGTGTGGGCGGGAAGATTTCTTGTCATACCTTCCCTTCCATGGGTGGTGAGGAAGATGAGGTGCTTGGAGTTGTGCATGCAGACCTCTGCGGACCCTTTCGGGAGCGGGCCAAGGATGGGAGCCGTTACTTCCTGGTGCTGAAGGATCGGAAGACCCGGTATGTCTGGGTCTACATGCTGGCGCAGAAGAGTGACGCCTTGGCTGCCTTTGAGAAGTGGCTACCCTTGGCGGAGCGGCAGTGTGGGATGCAGATGAAGGCGCTGCGCTCCGACCATGGCGGCGAGTTCCTCAGTGCAGCATTCATTGCCTCCCTCGACCAGCATGGCATCGAGCACGACCTCACCTGTTCCTACACGCCGGAGCAGAACCGAATGGCGGAATGGGAGATGCGGAGCATTGTGGAAGCTGTACGGACGATGCTGCAGCACATGGGTGTGCGACATCACTGGTGGCATCTGGCGGTGACGCAAGGAGTCTGGGTGCACAACCGTGTGGAGCACGCCTCTCTGCCCGACAGCGTCACCCCGTATGATGCGCATCTGGGGCTGCATGCTGCAGTACTTGGTGCCGCAGTCTCAGCGTGGGGGGAAGCTCGCGCCTAAGGCTCACTGGGGGTTGCACTTGGGTGTGTCTGCAGTCAGCAAGGGATGGCATGTTAAGGACTTGGAGTCCAATTGCCTTGTCACCACTTCGGAGGCCGTCTTTATGAGACGATGTCTCTTGCTGGGTGGAAGGCATGGCATCAGCAGGAGCATGCTGGGCGACCACTGCCCTATGAACCCCTCCCTTCCCTCTTCCCAGATGTGCTTTCGGAGGAGGTTGAGGAGGCGGAAGTGGTTGTCCCTCCTGCCCTTCCCTTTGTGCCCATCTCTGTGCCGACCCCTTCCCCTTCCTCCGTGTATCCTCGTGTCGCACCTCCTGCCCCACCCGCTCCTCCACCACCACCCCCCGCATCTCCTCCCTCTTCCTTTCCCCTCCTGCTATCCCACATCCTCCTAACCCTCCTGCGTCACCCTCCCCTTCACCTCCGCCGGGGCTGCCCGTCGGTGAGGGGGGTGTGTTGCAGCCTCCGTCTCTTGTGCTCACCGACGGACGGCTTTCGACTGCGGCGCAGCAGTGGGAAATGGGAGTAAGGGGAGAGCTGACGGAACTAGTAGGCTTGCAACAGCAGCTGGGTGAAGGAGATTCGCAGCAACTGGGCGAAGGAGACCAGCAGCCGCAGAATGAAGGAGAAGGGGGAGAGTGGAGTGGTAGTCGCGTGTTGGCTTCAGGAACCATCACTCCGGACTTGCGCCGCTCTACCCGCATTACGAGGGGAGTTCCGCCTGTTTGGTATGCATGGGCAGTGGTGGTTGAGCTGGGGCCGGATGATGCCGATGAGCATGAGGAGTGGACTGAGCTTGAACCGGATGTGGAGACAGATCCTGAGAGACAGTGGGACATTGGGAAGATGACAATGCCTGAGGCGTTGGGGTGCTGGAAAGGCGACCGTGTCAAAGAGGCGATGGATGAGGAGATGCGGACGTTACTCGAGCAGGAGACTTGAGAACTCGTAACACCACCACCCGGGGTTAACATCATGAAGAATTGCTGGATCCTGAACACCAAGTACCGGCCGGATGGGCGAGTGGAGCGAGAGAAGGCGAGGCTGGTGGTCAAGGGGTTCACTCAAGTGGCAGGAGTGAACTATGAGGAGACCTATGCACCTGTGGGGAGTTACGTGACAGCATGCATACTGCTGGCATTGGCAGCTGCGTTGGATATGGAGCTGATGTAGTTGGATGTGAAGAACGCATTTCTTTACGACGTGCTGGACAGAGATCTCTATATGGAACAACCCAAGTATTACGACGATGGGACTCCTCGTGTCTGCAAGCTGCTGAAGAGCCTGTACGAACTCAAGCAGAGCCCGATGCTCTGGTATGAGGCCTTGGATGGGGTGCTGCTTGGGGCTGGATGGTGCAAGAGCCAAGTGGATGAGGCTCCTTACTTCAAGAGCAATTATGGTGGTGAGATGTGCTGGCTGCTTGTGTACATGGATGACCTGCTGGCGGCCAGCTGTAGTACGGACCTGCTGGGGGAGCTGCGTGAGCTGCTGCAGGGCGCATTTCAGCTGAGAGAGATTAACCCCATCGAGAAATACTTGGGGTTGCAGCTGATATACGATAGGCCCTCCCGGAAGCTGTGGCTGCACCATTCGGCCTACGTGGAGAAAGTGCAGCGGCGCTTTTTGGCAGGGGAGCTGCCTCAGCGTATGCCACGGACCCCTCTCTCCTCCGACCCATTCAGTGAGCTGACATTTGAGGATGAGGGGTGGCAGTCAAGGCAGGAGGAGGAGTACAGGCAGAAAGTGGAATCTTTGTTGTTTGCTGCCTGTACCACACGCCCTGACATCGCCTTCGCATGCAGTAAGTTGGGGTCAGGACAGACAGTGCGCAGTGATTAGCACTGGAAGGAGCTGGAGCGGTGCCTGACCTACTTAATGGGGACCAAGGATGCAGCCTTGGAATTCAGTGGGGGTCCAGCGTCCATGGAGCTGATAGGGTATGCAAACGCTGATGATGCAGGAGACAAGCAAAACCAAAGCAGCACAGGAGGTTACGTCTTTGTGTTTGGCGGTGCTGCAGTTGCTTGGGCGAGTCAGAGGATTTGTTGTGTCACTCTTTCCTCTACTGAGTTAGAGTATATTGCGGCAGTTGAAGAAGGGAAGGAGGCTCGCAGACTGCGCTTGATTCTAGCAGAGTTTCAGCTGCTCAATTGTGAGGAGCCGACGACACTCTTTGTCGATAATTTGTCTGCGATTGCTGTGGCAGGTGGCATGGGGCTCAAGGGGAGCCTCAAGCACATGGAGCGGCGTCACATGTGGCTGCAGCACATGGTCAAGCACAGGAAGCTGGATCTGCCGTACATCCCTACCAACGAGCAACCTGGTGACTATCTCACTAAAGCATTACATTTCCCAGCCTTTTCCCATTGCGTTGATACAGTGGGACAAGTGAGGACACATGCGATGGCTTTCTCTTCAAGCCCTTTTTGTATTCCGCGTTGTGGTGCTGGTCTAAGGAAGCGGATGAAGAGCATGAGGCGTGGAAGGAAGGAGAAAGGCTGGGGTGAGTTCGACGAAGGCGCATTGCCAGCATTCCGTGACTATGAGCATATCTATGCATACGCTTCTGGCTCTTCGTAGGTTTCTGCTTGTGATGGTGCCATGGTCTATCCATGGCTGGTGTGGTGGGTGTTTCAGATGAAGAAAAATTGCAAGCATACTATGGATGCCTAGGACCCTTGCGTGTGTGCCCTGTGTTCCTTTTTGGCTTGTATGCTTGTATGTGTGTGCCCTGTGATTATAAAGGGCCTTGCTGTAGTGTGCAGGGGAGTGTTGGAAGCCCTGCTGCAGCTGCGGGCAGCCAGGCGTTGACCGACTTATGTCGGTGCACCGATTGCCTGGCAGCTGCGGGTTGGCGTGATCAAGGTGCACGGACTAATCCTTGCATCCGAAGACTAAGTCTAGTTTGTGTGGACTGGTCCGGAGATGCCCACGACGACCAGTGACTCTGACGAGTCATGAGTAGTCGTAGCTATCGCGATGGACTTCCGTGCGGAGCAAGGCAACGTTTGCCTTGCTGTTTGGAGTTGCGTACACGGCAAACCCAACCTTGCTGAGTTGGGTTCGAAAATTGGGCGAGGCGCGTTCGCCCAACCCTTCGACAAATTCGGGGTGGTTGGTTACATCCGCAGTGCCACGCAACTTTGGTTGGGTTTGCACTTGCCTATATATTTGCATGCTTGTTTGTACTTTGAATATATATATTTTTCTAGTGAACTTCTACTCTACTCGAATTTCGACCAAGAACTTGAAGACAAACTCTGCCCAAATACCTCCAGTCCCTAGCATGCTATTCGAATACCGTTACTCTGTCAGAATCGCTCCACACTTTACAAGCGGTCTCGCTTTAGCATTCCTTCACAGTTGCATACAAGAATGGCCGCTTCTTCAAATGTAAACAGCAAGTGCCAGTCGATAGAGCAATGCTCGATGGTGTAAGAAGAGTGGTGCTAGTAACCTGTGGCGACGGAAAGCATATAGTGATGCTACATCTAGTGACGAGCGCGGCAAGAGAAGTGCAAATGCGTGGCGGCGAAAAGCGGACTCGCCGATTTCGCGAAACGGGGACTAAGCATCTCAGAGAAGCCGAGTCCGACACGAGAAGCACCTCGTAAGGTCATCCTTAACGAAGGCCAAACGCGGCATAGACTAGTGTGACAATGGTGACTCTGGTGACTCAGCAGGGTCTGCTGTACAAACGGCCAGTCTAAGATCGCCATCAGAAGTGATTGCTGTGAGGGCTAGCTCGTTCCTCGTTACGTTCGTGTGACAACCTCGTGAACATGTTTCCTGGCTCAACCGCATTGCACTCTTAGACTAGATCGTAGTAAACCGATTACGGAAGCACTCTTCACATTTGTCGCCGGCTTTGGGTGTTGTCATTCCCGCAATTCCAACTGACGGCATCCGTTCCTCGATTCCGTCTGCCTGATGGGTTTTGCTGTGCCTCGCATTCCTTGCCGTTTGTGGCATGGCGTCCCATGTACCGCACAGGAGGGCTTGAATTGGCAAGTCCGCCTGCGATTTTTCGCACGACATAATTCCTTCGCCCAGTTTCGCCGGACCAGCACCAGCGCCACGATACACCGGCAGCTGAGGACGATAGGTGAGGGTGCGCTACAAGTTGGACCAAGAAGGGTTCAAGTTTTGAACGTTCAAGTTTTCATAACGGTTACCCTGTTGTAACCTCTCTACACCCTAGAAATGTACCACAGCGGTCAAGTCGCCCGGATTTCTCGCTCCCGACAGGACGAACACACATATTGAGGCCTTGATCCCCACGATCGTCCACAGCAATAATCGTACCGAGTCCACACTATCCAATCGTGGCAAACATCGGCTCACGAAAACTGCTCCTGATCGCAATTTGTACGCGTTGTTTGTCCTAAAATGCAACTCTCCCATCTTGGTCCAACTTGTAACGCGCCCTGAGTGAATTGCTCTGCACATGAGCTGTGGATTTATGACGGTGTCCTTTGCGTTCCAGAGCGGTTCGTTTGAGATATAGAATGGTGAATTTTCAGGGACAAACAAAATGTTGGAGAGTATTCATGTATAGTATTCTCCTAGTATCTATGGATGCACCTTTCATCTTTAGGGCGTGTCATAAGAGTTCATTTACAATTCGATTGATGGTTCAGTTACCCGATTTTATCATGTAACCGCAGAAGGTATATGCTAGCATGACACATATTAGAGAGTACGCCATCCATAGTTCTAGGTCGGACGTGTGACAGTATAGGCAGAAAACGCCTCAACATGCTAACGGGGGTACGATTCGTGAAACTGCCCGTGTTTTGCGGCCATGAAATTTGCGAACCCCATGTATTTTTCGCTAAAGCCCCGAGGCGCGAGCCAGCGCAGAAAATTGCTCCCTCAGAGGCCACGACAGAAGAGTAAAAATCCGCAATTAAGCAAAATTTGCGGATGATCTTTCTAGACAAAAATAGACTGGCCGTTTTAAAAGCCGTTCAGGGGCATTTCTATTTCGGCGGTCTAAACCATAACAATGTGCAAACGCACGCACTCAAATCTCGTGCAATAAAGGTTTCTAGACTTCGAGTCGGAGAGAATCTGTTTTTTAAAAAAAAACCAAAAAAAACAAATCATTGCTAAAAAAAAGGTTATCGGAAAGCTGGGGTTTTTTTTTTTTTTCGTGCAGTACACTTTGGTTTCCGACATTTTGTTCCAAGACCAGCGGGTACACTTGAGCGCGCAATTTGGGGTCGCTTCCAGGATCCGATTCTCAGAGTGACGAGTTAGACTAGGAAGGGTGGTACAAACTCGACAAGAGCAAACCAGGGCAGCACTACTAGTCCGGCCACTGGAACAGAAGCCACGAGGCCAGTCAATGTAATATAAGATATAATACATAAACAAGGTCCTAGCATGTGAGAAGCTATAGGAACTAGACCAAGCTGTACGCAGTGCCGCTGATGATCTCTAGGCGTAAGCGCCTTCGTAAAAATATCTCGTCGTCTGCGGCGTAGACTGGGCAACAGACGACGAGCGTGTGGACCTCCAAGAGATGGCACCTGCACCAAGGCTAAAGCAATAGCCCTGGGAGGACCTAAGCATCTCAGCGTCATCTGCCCACAAAGCGTTTGTGTGTCGTGTAAGGACCACTGGCCTGTGTCCTCCTAGCACTAGCCACATGCCCGATGTACTTGCAAGATAACTGAAAACCCTCTTAGCGGCTGACTAGGGCTGAAGTCGGTGTTTGCCTATGGCCACAAAGAGAGACAGGATGCTGAGAGGGTATGCGAGATCTGGACGGGTGCAAGTTATCAGGTACATGAGGCAACCCACCAGCTCTGCGTACGGACCACTAGGCTCTACTGGCTCCTCATGGACTGGAGCTGAGAGCTTGTGATCTACTGGCAGAGGTGTGGGCTGTGTAGAGCAGAACTAAAGACCGAAACTCTGAAGGACCTGGCGCACCAAGTGTGACTGTATGAGAGTGATGGTGTGCATTGCTCTGTCCCTGGAGATCTTCAGGCCAAGGTAGCGGCACAGCTCTCCTAGGTCAGTGCAGGTGTGTCTCCTCACCAGCTCGGCCTTCACGGAGACTAGTGTGTCTCTGTCTGCAGTAGCAAAGACTAGGTTATCTACGTAGACCAGGATGTAGAACAAGGTCTGGCCTGAGCAAACGAAGAGCGAAGGGTCTGCAGAGGACGGGAAGAACTGCAGGTCAGCTAGCGTAGCACAAAGCGTGTCGTGCCACTCGTGCGGTGCCTGCCGCAGGCTGTAAGCCGAGCGCCGGAGGAGCCACTCGGTCCCCGAGGCGAAGGTGCCGGTGAAGCCTGGCGGGCGACACAGGTAGACCTTCTCGTGCAGACTGCCCTAGAGAAACATTGTCGAGAAGTCAAGAGAGTGCAGCTCGTAGTCAGGTTGTGCTACTATGTGTAGTGACGCTCGTTGAGTAGTCATCTTCGGGGTCGAGGAGAAGGACTGGAAGAACTCAACACCCTCGCGCTGACTGAAGCCTCTCGCAACGTAGCGCGCCTTGAACGCCGGCGACTCTCCAGTAGGGCACTTCACCTTAAAGAGCCACCGACCATCGACAACGTTCACCCCAAGTGGGGGAACTGCGTTGACGTAGGTACCGGTGGATCCCTAAGATGCCATCTCCGCATCCATGGCAGCTATCCACTTAGAGGCCCAGAGTCCTGAGGTCGCCTCAGCGTAAATGCGAGGGGACGGAATGTCAAAGGCGTCTGGGTCACCCTTAGGGACTAGCAGCATGGAGCAGAGATGAGGCACGGCCTCGGACAGGAAAGTAAGCTCGTACTACCGATTCTCTAGGACGTCACTCCCAAGGGTAGGAGGATCCCCGACAGACGGAGGACAGTCAGGGTCAGAGACTAGAGCGTTGGCGTAGTCAAGGCAGCAGATAGCGGCAAAGTCAGTGACGGCAGCACAAGAGCGTCAAGACTGGAGACGGGAACAGACGAGTCGGAAACAGGTGAGGCGAGGACTGAAGGAACAAGAGGAATGGCGGCACAGAGAAAGTCAGACAGGGAAGGCGGAGCAACAGCCAGTGACGATGGAGGAGGAGACGGGAGGAGGGGAGGACGAGACACGTGGGAACGAAGCAACATAGGGTGAGAGCGCTGGACAGGAGAGACAGCACGAGCACAAGAGGGACGGTGAGAATAGAAGTGGGATGGAGGCGTAAGGTCAGGAGATACAGGAGGAGACACAGGAGGAGAACGCGGGGGAAAACAAGCCGGAGACGAGTCCGGCGGAGGAAACACAGGGCCGCAGAAAGGCAAGGGAGGCGGCAGCGGGGGAGGCGCATGCGGGTGATCAGGGGAGGAAAGACCGAGGAGGCGAAGGGCGGACACGGCGGAGACTGCTGCTGCTGCTGCTGCTCCACGCCGACACCAGAACCTCAAGCTGCACCACGGCTACCTCCGGGACCCTCCACGCCAACACCCCCGGAGTGAGAACCCTCTCAAACGCCGGTGCCACCCCCACGACCGCCGAGACGAGCCACGACAGTAACCCTAGGGCTAGCACCCCCAAAACCAGCACCTCCAGAATGAGAACCCACTCCGTCAATGGTGCCACCCCCAAGACCACCGGGACAAGCCACGACAAGAACCAAAGAGCTCGCGGACCCCTGTGGTGGCGGCGACTGCGGCTGCTGCTGCGGCGGCGACGGCAGCGGCTGCTGCGACGGCGGAGGTGGAGAAACCGGGGCAGAAACATGGGGTGAGAACGCCGCCACAGGGCCACAAGAGTCAGCGGACTCCTCGACCGGGACAGCCGACGGGAGGGGAGTGACGTGAGACACACCAGACACAGGGGATAATGCGGGCAGTGAGCTTGTCCGTGCCAAAGGCACAAACGTGACCAAGGCAGCACCAGTCGTGGAACGCAGATGAAAACTAGGGAACCCGGTCCAAAGAAGGGTCAGCAAAACCTTCGGCCGCTGGGAGTGCAGCTACAGGTTAAGCTGGTGAGCGGCGTAGCGAACAGCGAGTGGCCACAGAAAATGGGGTGCACCGGCATGGATCATGGAGGTACGAGCCACCTCCATGACCAAATCGATGCGTCGCTCAGTGATCCCATTTTGCTGCGGGGAGTCCGGCAGGGTGTACGACTGGGGGATGCCCTCCGCACGACAGAACTGGCCAAGCCGACCAGATGCGAACTCGCTGCCACGGTCGGAGTGAAGACGCAGCACAGGGATGCCGCGGTGGACTCGCACAGCTACGACCCATGGGATAAGAACGCCAGGCACGTCAGTCTTCTGCTCCAGGGGAAGCACCGTGGTGTAGTGTGTGTAGTCATCGACAAGCACTAGAAAGTAGCGCTCTCGACGCGGCCCGGGGATGGGGGCTGGGCCCCAAACGTCCAGGTGCAGGGTCTGGAGTGGCACAGTGGTAGGGGGGAGCAAGGAGGAGTGAGGAGCACGGCGCAGCCGACCCTCGATGAAAGGCGTGCACGGTGGTGCAGTAGAGGGAGGTATGGCTGGGAGCGATGCAGGGAGACTGAAGACAAGACCGTGAAGGGACATGTGACGCAGACGCGGGTGTGCGGGCTGACCTAGGCGGTGATGCCACAGTAGCGACGGGTGGGTGAGCGACCTACACGAGCAGGCTGCAGCAACCTGCGAGGACGCGGTAACCTGGGGGGACGCTCCCACCGGGGGGGACGCGGTGTTTAGGGGTGTTCAGGATGAACAGGCCAGACACGGGGTCCTGGGGGAACGTGCTGAGAGGGGCAACAGTGCGGCCTCGGTACAGACTACAAACCGCTCGTGTCCAGGTAGCGTACTGGTGACACCGAGGTTCTGAAGACAGTGGACACCAACAAGATTCCTAGAGAACGAGGGGATGTGCAAGCCTGTAAGAGAGCCTGAGGGAACCGCTAGACAGGGAAGGGTTGTGGAGCTACGGGCAACTACCGGACCTGAGGAGGGGTCAGCAAACGCTACAGCGGCAAGGGCAGCAATCGGGGTGAGTGCACTGTGGTCGCGAAAGAAGCAGGCGGACGCGCCAGAGTTGAGCGTAAAGGAGAGCGAAGCAGTAGTGCCAACCGGCGGAGGGGCTAACGTGGAGCCTAGGCTAAACAAGGCACTGGGTCCTACGCCTCACGCAGCAGGGGAACCTACCCTAGGAAACACCGGATAATAGGGTCCAGTCACGCTAGAGTCATCAGCATACATAGCATTCCTAATCTGATCCATGTCAAGCTCAAAGACAGGCACACGGCGGCGCACCTGGGCGTACCAGTTAGGAGGGTCCGACGTGGAACCGAAGCAGAGACGGAAGAGGTCGTCGAGGCGGCGGTGGCAGTGCGCAGCGGTGTGACCGGGACAGTCGCAGACGGTGTCCCGGCGGGGGCTAGATTGAAGCTGGTACTGGCAGGTGGCCATACTGGAGCCGCCACCCGACACCAAGCTGCGCGCCCAACCACCACGGCCACCACCACCAGCGTCGCCAGGCTACCACGGCGGCGAGGGTCCCTAAGGCGACTACTGCTGTTGCTGCGACTTCTGCTGGTGCAGTTGCTGCTATTGCTGCTGCTGCTGAGGCTGCTGCTACTGCTCCGGTGCACCAGCCCTGGTCCCCTCGTCTGACCCACCGTCCCCAACCCCACCTCCACCACCCCCACCACCCTTCCCTCTGCCACACCCCCCCTTGGGGTGGCGGCCCCTACCTTGACGCGGCTGCGCTGAGGCCGCAGCGGAGGTCTTAGCAGCAAGGGTTGTCTTAGCGACAGCAGCAGAGACGTCAGAGTAAGTGCACTGGGAGTGAGCACAGTCCTGGAAGATAGGGACCGGTGCTGTACCGCTAGACTAAGCGATAGTGCGCTGGCGGGTCTCTATCGCAGACAGGGCGATAACAAAGGCGGTAAGGGTGAGGTCACTTGGGTGCTGACTAAGGAAGTTGTCGTGGGTAGTGGCGAGGCGGTCAGGAAGGCGTGTGGCAATGAGGTAAAGGGTAGCGCAAAGCGACGGCGGGAAGGCAGTGAGCTGGGCCTCAGTGCTAGCAGCGCGGTAGCTAGTCTCAAGTGTGCGGAAGTGAGTGGCAAGGTCAGCGACAGTGGGGAAGGACGCAAGATCAGGGAACAGCGTGGGGAGGATCAGGCGGCCAGCAGAGGCTGAGGAGGGCGTGGAATAGCGCACAACAATTAAGTCCTTGGCGTTTGCTACAGTGGTAGAGCGGGGACGCTCATACAGGGGGAGGGCATGACTAATAGTAAGCTGCGCTACGGCGTCGCGCGACTCCCAAACAGCGCGAGCAAGCGCAGCATCGGAAAAGGCCTCACGCTCAGCATTGGTGGGGGCATTAGGGAGGGCAGCAGGCGCGGCGGGGCGGGGAAGCATACCATCGACGTGAACAGCCAGGGAGTAACCGTCCTGGCGCTGACCTGTCAGGTGACAACGAAGGTCGACGAGCCATGCCTCAAAGTTGATCGCCGGACCCTCTGCGTCCAGGCGATGGACAGCGTCTGCCATCCCACGACCTCAGTTGCTGACGCGGCACGGTGGCACGGCGACATGGCGGCACAGCGGCACGGCGACACGGTGACACGGCAGCACTGTGCCACGGCGACACGGCGGCACGGTGACATGGCGACACTGCAGCACTGCGGCACGACGGTACTGCGGCACGACGAACTAGGGGGCGGCAAGCGCGGGGTTGGCGAACTAGGGGGCGGCGAGCGCGGGGCCAGCGAGCGCGGGGCCGGCGAGCTAGGGGCCGGCGAGCGCAGGGTCGACGAGCGCGGGGCTGGCGAGCGTGGGGTCGGCGAGCACGGGGCTGGCGGGCGGGGGGGCGACGAGCTAGGGGCCAGCGAGCGCGGGGCCGACGAGCTAGGGGCCAGCGAGCGCGGGGTCGACGAGCGCGGGGCTGGTGAGCGTGGGGTCGGCGAGCACGGGGCTGGCGGGCACGGGGGCGACGAGCGCAGGGCCAGCGAGCGCGGGGCCAGCGTGCGAAGGGCCGACGAGCGCGGGGCCAGTGAGCTACCGCAGCGAGGGCGACCTAGGGCGGCTAGGGTGGGCTAGGGCGAGCTAGAGCAACTAGAGATAGGGCACGGCGCGGTTAGCGCGACGCGGCGCGGCGCTACTAAGGCTAGGACTAGGGCTAGGGGCGGAAGCGTAAGCGGGGAGGGGGGACCTAACCTAGCGTGATACCATCTCAGAGTAACGAATTAGACTAGGAAGGGTGGTACAGGGTAGTTTTGTGCTAGGTGTTGTACTCGCTATGGCATGCACCTATCTAGCCTATAACAATATACATCAATATGTTGACACCAATTCCTGTTTTTGTTCGTAATTGAGTACCGTTTGTTGAACTGTGTTTTGTGATATCAACGACATATTCAGTCAGCCAAGTGAACGCTTAGGACACGCCCTCAAACTGCCTTTCATACACCGGTACACAAAACACTACATTCACGCACTGGACAACTCTCGTCATAGGCCACACATAAAGGTACACATATACAGACAAATAAGTCTATGGCCTTCATGGTGGTATTATAGAGTAACAGGGCAGAGGAAACATAAATGAGTTGCTCTGTGCAGGGTCAAAAACTCTAGGCTGGAAAGAGCCCTCTTCTGTCATGAATCGACACGCCTGGCTGTGGAACAGCGTGCAGAGCCCTGCAGGGAGAGACGCAGGGGAGGGGAAGGAGGAGGAAAGATGGGGACAGAGTGTGGAGAAAAGGAACCAACGGAGCTGGCAGTAATGGATCAACATGCCTGGCTGTCAAACCCATGGCTTTCGCTGTCATATACAACACATCCCATTTCCCTGCCCTAACTCTGCCATAAACCCCCACTATCGCCTCATGCTGCCATGTCCAGTGGCAGCAATCCACAGTCACCCCCACCTTGCACGCTCCATGCACTACATCCCACCTCATTCCACCGCACTCCACCCATGACTTACCTCTGTCAAAGTCCGCCTCCTGGGGTTCGTGCTGCCACGTCCAGTAGTAGCAGTCAGCAGTCACCTCCGACTTGCACGCCTGGCAGCACCCCTCAATGCTCAGATACCCCGCCTCTCCCAGCACACTCCACCCCGCTGCTGGCGACTCCACGCCGTACAGCTTTCCTCGTGCCACGTCAGATGGTGATGTGGCGGGCGCTGACGTGTCGCTGTACAGCTGTGTGATGGCGCTGCTGCCAGCAGGGCAGGCGGACAGGCAGCCTGAGAAGGAAGGGCAGGTGGTGTTCCCCGTGTTACTGCTACCACTGCCATCACCAGTGCCCCCGTTATTGTCACCTCCTGTTACAGGATCTCCTACTACGCCTCCCCCTGACGTGCCTGCACCGGTCCCTCCCTCGCCACCAGTGCCAGTACCAGTGCCACCGCTAGAGCCACCGGGGGAGGGAAGGGCGGCATCTTTTGGCGCCTTGCGGAAGGAGAAGGAGACTTTGGAGGAGAGAGATTGGGTGCGAGAGGAGGCAGGGGCAGAGAGGGCGGCGTATGCCTTGCTGGGCGCACATTGCTGGCTGGAGAACAGCTGGCATGTGCCTGGATGTGGAAAGGGGGGGGGAGGAATGGAGGCGAAGAAAGAGGTGGCAAGTGAGGGGGTTTAGAGGAAAGCGGTAGGGAAAACGGCAGCACTGCTCGACGTAGCACTCCGTGCTGTGGCTCGCCCTGTCCAGC
Organism: Closterium sp. NIES-67; assembly: GCA_027943415.1. NCBI lineage: Eukaryota > Viridiplantae > Streptophyta > Zygnematophyceae > Desmidiales > Closteriaceae > Closterium > Closterium sp. NIES-67. The sequence goes on along the minus strand of BQMB01000849.1, from coordinate 223,365 downwards.
CCCCTCTGCACAACCCCTTATTAACCCACACCAAAGAGCCTACCCTTAATGGAGTCGAGCCTTCTTGTGAAGGTCCAGTACTCGCACTGGTCGTCAAGCGCGCACAGCGAGCAGCACTCCTCGATGTAGTACTCCGTGCCGCGGCTCGCCTTGTTCAGCCACGTGGCGTCTGCTGGGCTGCCCTTAGTGTTGGGCACCTTGTGGGGGACGAGACTGCCCCACACCGCCCCGGGGAAGGTTGTCTGCGCGTCCTGTTTGGATGCAGAGAGAGGGCGAGACACGGGTGTTGGGACACGGACGGGAGAGACATGAGGAGAGGGAATGTGCCTTTTGCTGGGCTGCCCTGGGTGTTGGGCACCTTGTGCGCGAGCAGACTGCCCCACACCACTCCGGGAAACGTTGTCTGCGAATCCTGTAAGCATGGGGAGAGTACGGGAGAGCGGAGGGGAACATGGATCTCCTTTGTGAGCCAGGGGCCCAGGGGGCGTCTGCTGGGCTGTCCAGAGTATTCAGCACCTTGTGCGCGAGCAGACTGCCCCACTCCGCTCCGGGGAATGTGGTCTGTGCGTCCTTGTAAGATAAGACCAGGCACGAAATAAGGACGGGGATGGAAGAACGGGAAGGCGAAGAAGGGAGTCGCCTTATTGAGCCACGTGGCGGCCGCTGGGCTGCCCCGAGTGTTGGGCACCTTGTGCGCGAGCAAACTGCCCCACATCACGCTTGGAAAGGTTGCCTGCGAATCCTGTGGGAGAGAATATAACGCCTCGCTACCCACTGGGTCAAAACGAGGTTACCCAGAGGCGCAGCGGAATGCTTTTTACAATCTCTAGGGTGCTTTCCGTCCGCAGACGTTACACTCGTCCCCCCCTGGCGCCAACGTCCTCGTTGGCTCAGGGAGTCGGCCCCCGCAGGGACCTCGAATTTCGCTGGTGGCACAAGTCAGCGACTTCGCTGGTGATGCACAGCGGTTACCAGGATCGTTCGCTGGGTTCGCGACTGGATACAACCGTATTACACATTCGAGTTCTCGCCACGACCTCAGCCGTGCGCGGAAAATGTGTCCAGACGGGATTCGAAAACCCTAAGCTCTGGTACCAGTATAACGCCTCGCTACCCACTGGGTCAAAACGAGGTTACCCAGAGGCGCAGCGGAATGCTTTTTACAATCTCTAGGGTGCTTTCCGTCCGCAGACGTTACAGAGAACGTGTGGAAGAGGGAGGGAGGGAGGGAGGGAGGGAGGGAGTTAGGGGAGGAGAGAGGGAGGGGAGGGGTATCACCTCCTCGTTCCGCGCACTCTGTGGCCCAAGGGAACAGACTGCCCCATACCGCACCCAGGGAGGGTTGACACCGTGCCTGAATGAACCTTGGTAAGAGTGGGAAGAGCAAGGGGGGGAGGGACGGAGAGAGGTGGGGAAACGGTGCAAGTTGCGCACCGCACCGCTAGGTGGGAAACAGTCTGCCCCCCAGGTGGGGGCAGCTGTCTCGCACCGCATTTTGAGGCGCCTCAAGAATCGTCCCAGGTGGGGGCGGACTGTGTCGCACCGCTCCCGGGATGGTTTATTGAAGCTGGGAGGACGATGCGGGGAAGAGAGGGAGTATCTCGGGGGATGCGCGGACAGTGGGGGAAACTATGCGGAGGCGTAAGCCTGCGGAACAGTGCGCGCGCGGTAAAAGGATGCGCACCTCGAGTTGCGGGAGCGACTCGCTTGTGGGGCAGCTGTCGAGCTGGGGCCACGGGGAAGGGCAACTCGCGGCGGAAACCGTCTTCTTCGCGCCGCCTTTCGCGCCGCCTTTCGCGCCGCCTTTCCAGCCGTCCGGTTTGCGAAACGGGTTGAAATTCGCGAGAGAGCTGGGTCGCGAGGAGACAGAGAGGAGGGCGGAAAGGGCGACGAGGAGGAGCAGCGGGAGTGCTGCGAGAGGGAGCGATAGGCGGCGCGCCATGATGGGAATCTGGCCGCGGGATGAGGGACCGTTGCGGGTTGGATCTAAATAGAGAGTCGAGACGGGAGCTTTGCGCGTGTGTTACTATGACTCGAGCTGGCGGTTGGCGAAGATGAGAGAAAGAGGGTGAGAGACGCGCTCGCACGAAGAGGGTCTGACCTGAAGGACTGCTGTGACTCGCCGCTGCTGAGACTCGCGACGTCTTAGAAAGATGACTTTAATACCTCGCAGCAGGGCGAAGGATGAAGCGTACCTCTTTCTAACGCCTTGCTGTGACTCGATACGTTTTGTGAGGTCTTGATGCGATTCGCAATGGCCTCTCGGCGCGCGGACACATAAGCTCAGGACGTACAAATTTCTTCGTTACGACGCTGGTTTCAGCGCGCAAGTGAGCCTATCATATGTTTCCTCAAGAAACTGCGTCCGATACACTGTCCAGTTGTGGAGAATAACGAATGCGAACGAATATTTCAAGCGACTAGAAATGCGGAGTATGCCACGTGTCCGCTGCTCCTGCGACCGACGGCAGCTTTGACATTACCTTCCGCACCTAGACGTCATCTGGGCTTCCTCCTGCTGCTCGTGTTAGGATAGATTAGAGACAGGACAACTAGCCCACCCTAGCTGTAGGCCTAGTAATGCTGATGACCGTCCTTCCCTGCGCGCAGGTGTACGCACTACAGATCGTTCTAGGCAGTGGGATGGGTAGCCTGGTGGAACAGCAATATGAAAAAACGTTATCGTACTGGATCCTACTGTATCACAGAGAAACTATGCCAGACCAATCTGCACCGAATACCGATATACCATCCTCCATTTCCCATGCCCGTGAGGGAGCTGATTCTACTTCGGTGGCTGTACGTTATGCACCTAGCCCGCGGTATTTTGTACACCCAGTATTTTCACACGGGGTGTCGCCTAGAGGGTATTCACCCCCCAAAAGCAGCTCCTGAAGACCAAATCTGCATACCCTTTCAAAACAATTTGAACTTGGAGTTCTATACGAAACGTTTACTGCTCGATGTAGTTTTTCTGGAGTCAGGAAACCCGGCGTCGGCTTAGGCGGTGCCCCAAGTTTGTGCCCGCGAGGAGTCTGCCAAGCTTAGGCGGTAGGGACAAGGGGGTACTGTCTACGCACTCAGAAATGGTCAGGGTAGAAACAAAAACTCTTGTGCCGCCCAGTTTCAGGGTGTGGAATTACCGCGGCTAGGTGTATGTTGAAGTGTGCTTGATTTGGGCGAACTTTGCTGGCTGGCTGGCTGGTTGGTTGGTGCACCAAGGAGGGCGGTGCCACCTGAACATTCCGCAGAACCGACCGACACTGAAACGGCCAATCCGCGACGAATGAAAATTGATGAACGGAGGGAACGACGAAAAAACAGCAGCAGAAATGTACTCTACACCTTATACCCGGTTTTGTTTGGGGCGATTGATTCATCTGCGTAGTGACTGTAACGCTACGCAGTCACTTAAGGCATGGATCCTAGGGTGGCGTCCTCAGAACTGGTCACGGTTATGGCGAAATCTTTGCCCAGAGAAAGTTTTGCGACGAAACGTCTAAGTGCTTGCGAAATGCGTAACCGAACCGGATTGTGTACCTCCGTCGGGTTGTGCCGCCCTAGGCTCCACGCCTTTCCTTCAAGAAATCCCATGTTCCACGGGACTCGCCCTCGACATCACAAACCTGGCCCAAACTTGGGGTGGTTGGAAAAAACCATCACAAAATGCGACTCAAATATGTGTCATTTGAACGAATGTGTGCTGTACACGTAGCCTGCAGTAATTTCACACCCTGAAACTGGGCGGCAGAAGAAGTTTTGTCCCTACCATTTTTTAGTGCGTAGACTGTACTCCCTTGTTCCTACGGCCTAAGCGTGGCATACTCCACGCGGACAAAAACTTTGAGTATTGACTAAGATGACGTCGGGTTTCCTGACTCGAGAAACACTAAACCGAGAAGTAGACTTTTCGTATATAAACCCAAGCAAATTTTGTTTTCAAGTGTATCATGATCTGGTCTTCAGGAGCTGCTTTCAGGGGGTGAATACCTTCTGGGGCACCCCCTGTGAAAATATTGGGTTTGAAATTACCACGAGCTAGGTGTACAACCAGCCTGTAAAGAACGGCTCTGATTCCGCCTTGTTCCTGATTGGGTATTGGCACGTGCTGTACAGGTGCGTCTTCTGCTGCGAGGCGCAGGGGGTAAAGCCGCCAGAAACTTCTAGCGAGGATAAGCACAGGAGGATGCTCGAATAACAGGCATAAGCGCATGGTTGTCCTCCACAAATATGTATGTTTGAAACTTCGTATTATGGTATGGTGACCTCAATTAATCGGATCTGGTATTGCACATAAAGCTAACATTTTTCAGTGACATAAGTTTTTATCCTGTGTACACTCACTCTATTTTTTGTCTCCTGTGTATTCAGAATCTGTCATTTTGCTTTATATACAGAATGGTTGAGGTGTAGGTGGTTGCCAAATCGGGACGAGTAAGGGGTATGTCATGCCCTGTGGTGAATAATTTGCACGTCAAACGTCTAGGTAGACCTTTACACGTGGAACAAGCTGAGCGGGCATTCCCATCCAGCAACGCCTACGTCATCAAAGGTCAGGAAGTTCTAGTCAGAAGTTGCGGATGGATCGAACAGCGTGCTGTAGTTTCGAGAGGAAATTGCCTGGGCGGTTAGCTGGGACAGGACCCCTGCACAGGGAGACGAGATGACACTGTTTACGAACGTCAGCAGACTTTCCGGGCGAAATAGATGTGGCCAATCATTTGCCTTCGCGAGCGAAGTTCGTCAGCCTAGAAATCGCCGTTCCTTGGGCTGCCTGTCATGTCCTCAGCTCGTTTCCCTGCAACTAGGTCATCTCTCACCCACAACCGCAAGTGAGAGATGCTTGTTACTACGTAACTAGACAGCTCAATGCACAACTTTAAGCGAGGCGCTGTTCGGAGGCCTTTTTTGGAACCCGCTGGTGGGTTTCCTTCAACAGGTTCGAGAGAGCTTGAGGCCCACTCTCTCAAATTTGTCACACCGAACCCAGGGCAAATAAACTGGCTACCGAACAGGCAGCCGTGAACGATAGTTTGCTGGCCAAGGAATCCTCCAAGCACATGCCGTCACCGGCGATTTGTGTGCGCGCAATAAACTAGCAAAGAATTCGGGTCGAGCCAGATTCTTTGTTGGTTTATTACTAGGAAGGGGTACCGACGAGATGTTTGAAAAACACCCAAATCGGGCATGGCTGCGGTACGAACGCCCTTAGAACAGCTGCTTTGCGGTTGGCTGGAAAAATGCCAAAGGGACGAATTCAAGAACCAGCTCATCGCACGAGTTTTGTGTGCCCCCGAGCTTTTACGGGCAGGCTCGAAATTTGGGCGCAATTTTTCCCCCCAAGCCACGTGTGAGCACGCTGGAATACCCCCAAAGCTCATCAAACTTCCCAATACATGTCGTGGTTGGGATTTTCCAGTAACATCGCGGCGCCATGCAATAAACGTGGCCAGTATATTGCCGCCGAACGGGGCCCAAATCTCGAAGGTTGGCTTGTTCAGCCTTCGCTACGTGATTCCTTCGGAAGTATGGTCCAACAGATGTATGTACATCAACTCTATGGCTAGGGAAGGCCTCATCATTTATCATTCAGGAACCCGATCAGACCAGCTAGCCTCCTTGTATTCGTACTTCTGTTGGAGCTCCCTAGCATTCCGCCTTATCTCTATCCCGTGGCGGACTTCATTTCATTGGTCCCGTCCTGTCATGGCACGGTGACATGTAATCTCCACATTGCGTTTGGAGACTTGTATCACCTCCTGACGTGGTTTATTTGTTGCACTTTGTTCCGTCGTGAGAACGGGCTCAACTCACGAACTCGCCGCTCTGATCGTCTGAACGACATTGCTTAATCCTAGCCTCCTTCCATATCAGCCAGCTTTGCAACCTGCGAGAGCGTTCGTCTTGAAAAACAAAACGTACAACAGCAGCTCAAACGTTTAAACCGCAGGATGGGTTGGGGAGGGATCACCTGGGCGATCCCGCGTCCCAACGCCCAATCCCTTCTCTCGTGGGGTCACATAGACCTACCCTGGTCTCCCACTCCCCTCCCTCTCTCCCTCCCCATCCTCCCCATTCTCCTCCTGCTCCTCCTCGGCCTTCTCCCAGCCTTCTCCTTTCTCTTCTTCTCAACATCCGCCAGCCGTAAGCGAAAGGGTGTGAAACCAGGCGAAGGCGAGGCGAAGCTGGTAACCGGATCGTCCGCGATCTTGTCATCCGCCTGGGTCCTGTGGCTTCGCGGAAAGTTCCCTCCAGGCCCCTGGGGCTTGCCGTTTTTCGGCAGTCTGCCTGACATTCTCCGCGATGGCGATCCTCACCGTCGGATCACGGATCTCGCTGAAATCTACGGTCCAGTCATGGGGATGCGTCTCGGCCGAACCCCAACGGTCGTCCTCTCCTCCCCAGCCGCAGCGCGTCAGGTTTTGCGGGATGCTGACATGGCATGCGCGTCGCGCCCCGCGGCGATCACATCCGCGCTATTAACTCACGGACCGCGCGATCTCGTGTTCGCGCCGTACGGACCGTCTTTTGTGCATCGGCGGAAGCTCGCCACGAGCCACCTATTCACGGCGGAGCGCATCGCGGCTTGGCGCGGAGTGCGGGAGGACGAGGCGGACGGGATGGTGACTGCGGTAGTCGACGAAATCGCCGCGGCAGAAAAAGGGGCGGAAAAATCGCGGGGAAAAGCGGCGGGGGAAGCGGGGGGGGGAGCCGGGGAGGGAGCGGCTGAGCAAGCGGAGAGTTCCGCGTGGGCGGAAGTGGAGATCCGCCCGCATCTCGCGCGCGTGTCGTTGAACAACATCCTCCGCATGAGCTGCGGGCGGCGGTACCAGTTCAGCCGCCCGGGAAAGCCGGACGCGCTCGCAGACGAAGTTAACTCCGTGATCTTCAAGATCGCGGGGCTGTTGGGCCCGTTTAACTACGTCGACCACGTGGCGGAATGGGATTGGTTCGATAAGTGGACTGGGGGCCTGACAGCCAAGTGCCGCGTGCTTGCGCCGAAGCTGCAGAAATTCTTTAGAGGGGTGTTGGACGATCACCGTAGAATGCGGAGGGAGGAGGAGGGGAAGCGGGCGAAAGAGGCGGAAGCAGCAGCAGCGGAAGCAGCAGCGGCGGAAGCGGCGGCGACTGGAGCGGACGGGGAGGGTGAGAAGCGGCGCGGAGTGATGGAAGATGCGTCGACGTTTGCGCCGCTTGAAAACCCGGAGGATCCGGAGAGGGACTTTCTGGATGTGCTGCTGATGCTGCAGAAACAGCAGCAGCAGCAGCAGCAGCAGCAGCAACAACAACAAAAGCAAACGAATGGCTCTACAGGGGCTGATTGTAAGGATTCTACAGCTGTAGCAGGTTCAGTGAAGGAGGGTTTAGGGGTTGGGAGAACCCCAGTTGCCCAGGCGGCAGCAGCGGGAGCAGCGGCGGCAGCCGGTTCGGGATTGGTGGTAGATGACGTCGAAATCACGTCCTTGCTACAGGATCTGCTTGTAGCGGGTACAGACACAGCAGCAGTGAGCACAGAGTGGGCGTTAGCAGAGCTGGTGAACAGACCCGATGCAATGAAGCGGCTACAAACGGAGATAGACGACGCCTTAGAACAGTGGCACAGAGACCAGGAGACGGATGGGAATGAATCGCAATCTGATCTCGATGCAGCCTGGGAAAAAACCGGAGGCGAGGCGTTACTCATGCGGTTACCCTATCTCCAGGCCGTAGTTAAAGAAACCCTCCGCTTGCACCCGCCAGGCGCGTTCTTAATCGCCCATAGCACCACTGGGCCCGTGGATCTGTGCAGCGGCAGGTATAGAGTCCCCGCAGGCACCATGGTGCTAGTTAATGTCTGGTCTATCTCGCGCGACCCGATCCTGTGGCCCGAGCCTGATAGGTTCATCCCAGAGCGGTTCCTGCCCGGCGAAGTTTTCGAGCTGCCCGAGAGTGCAAGTGGGGGCAGAGACCGTGCCAGCAGGCTTGGAGCAGGAAAAACATGGGGGGGGGCACGGAAAGGGAAGGAGGTAGGGGGAGGCGGAGGGGGGGGAGCAGGGGGGCCCGTGCAGCGGATTGTGGGGGAGGAGGTGGATATGAGGGGGTTTGACTTCCGCCTGCTGCCGTTTGGGTCGGGGCGGCGCATGTGTGTGGGGCAGCGGCTGGGGCACCAGCTGGTTACCATCATGCTGGGACGCCTCGTGCACGCTTTCCACTGGGAAGCCCCCGCTGCAGGCTGTAACGGAGGTGATTCTAACGGGAGTGGCGATAACGGGGGCGACTGTAAGAAGGTGGATCTTAAGGAGCGGTATGGGCTGGCCATGAGGATGGTGAAGCCCCTGCAGGCACGGGCTTCACTGCGAGCGGGCGGGGATGGGAGGCGGGCGGCTGAGGCGTGGGGGGTGAAGAGGCTGGGAGGGGGAGCAGGCAGGAAGTAGGGTCTTGGAGACTTGGGGCCTAATCCTGGCCATGGGGATGGTGCAGTGAAGGCGCGTGCGTCACTGCGAGTGGGCGGGGATGGGAGGCGGGCGGCTGAGGCGTGGGGGGTGGGGAGGAGAGCAGGCAAGAAGTAGGGGTTCAGGCTGTTGGTCGGTGCCATGGGAATTCGAGTGGTACTGGATGTGTGGAGGTATGAGCTGGCTTAGGGAATGGTATGGTGCAGTGAAGGCGCGTGCGTCACTGCGAGTGGGAGGGGATGGGAGGCGGGCGGTTGAGGCGTGGGGGGTGGGGAAGAGAGGAGGCGAGAAGCAGGGGGTTGCAGCTTGCAGCTATGCGCTGGTGTCAGTGTTGGCATTGGGTGCAGTGCTGAGTGGGTGGGGAGGGAAGGTTGGCTGTCGATTGGGAGAGAGGGCGGGATGAGCAGCAGCCTGCAGGACGCACTGTTAATGGTAGCGCCTCTTTTTCTAAGGGGAGTCTTTTATAGGCTCCTGGAGCAGCGAGGCGTCTAAGAGGATGGATGATGTGTGTGGTGCTGGTCTGTGGGGGGTTTGGGACGAAATTGTTTCCATGGAGGGATGCAATGCATCATGATGCAATGCAACTGAGATAGTTTGGGAGAGGCATGGAGCACAAAAGGGAGGCCTGGTGGTTAGGGTTATAGAGGAAGAGCAGGGGTTGGACGTCCCATGGTGATCCCTTCCCAGGCTGGGTCGTGCCATACAAGCCTGCTGTGCTGGAGCCTCTGGCTTGGCCGCTGAGGAGAGGAGGGCACCAGCAGCAGCCGGAAGGCTTGACAGACAGGTTCTAGAAATGTAGCAGTTCTCTGAAATTGTAGCCGTGCTTCGCTGAAATTGAATGGCGATGACCTGCTTCGCAGGAATATACGTTATGCACCATGAACAGTCAAATGTCATTATTGTTCATTGTGTTATGGCTGATGGTAAGGCAGTGCCACGAGGGGCTAAGCTGGATGATGACGGGTATGAACTGGACCAATCCGAGTGCAGGGGTAGCTTTGTTGTCACCTGTCTGCAAGATGGGTCCTGTCCCATGCTGAAGAATGAGCCCTCTAGTGTGGGCTTGTAGCAATACGGCTGTTACCAGCTCACAATGCTTCTAAAGCTGCTCTGATCTGCTCCAGAGGTTCTGATTAGGGTGAGACACAAGGGCATGAGTACCGTATTCCACCTGATCAGATCTGATCTGCTCTGATCTGATCCGATCTGATCTGCTCTGATCTGATCCGATCTGATCTGCTCTGATCTGCTCTGATCTGATCTGCTCCTCCACCCTGCACTGCACCTTCACTCCATCCATGCATAGCCGTGTGAGGCACAAGATACGACCCACCTCTATGCGCTCCACCCTGCCAATCACCATCCTAGTATTCATGTAGGTGTGAGTGCAGAATTGCTTTAAGTAGCATCCAGGGGCTTCAGCCGTGTGAGACGAAGGATGCGATCCACCTCCATGTGCTCCACTCTCCCCTGCGCTATCACCTCGTCCAGACACAGACAAACCTTGCCGTACCGGTCCAGCAGGGCGGCCTGGGTTGGCGTGCGCTTACAGGCTGCTCGCAGCAAGTCAAGAATCATCGTGAGGATCTCAGACACTGGAATTTGACAAGTGGGCGGGCAAGAGGGTGGGAGGAAGGGTGGGGGAGTAGGGGGGGGGGGGGGGGGGAGGGAAGGAGGAGGGGGGGAGAAGGGGAGACAGATGCCGTTTGAGTCGACTATAAAAGCTCGCAGCACGCAGCAAGTGGAGAACCATAGTGCAGATTCCCTATTCTAGGATTGCGCAGGTTAGGAGAAGGGGATGCAACAGGGGGCAGAAAAAGTCAGACGGGACTCAGCCAGAATGTGCAGGACAGATGTACCACCTCAGCAGAGGCACTGTCAGCTCACCATGCACACAAGCCAGCTCATTATACTCACATGCCAGCTCATCGTATTCGTCATCCCCAATAAGGTATATGTGGATGTCAGCAATGGCGGTGTAGACCACGTAGGTGTTGCTGGGATGGGGGAAACGAATGGGGGTTGGGATTTGGAATAGATTTGGATGAGAGTGTGGGGGGGATCGGATCAAGGCGAGATGAGCAATGGGGAGTCTATTTTTGAGGCGCCTCAAAAATCCGATCCAGGCGAGATGACCAATGGGGAACGAATGGTGAGGCTTTCTTGTAATGAGGTAGATGTGGATGTCTGCAATGGCGGTGTAGACCACATGCACATATGTGTTGCTGGGATGGGATGGCGTAGAGGGAGCGGGACAAAACGAATAAGAAAAGCCACAGGTGCCAGCGATGGCGGTGTAGACTGCATAGGTGTTTCTGGGATGGGATATGTGTTGCACGAGAAGGGGGGGGGGAGTGAAGAACAAGACTGGTGTCAGGTGTCAGGTCAGCAATGCCACCTACTTGTAACACTTACTTGTAACACTTACTTGTAACACCTACTTGTAACACCTACTTGTAACACTTACCTGTAACACCTACTTGTAACACCTACTTGTAACACCTACTTGTAACACTTACTTGTAACAGGCCACGAATTGTTCCTCAGGCACTGCAGCCATGAGGTTGCCGTGGCCCATCTTGAACAGAAACTTCAGGTACTGGCATAGAAAACTCAACTCTTTTAACGGACAGCTACTTGTAACACTTACTTGTAACACCTACTTGTAACACTTACTTGTAAAACTTACTTGTAACAGGCTACAAATTGCTCTTCAGGCATTGCAGACATGAGGTTATTGTGGCCCAGCTTGAAAAGAAACGCCCGCCATTGACCTCACTTAGGGCTTAGGCTTGGTGACAGCCCGTGATAAGACCTCTTATGTCCATGTAACACTTTCTTATAGCACTTACTGATAGCAGGCCACGAATTGCTCTTCAGGGGTTGCAGTCATGAGGTTATCGTGGCCCAGCTTGAACAGGAACTTTAGGAACTGGCATAACACACTCACCCCTACCGACAGCTACTTGTAACACCTACTTGTAACAGGCCACGAATTGTTCCTCAGGCACTGCAGTCATGAGGTTATCGTGGCCCAGCTTGAACAGGAACTTTAGGAACTGGCATAACACACTCACCTCTACCGACAGCTACTTGTAACACCTACTTGTAACAGGCCACGAATTGTTCCTCAGGCACTGCAGTCATGAGGTTATCGTGGCCCAGCTTGAACAGGAACTTTAGGAACTGGCATAACACACTCACCTCTACCGACAGCTACTTGTAACACCTACTTGTAACAGGCCACGAATTGTTCCTCAGGCACTGCAGTCATGAGGTTATCGTGGCCCAGCTTGAACAGAAACGCCCGCCACTGGCCTCGCTCATCCGCTGACAGCCCGTGGAATCTGATTGGCCAGATGCATCAGGGTATAGAAGGGAGATCGGAGCACGGACTTGAGAGCAAATTTCGCCTGGATAGAAATCTTTACTCCCTCCTCTCGTCCTTGTCCTTCGAGACATTTCGTTTGTTGTTCTTAAAGCCAGGGTCTCAAGTACCGAGATCTGGCAGCAACTGCAAAACAGTTGCTGTGTGGTTACCCCGTTTTGAGTGCGCGAAATCGCAATTTGCCCGCTGTGCGACACAACCCCTTTTGCCCCAAGACCATATGCAAAACAACTTCTAGGTACTCGAGACTTTTGAGTTTCCACGGGGGGGTTTGCGGCCGTTGTAGGCTTGGTAACCGAACCAAGCCCGTGCCTAGCTGGTTCGGCTTTGTAAAACGAAACCCAATCGAACTCGCCACCCGTCGTCAAAACTCCAACCAAACTTTGCACGTCGTCAGCCAATCCCAACCAACCCCTGACTCCAACTGCAAAACAGTTGCGGTACTTGAGACCCTGGCTTTAAGGTAGACCAGCTGACAATGTCACGGTGAAGCATGGTGAAGCATGGTGGAGCATGGTGGGGGAAGCACTACGAAGACCACGATGTCACAGAGACGCATGGAGTGTCGTATGGGGAGGAGGGACGGACGAGCAGGAGAGAGGGAGGAGGAGTGTGAGCGGAGTGGAGTGGAATGGAGTGGAGTGGAGTGGAGTAGGGAGATCACGAGGGGATGAGGGAGAGGATATCTGACATGGGGGTAAGAATGATGAAACAGACCAGCTTTCTTTCCTTCCCCATCTGCGAGCTCCTTACCTTTCTAGAAGAATATTTCCCGACTTATTCGTTATAAGCAGGCACTTGAACATGTCTGCTCCACACTGAGCCTAATTTTCGCGATATAAGCGCTACGACTGGCAAAATCGGGCTACTTTTCGATCGCTAATCTCCGCAACTCCGCTGAATCGCTTCAGGCACGAAAGCGTTAGGTTCGCGACAGTAACTATCCGTGACGCTCAGTAGTTCTTGACGTCAAGTGTACAAATACTCATGAGTGATATCAGCCTATGTAGCATTAATGTCTCCACCACATAACACGCCAGACACTTCAGGCCTCGCTAGTAAGAGCGACGCGCACCGACGGCCAACACGAGAACCACGCGAGAACCAAACTTGCGGCTGCACGAGAACGAGAGCAGCGGTACTTTTAGTAGTCACGCAAATTTAGGCTGGAATTCGAACAACGCGAATCACGATTATGAAGGAATCAGAACTTCGGGAGACCCTGTGCTTCCCCTGTAAGCTGAGTCGGTACAGTACGTTGAGTTTTCTATCTAAATTACAAAAGGTGTAGAAGTCTAAGATTTCAACTCCGAGTTACTTTCTCACACTATACATAACTGGCTGTTTTATTACCTATATATCAATAGAACAAGCAACAACTGCATTTGGCAGTTTAGGGAAGCGCCCACTTTCATCCATCTCCTTGAGCAGCCTTTCCACTTCACCCGGTTTCAACGCCTTGTAGTACCGTACTTCCCCACTCCCATGCCCCTTGACATTACACGCAGGCAGGCTCCCTGTCGCCATCTCCTCACATCTTCTCCCTCAGCAGTCTTTCCACTTCAACCGGTTTCAACGCCTTGTACTTCCCCACTCCCAGGTCCCTAGGCAACCGCAACGACCCAATCCGAACCCGCTTCAAACCAAGCACCTCCAAACCAGCTGCCTCGGCAAGCCGCCGAACTTCCCGATTCCTCCCCTCCGCCACAACCACCCGCACCCTTTCTCTCCCCTTCCCCACCCCCCCTCCCCCTCCCCCACTTCCTCCTTCACTATCCGTTACAAGGTCTAGGGCAACAGGGGCGCAGTGAACCCCATCCACGTCCGTCCCTGCTGCCATGGTCGCCAGCTGGCGCTTGGTGATTGGTCCCTGAACTGTGAGAACGTACCTGCAAGAGGAGACAGGCGGGCAGCGAAAAACGGAAGTGAAAAGAAAGTTGAAATCGGAGGGGCAAAGGAAGTCAAAACCAGAGAAGGGAAAGCGACGACACACTGGGGGAGTTGAAAATGGAGAGGGGGAGTCGCCAGGTAAGGATACCAGGCAGGGAATTGACCTCAGGGCGAGGAGAGAATGGGAAGGGATGGGACGAGCCGGGAAGGGATGCTGAGGGAAACAGGAAAGAGGTGGTTATTAGGGGCAAGCGGGTGGAATGTGTAGCGACGGTGAGTTGAGGGCAATAGGTAAGGCGAGGGAGAGACAGGGAGTGAGGCCGAAGCCCAGACTCACTCTTTCGTCAGGCCAGCAGAGGGATGAGCGATCTGCTGCGCGAAATTCCCGTCGTTGGTAACCAGCAGCAGCCCTGTCGTCTGCACGTCCAGCCGCCCCACAGTGAACAGCCTCGGCCTGGGGATGCCCGCATTCCGCTTCTCCCACACCTTCAAATACTCCTCCACTAAACTAATCGCCGTCTTCTCACTACCGCCAATACCGGCGCCGCTGCCGCTATCGCTCGAATCGGCATTAAACCTTGAACCCTCAACCCTGGCTGCTCTTCCTTTGGCGCTATTCCTACCGTCGCGACTGGAGGGGTTAGGCGATTGAGGGGAGAAGGAACGCGACGAGGAAACTTCCTGCTGGGGCGGATTGGAGCAGATAAACCCCTTGGGTTTATTCACCATGAAATAGAGCCGCGGCGGCGCCTTTCGCGGGAGCGATTTCCCATCCACGTAGATCGAATCTTTCATGGGATCGACGGCTGTTTGCGGTACTATACACTTGCTGCCGTTTACGGTAACCCGCCCGGCGAAAATTATGTCTTCGCACGCGCGCCTGGAGGCGATTCCCGCGGCGGCGAGGACTTTACTCAGCCGCTGCCCGCGCTGCGCCGCTTCCCGCTCCGCGCTGCGGAAGCGCTCGTTGAAAAATCGCCGCGCGGCCTTGGAGTAGCGCGGAGCGGAGGTCGGTCCCGCGGGTTTCTCCCGCGCGCTTGGCCTGCTGCTTGCGCCGCTGCTGGTGGAGGCGCTGCTCTTTTTAGGGGAGCCCGCGGGAGACTTGGCGGAAGAAGCGGGGGTGGCGGACGGGGAAGGGGAAGGGGAAGGGGAAGGGGAAGGGGAAGCGGGTTCAAGGGGGGGTCGCTGCGTGGTGAGCGAGAGCTGGCCGGCCGGGGAGAATACAAGGAGCGGAACGGCGGGTCTGCCTCTAACGGGGCCGCCACTAACGGGAGAGCTGCTACTAGAGGGCTGTCTGCTGCTGGTGCTGCTCTCACTGTGGCCCCCCCTCCCCCCTCCGGTTCCGCCGCCGCCGCTGCCGCCGTCGCTTGCGGAAGCAGTGGTGATAGATTTGGCCAAAGAGGGGGTTTGCCAGCTGTCCACGTGGCAGGGGATGGCCCGTGGCACGAATAAAGTCGCGCCACGTTGGAAGGGGGAGCGCGCGGAGCTGGAGAGGGAAGGAAGGGAGCGCGCGGATAGTGATCTACTGGGGAAGGTCGTATTTAGACTGGCGTTAGTTGACAGCGAAGTAACAGCGAGCCGCTTTACGACAGCGGAGGATGCGGCGAGGTGGTGCGACACGGACTGCCACGAGCCAGCCATGGCGATGGCGACAATGGCGAACAATAACGACAACGGCGACAGAGTCGCCAAGGGAGCTGGTTTCGCACAGCGTCCTAATCAAGCTCCAAATCGCTCAAAACAGACAAGGACGAAGCATAAGGAGCAGATAGATAAGAGCGAATAAAGGAGAAGGTGACAAAGCATAGAGCAGGGATAGGGCGCTGAGCCAAGGAGCAATGACTCAGAGGAAGGATGTGCCTCCGCAGAAGAAAGCTGTCCCACTGTAGCTCGCCTCGCTTCGCGATAACATCAGGAGAGGGATTGGAAAGTACATTTTGCGATTTTCGCATCGCTCGGAAAATACACTTCTTGAATTTACATTTGTAATCATACATCAAGCCATAAATAATTATTATTAGGTTAGGAGCAGGGCTGACGTTTCAAAAAAGGGCACTCTGAGCCAACCCCCCCCAAAAAAAAAATAGTCTGAAGGGCCTTCAGCCGAAATTTTTGTAGTCTGAAATGTCAGGGTCCAGAACTCAGCGAGTCTGATTTTTTCAGGGTCCAGGACGTACAACCAGAGTCAAACACGGGAAACACCCCCACAGCGAGAAACTTCCCTCCCTCCTACACCTCCCAAAAATTCGGCTAAGTCCCTTGCAGCCATAAAAAATCCTCCCACAGCACGCGTCCCCCCCCAACCAGCAACCTTGTTATACCCTCGTTTTGCGTAGTTGTTAAATGTGGGAAACGGGGAAGTCATTCCTAAAAACCGAGGGGGTTAAATCGCACTGCCACGGAAAACGAAACTGAGGAGAGGGGGAATCGAAACTGACGGGGAAATGGGGAGGGAATCAAAATGGAGGGGAGGGGGGAAGCGAAACGAAGGGGAGGGGGGGAAGGGGGGGGCGGTCGAAACGGAGAGGATGGGGGAAGCGAAACGGAGAGGAAGGGGGAAGTGATTGAAACAGAGGGGAGGGGGGGGGATCGAAACGGCAGGGAGGGGGGAAGCTGGGGAATAGGACGGTGGGAGAAATTTCGAGCCCTTGCAGCGTCCCGGTGGGGAAATCTTGGACGTTAATCACAACATAACATCGAACGATTGATATATGTCGAAACGATCGCAAACGATCGTGACCGTTACATTTTGGTAGACTTTTAGTTGACCAAACGGGCAACTGGCGAGAATTTCCCTATGTTAAAAATGCGGAATTTACTCTCATTCAAATGCAGTTAAAAAAAAAATGTGAAAGTCTCATTCAAAACTTCTGGGTTGTTCCAGGTGTTAGGGAGGACTGTATCTGACAACATGACTTAGTCGAAATTTAAGGTGGGTTGTGGGGTGTGTGGGGGATGTCTCTAGTGTTCCGGGACTTCGCCGAAATTTTAGATGGGTTGTGGGGTGTGGGGTGGGGGTTGTTGTCAACTTATACATATTATCTATGTAGAAGTTATAGGCTAGACTGAGGTATGCTTCTAGTGAGTACAACCAACTAGTATTTGTTCTAGGTTTCCACTTTAGTCATTATTCGTTTCTACGTTAACATGGTATCACGCTTAGGTTAGGATCCCCCCGCCTACCGCTTCCGCCCGTCGCGCCTCCTAGGCCCCGTCGCGCCCCCTAGGCCCCGTCGCGCCCCCCCTGGGCCCCGTCGCGCTCGTTAGGCCCCGTCGCGCCCCCCCTGGGCCCCGTCGTGCCCGCTGGGCCCCGTCGCGCCTCCTAGGCCCCGTCGCGCTCCCCCTGGGCCCCGTCGCGCCCGCTGGGCCCAGTCGCGACCCCTAGGCCCTAACGCGCCCCCGCTGGGCCCCGTCGCGCCTCCTAGGCCCCGTCGCGCCCCCCATGGGCCCCGTCGAGCCCGCTGAGCCCCGTCGTGCCTCCTAGGCATCGTCGCGCCTCCTCAGCCCCGTCGCGCCCCTCCTAGGCCCTATCGTGCCCGCTGGGCCCCGTCGCGCCTCCTAGGCCTCGTCGCGCCCCTCTGGGCACCGTCGCACCCGCTGGGCCCTGTTGCGCCTCCTAGGCCCTGTCGCGCCCGCTGGGCCTTTTCGCGCTTCCTAGGCCCCGTCGCGCCTGCTAGGCCCCGTCGCGCCCCCCCTGGGCCCCGTCGCGCCCGTTAGGCCCCGTCGCGGCCCCCCTGGGCCCCGTCGTGCCCGCTGGTCCCCGTCGCGCCTCCTCGGCCCCGTCGCGCCCCCCCTGGGCCCCGTCGTGCCCGCTGGGCCCCGTCGCGCCCCTTAGGCCTCGTCGCGCCCGCTGGCCCCTGTAGCGCCTGCTGTTAGCGCTCGCCCGCCTGGCCTCCTCCTAGTGCCGCTCGGCCTCCTCCTAGTGCCGCCCGGCCCCCTTCCTAGCGCCGCCCGGCCTCTCCTCAGCGCTGCCCGGCCCCTCCTCGTGCCCGACCGGCCCCAGCAGCACCAGCCTGGCCCCTCCCAGCACCAGCCCGGCCCCAGAGCACCTGCCCGCCTCCCCTGCTCGGCCTGCCGTGTCCTCTCGGGCCCTGTGTCTTCTGCTCGCCTGCGCTGGGACGCCTAGCTGCTGCCCTACTGGAGAGTGCTGCCGCCGTGTCCCCGCGCCGCTGTGCTCCTGTGCCGCTGAGGAGCTGTGCCGCTGTGCCGCTGTGTCGCTGAGGAGCTGTGCCGCTGACCCTGCACGATGGCTGACTTTGTGCTCCGCCTGGACGCTGAGGGCCACGCGGTTGACTTCGCCGCCTGGCTCTCCGATCTCCGCCGCCAGCTTACAGGTCAGCGCCAGGATGGCCACTCTCTGATTGTCCATGCTGATGGCTTGCTCCCCCGCCCCCCTGCACCTACTCCCCTCCCTGCTGACCCCTCCTCTGATGACCGTGAGGCTTTCTCTACTGCTGCGCTGGCCTGTGCGGTCTGGGACTCACGCGATGCAGTAGCTCAGGTTGCTATTAGTCACGCCCTCCCTGTGTCTGAGCGCTCGCGTTTTGCTACTGTTGAAACGGCCAAAGCTTATTTAGACGCCGTTATTGCTCGCTATTCCACCCCTGCCTCCGCTTCTGCTGGCCGCTTGCTCTTTCCGATGCTGTTCCCAGACCTGGCTGCCTTCCCTACTGTCGCAGACTTTGCCACTCATTTGCGTGCCCTAGAGACTCGCTATCGCACTGCCAGCACTGCTGCCCAGCTAACTGCGCTCCCCCCTCCTTTCTGCATGACGCTCTATTTTATCGCTATGCGCCTGCCAGACCGCCTCGCTAGTGCTCGCGACCACTTTCTTAGCCAGCACCCGGGTGACCTCACCCTGACCGCCTTTGTCGACACCCTCACTGAGATCGAGACTCGCCAGCGCACTATCGCTCAGTCGAGCGGTGCGCCGGCAGTCTCTATCTTTCACGGCTGTGCCCCATCCCAGTGCACGTTCACTGACGTTTCGGCTGCGGTCGCCACGGCGACCCGTCTTACCGAGACGGCTGCTGCTGTCCACCCGCAGCAGCGCTCACGTCGTGGTGGCCGTGGCCGCCAGGGAGGTAGGGGTGGTGACGCAGGTGGTGGTGGTCGTGGTGGTGGTGACGGTAGTCCGCCTGAGGGGACTACCACCGGTGGGCAGGAGCAGCAGCCCCAGCAGCAGCAGGACCAGCCCCAGCCGCAGCCGCCGTCTCAGCAGCACCCGCCGCAGCCGTGGGCTCGTCTCCCGCCTGGTTGGCCCGGCACCTCCGGAGGCGGTGGCCGTGGTGGCGGCCCGCGCAGCTTGGCGTCTACCAGCGGCTCCAGTGCTGTGACCTGCCAGTACCAGCTTCAGACAGGGCCTCTCCGCGGCACTCTGTGCCGCCGCCCGCACCCGACCGCCCGCTGTTTCCGCCGCCTCGACGATCTTTTTCGTCGTCGCTTTGGCCCGGCCCCGGACCTCCCTGACTGGCACAGCCTGCTCCGCCAGGGCGTGCCGATCTTTGAGTTAGACATGGATCAGATAGGTGCTGCTTTGCATGCTTTGTATGCTGACGCTTCTAGTGTTGCTGGATCTTACTACCCTGAGTACTCTAGTTTAGGTGTTTCACCCTTGTGTAGCTTAGCTTCCCCTGCTGCGTCAGGCGTAGGACTGCCTAGGTTGCCTAGCCTAGCTTCTGCACCCGCCCCGTCCCCGGCCTCTGCCACTGCCTCGCTGTCCTTCACGCTCGACTCCGGTGCTTCTGCCTGTTTCTTCCGTGACCGATCCACGCTCACGCCGCTTGCTGCACCTGCGGTTGTCTCCCTCGCTGACCCCTCTGCCGGTCCTGTCGTCGCTCGCAGTTCCACTTCCCTTCCCTGTCCAGCCGTTCCCTCGGGCTCTCTTACAGGCTTCCACGTTCCCTCGTTCTCCAGGAACCTGGTTGGTGTCGGCCGTCTTCAGGACCTCGGCGTCACCACCACGTTCCCTGGGCACGAGCGGTTCGCTGTCTGTACCGAGGCAGTCTCAGGTTCCCCTCTTGCGACGTTCCCCCGGGACCCGGTGTCTGGTCTGTTTACCCTCGACACCGCTTCCCCCCCGGTTGGTGCGTCCTCCCAGGTCGCTGCAGCTTGCTCGTGTCGGTCCCTCACTCACCCGTCCCTTCTCTGGCACCACCGCTTAGGTCACCCTGCTCTCCCACGTCTGTGTCACATGTCTCAGCACGGTCTTGTCTTAGGCCTCCCCGCGTCGCTCCCTGCCCTCCCACCCTCGACTGCGCCACCGTGCACGCCTTGCGTCGAGGGTCGGCTCCGCCGTGCTCCTCACTCCTCCTCGCTGCGTCCTGCTACTGCCCCCCTTCAGACCCTGCACCTGGACGTTTGGGGCCCTGCCCCCGTCCCCGGACAGCGCGGTGAGCGCTACTTCCTTGTGCTCGTCGACAACTGCACGCCCTACACCACGGTGTTTCCCCTGGAGCGGAAGGCCGACGTGCCCGACGTTCTTCTCCCGTGGGTTGTGGCTGCGCGTCTCCACCGCGGTCTCCCCGTGTTGTGTCTCCACTCCGACCGTGGCGGCGAGTTCGCCTCTGGTCGGCTTGGACAGTTCTGTCGTGCGGAGGGCATCACCCAGTCGTACACCTTGCCGGACTCGCCACAGCAGAATGGGGTTGCTGAGCGCCGCATCGGCTTGGTCATGGAGGTCGCCCGTACATCCATGATCCATGCCGATGCCCCCCATTTTCTGTGGCCGTTCGCTGTTCGCTACGCTGCTCACCAGCTTAACCTGTGGCCACGCTCCCAGCGGCCGCAGGTTTCGCCGACCCTCCTTTGGACCGGGTCCCCCGGTGACGCGTCTGCGTTCCACGTCTGGGGCTGCCTTGCTCACGTTCGTGCCTCTGGCACGGACAAGCTCACTGCCCGCACTGTCCCCTGTGTCTTCCTCGGTTTCCCCCTGGACTCGTCTGACTGGCTCTTCTATCACCCGCCGTCTCATTGCTTCCTGCACTCTCGTGACGTCACCTTTGACGAGTCCGTCTCCTTCTACCGCCGCTTCCCTCACCGAGGTCTCCCAGTTGCCCCCCCCCTGTTCCTTGCTCCCTCTCCCCCAGTAGCCCCTGCCCCTCTCCCGCCTCGTCCTGCCCCGTCTGGTGTCTCTCACGTCACTCCCCTCCCGTCGGTTGTCCCCGTTGAGGAGTCTGCTGACTCTGGTGGTACCCCCGGTCCGTCCTTGCCGCGTCCCCCTTCCCCGGTGCCTCCGCCCCCACTGTCGCAGTCGCCGACCCCGCTGCCGCCGCCGTCGCCGTCGCTGCCGCAGCCGTCGCCGCTGTCGCGGCCGCCGCAGCCGTCGCAGCCACTGCCGCCGCCGCTCTTGGCCCCTGGGGGTGCTGGTGTGGAGGAGGGTGTTCGTCCTGCGGCTTCTGGGGGTGCCGCTGGTGTTGGAGGGGGTTCTCGCTCTGGGGGTGTTGGTTCTGGGGGTGCTGCTGTTGAGTGTTCTGCCGACGGTCGTTCTGCCTCTGCTGGTCCGAGAGTTCCGGCCCAGCCGTCGTCGCCGCCGCAGCAGCCGTCGCCGCCGGTCTCCGCTCTCCGCCTGCTCGGCCTTCCCTCCCCGGACCGCGCGCCGGTGTCTCCCCCACCGCCTGCTGACCTTCCTGTCTACGGTCCTGTGTTCCCGCCGCCGGACTCGTCTCCGGCCCGTCTTCCTCCTCGTTCCCCTCCTGTGTCTCCTCCGCTGTCTCCTGACCCTACACCTCTGTCTCACGTTTGGGCTCGCCGTCCCTCCCGTGCTCGTCCCGTCTCTCCTGTCCTGCCCTCCCACCCTATGTTGCTCCGTTCCCGCTCGTCTCGTCCTCCCCTCCTCCCGTCCCCTCCTCCCTCGTCCCTTGCTGTTGCACCTCCTCCGTTCTCTGACTACCTCCGTGCTGCTCGTCCCCTTGTCCCTCGGGTCCTTGCCTCTCTTGTTACCGACCCTGCTGTTCCTGTCTCGCGCCTTGACGCGCTTGTCGCTGCTGTCGCTGACTTCGCCTCTACCCGCCGCCTTGACTACGCTACCGCTCTGGTCTCTGACCCTGCCCGTCCTCCGTCCGTCGGGGGTGCTCCTGCTCTTGGCAGTGACGTCCTAGAGGACAGGCAGTACGAGCTGGCTTTCCTTTCCGAGGCTGCTCCCCATCTCTGCTCCATGCTGTTAGTCCCTGAGGGTGACCCAGACGCCTTCGACATCCCGACCCCTCGCACCTACGCTGAGGCCACCTTGGGACCTTGGGCCTCTCAGTGGATAGCTGCCATGGAGCAGGAGATGGCATCTTGGAGGTCCACCGGCACTTACGTCGACGCAGTTCCCCCGCCTGGGGTGAACGTAGTCGATGGTCGGTGGCTCTTCAAGGTGAAGCGCCCCCCTGGAGAGCCGCCTGTCTTCAAGGCGCGCTACGTGGCCAGAGGTTTCAGTCAGCGCGAGGGGGTTGACTTCTTCCAGACCTTCGCCCCGACCCCGAAGATGACCACTCTTCGGGCGCTGCTACAGGTAGCAGCACAGCGCGACTACGAGCTTCACTCCCTCGACTTCTCTACTGCCTTTCTTCAGGGCAGCCTACACGAGCAGGTCTACCTGCGCCGACCACAGGGCTTCACTGGTACCTTCCCTCGTGGGACCCAGTGGCTTCTCAGGCGCCCGGTCTACGGCCTGCGTCAGGCTCCCCGCGAGTGGCACGACACGCTACGTGCCACGTTAGCAGACCTGCAGTTCTTTCCGTCCTCTGCTGACCCTTCACTGTTTGTGCGTTCCGGCCAGACTCCGTTCTACATCCTTGTCTACGTAGACGACCTGGTCTTCGCTACTCCTGACAGGGACGCACTGGCCTCTGTGAAGGCTGAGCTGCTGAAGAGACACACCTGCACTGACCTTGGAGAGCTGCGTCGCTATCTTGGCCTGCAGATCTCTAGGGACAGAGCAGCACGCACCATCACTCTGACCCAGTCACACTTGGTGCGTCAGGTCCTTCAGAGGTTCGGTCTTCAGTTCTCCTCCGCACAGCCCACACCTCTACCCGTAGACCATGGGCTCTCTGCTCCCGTTCCTGAGGAGCCAGTAGAGCCCAGTGGCCCCTACGCAGAGCTGGTGGGTTGCCTCATGTACCTGATGACTTGCACTCGCCCAGATCTCGCATACCCTCTCAGCATCCTGGCTCGCTTTGTGGCTACAGGCAGACACCGACCTCAGCACTGGTCTGCCGCTAAGAGGGTTTTGCGTTATCTTGCTAGTACATCAGGCATGGGGTTAGTGCTAGGAGGACGCAGGCCAGTGGTCCTTACTGGGCACACAGACGCTTCTTGGGCAGACGACGCTGAGACGCTCAGGTCGTCGCAGGGCTACTGTTTCAGCCTTGGTTCGGGTGCTATCTCTTGGAGATCCACTCGCTCGTCGTCTGTGGCTCAGTCTAGCTGTGAGGCTGAGATCTACGCTGGTGCCATGGCGGCACAGGAGCTCCGCTGGCTGACCTTCTTGCTCACAGACTTAGGTGAGCGGCCTAGCTCTGCCCCGGTCCTGTACGCTGACAACAGGGCCATGATACTCCTGTGTCAGGAGCCTCGGCTTGAGGGCAGAGCGAAGCATATCCAGCTGCGGTACTTCCTCCTGTGCGAGCTACAGCAGCGCCGCCAGGCCCGCGTAGTTCACTTGGCCTCAGGTGCCAACACAGCTGATATCTTTACTAAGGCGCTTGCGCCTAAAGATTATCAGCGGCACTGTGTACAGCTTGGTCTAGTTCCTGTAGCTGCTCCCCTGTTAGGATCCTGATTGTGTACTCTCTATTATATATGCTTGTCAGACTGGCCTTGTGGCCTTACCTCCAGTGGCTGGACTAGTAGTGCCACCCTGGCTTGCTTCAGTTTTGGTTGTTTTCTTGCTGACTGGTCGCCAGACCCCTGCCTCAGTGGTTGGACTAGTAGTGCCGCCCTGAGCTGTTTGCTTCTTGTTTAGTTTCACCGCTTGTCTAGCCTAGGGGGTGTGTCAACTTATACATATTATCTATGTAGAAGTTATAGGCTAGACTGAGGTATGCTTCTAGTGAGTACAACCAACTAGTATTTGTTCTAGGTTTCCACTTTAGTCATTATTCGTTTCTACGTTAACAGTTGTCTCTAGGGTTCGGGGACTTGGCCAAATTTTTTTAGGGGTTGTGGGGTGTGTGGGGCATGTCTCTAGCGATTGGGGACTTCACCAAAATTTCCGAAGGTTGGTACTAAACAGGTAATGAGTCAGGGTCTGTACGCGCTGTGCTCTGAAAACTCAGTACTGGGTTAGCGACAACTCTGATTTTCTCAGGATCCCTAGAATCGTACTCTGAAGGGATCAGGATTGAGAAAATGCCTTATCTGGAAATTCAGGTTTGGCCAAAAAACAGGTCTGAGATTTCAGACTAATCAGAGTAAATAGTCTGATAAAGTCAGGCCTGGTTAGGAGGTACACGCATGAGCTTCCTGCACACAAACATTTGCCAGCAAATCGAATGTCCACATTACCTTTCACCACATCACACCATAAATGATCACTACATCATATCCTCTGCATCACCGATGTTTCTGTTTTTCTCATTATTGCACTGTTCTTGACTCTTGCCTCACTAACCACTGGGCATTATAAGTTAACTGGTTAGCCGGTTATCTAGTACACCCACGTTAGAGAAACTGAAGTTCGCCGTGCCACTAAAGCAGCTCCATTGTCGCTATTCTTGCAGGTAGTCTTGCTAGGCCTTCACCACAAGGGCATCCATGCTAGGCCTACACCTCAGGTCGTCCTGCATGCACTCCTTGGCCCGCAGCATGTCCAGCATACGTATCCGCCTCGTCGCACTCCAGCATAATTTATGGCCCTGCTACGCCAGAAGTCCCCTCCCCACACTACTGTGCTTATAGCGAAGCGAGTCCTGCAGCCGCCGGAACAGCCTCGTCACAAGATCCTCCATACACCTGGGGTCGTCCTGCATGCATTCCTTGGCCAGCACGTCCAGCATGCGCACCACCATGTGCCTCCTCGCACCCCATCATAACTTAAGCCACTGGTGCCACATCACTAACCCTACTGTGCTTGCAGCGAGTCCTGCAGGCGGAACAGCCGCACGACAAGGTCCTCCATACTGGGTCGACACCTGGGGTCGTCCTGCATGCACTCCTTGGCCAGCACGTCCAGCATGCGCACCACCATGCGCCGAGTCGCACTCCCACACTCGGCGCTCCTAGCGAGGTCGTCCGTGTACGGCTCGGCCCAGTCGAAGAGCGCCTCGGCGCCCTGCTGCAGGGCTATGCTGTGCGCGCCCTGCCGGGCCGTTAGGAGTGAGAAGAGAATGACTCCGAAGTCAAACGAGTCCTTGCCCATGCCCTCGGATCCTGGAGGTAGGGAGAGGAGAGGGGAGGAGCGTCAGAAGGAAGGGAGGGTGCATGGTCGTCCGTGTACGGCTCGGCCCAGTCGGAGAGTGCCTCCGTGCCTCGCTGCTGGGCAATGCTGTCCGCGCCCTGCCTGGCTGTCAATAAACAGAAGAGCATTTGACAGGTGAAACTAGTCAAGGGCGGAATCTTCCCCATGCCCTCCCTCAAGACACAAGTAGGGGGAATCCCTTGTCAATTCATGCATTTGACAGCCAGGGAGTCAAAGGAGTCTAACATATGAAGGGAGGAGTCAGCTCACCCTTGAGGCTCTTCTTGGACGACCCTTTTGCCAGAATGGCTGCCAGTCCGTAGCCCGTCAGCAGGGCAGTGTAGCTCTGCACGTGGAAAATAAAAGTGAGGAAGGAAACGGGTCACGGAAGGGCAAGCACGGGGGGACATGGAAAACAAATGAGGAAGGGGATGCACGGATGGGCAAAGACAAGGACACGTGGTTGGTGGGAGGCACATGTGTGGGGATTCTGACAAACCATTACAGCATCCGTGCCAGATCTTTGCAGCAAATGCGATTGCATAGGAAAAAAAAAAGGCGCTCAACATGAACATTCCTTACTCGTTCTAAGCTCTTTGCTCATCGTATCTGGCATGACACTGCACCGCATGTGATTTCTGTGGAATAGTGGACTGAGAATGCATTCTCAGATACTGCAGATACTGCCCTTCATTCCAATCTATTCTACAGATACTGCAGATCCAACCATATGGGCCCTCATTCAAGGAACATTTCAGACTCGTTACAAGCGCACTTGACACTCATTATAAGCATGCCACTCACCGCGTCCAGCATGATGTTGCAGCACCTGAAGTTGCCGTGTACAACAGCATTGGAATGCAGGAAGCTGGCCATACCCGGTGTAAGCCCACTTAGAATCGTTATAAGCACACTCCATACTCGTTTCAAGCGCCCTGCTCACCGCGTCCAGCATGACGTTGCAGCACATGAGGTTGCCGTGCACAACGGCCTTCGAATGCAGGAACGCCAGCCCCTTGGCCACGCCGATGGCCACCTTCACCCGCACACGCAGAGGGAGGAAGTCGCCGTCCACGCCCTCTGGAACAGTTAAGGGTGTGAGGGGAATGGGAGGAAGGGGGATTGGAAAGGGTGTTGGAAAGGGTGTTGGAAAGGGGAATAGTCGCCGTCCACGCCAGCCCCTTGGCCACGCCGATCGCCACCTTCACCCGCACGCGCAGAGGGAGGAAGTCGCCGTGCACGCCCTCTGTTGGGGGAGAGAGAAGGGAATGGAGAGGGCAGGAAAGGGTGGGACGCGGATGCTTCATTCACAGGCAGTCCTATTATCCACAGCAGCCCCCCCTTGGCCACGCCGATCGCCACCTTCACCCGCACTCGCAGGGGGAGGAAGTCCCCGTCCACGCCCTCTGGAACAATCAAGAGTGTGAAGGGGTTGAAATGGGGTGGAGATTGGAGGGGAGGGGGAGGGGAGGGATGGAGATTGGAGGGGAGGGGAAGGGGTTGGTAGTAGAAGGGAGAAAGGGCGGTTCGAATCACAGCAGCACCCCCTTGGTCATGCCAATCGTCACCTTCACTCGCACGCACAGGGGGAGGAAGTTGCCGTCCACGCCCTCTGGAAAAACAGTTGGGTGAATGTCAGTTCTTTCTGCCCTCACCCAATAATAGGTCGTATTCCACCTCATATGGAAGGCGCTGGTTCTGATTCTGCTTTTGAGGCACTGACTCAAAAGCAGATTCACCCTCGCATCACATGGCGGGCGCTGATTCGGATTGTCGCTCAAAAGAAATGCTAGTCAAGCCTACCTGGAAAAAGGCAGCTCTCGAGAGCAACGGAGTTGGGGGGGAGATCGTAGGCGATCTGCACGTCGTCCTTCTCCATGGCGTACCCCAGAATCACCGCCAGGTTGGCGTGCTGCAATGTTGTCAGGGCCTGGATCTCCTTCTGTAGATTGGGAACAGGCAGAGGGGTGACGCAACAGGGAAGGGAGGAAGCAGGTTGCACGCGATCTGCACATCGTCCTTCTCCTTACCGCCAGGTTGGCGTGCTGCAGGGCTGACAGGACCCGGATCTCCTTGTGTTGCATTGAATCAAGAGGAGAGGATGGCAGGGGTAAGGCAGGCAGAGCAGGAGGGGTGGGACAGCAGAGGAGGAAACGCAGGTTGTATGTAATCTACACATGTATTGTGATTCAATATCCACTGGTGAGCTCCCAAGCATGTGACCTAATACGGCCTTCTATGAGATCTGCACATATTGTGATTAAATATTCGGTAGTGAGCTCCCAAGCACATGAGCTCACCATCTTATTCTGTGTCGATTCTTTAGGTGCCAATTTATATTTATGATTATTTGTGTTAGTTTTTTTAGGATTCTAAAAAACTAGCATGGCCTTGTATGCGATCTGCACATATATTGTGACTCAATATGTGGTGGTGAGCTCCCAAGCGTGTGACCTAACACGGCCTTGAATGCGATCTACACATATATTGCGACTCAATACATGATGGTGGGGTGTTTTTTGAGGACCCTGGTGACTCAATACATACATGATGGTGACTCAATACATACATGATGGTGACTCAATACATACATGATGGTGACTCAATACATACATGATGGTGACTCAATACATGCATGATGGTGACTCAATACATACATGATGGTGACTCAATACATACATGATGGTGACTCATTACATGCATGATGGTGACTCAATACATGCATGATGGTGACTCATTACATACATGATGGTGACTCAATACATACATGATGGTGACTCAATACATACATGATGGTGAGCTCCCAAGCGTACGAGCCATCTCACCATCTTATTCTTCTTCCCCAGAGTCGCCGACAGAAACTTCTTGGCAGTTTCGGGGAGCGGCGAGGATGGCGCCATTCGTGGTGACTTGGCCCCTCCTCCCCCCCGCGGGGACTTGGCACTTCCCCCTCCCCCTCCTCCTGTAGGGGACAGTTGACCCCCCCCTCCTTTTCCTCCCTTTCCCCCCCCTCCAGCCCCCACCTCTTCCTTCGTCCTGGAGTGCGGGATCCCCAGCATCAGAGACGCCAGATCCAGCGATCTCGACTTGGGGATTCTCGACGGCTGCTTTGGCGCGGCATGCTCCTGCGCCTGCTCCCTCCCCCGCCCATGCTCCCCCCTGTGCCTCTGCCCGTCACTCTGCCCCTGGCCCTGTCCCTGTCTGTCTTGGCTCCTCTGCGCATGTGCATGAGCATGTGCTCGGTCGGTCCCATGCCCATACTCCCCCCCATCTTCCTGCTCATCGTCTTCCCAGTGACCCTGCTCATGGGGGTCTAACCCATGGGGGTCAAACCCATGAAGATTCCCTTCATGGCTGCCTGGTCTACTATGGGGGTCTGGCCGGCGGGTGTCTGTACCACATTCCTCCTCCTGCCCATACATCGCTCGACTTTGGGGAGACAACGGTGCTCCATACTCCTCCTCCTCCTCCTCCCCGTCCCGTTCCTGCTGCTGCTGCTGCTGCCGCAGCCGCGACTGCTGGTGGTGTGGCTGCTCCTGCTGCAAACTCCTCCTCTCCGGCTTTGCCTTCTGCTCCTTCCCCCTCCTCTCCTGCTCCCTACTGGGCTGCCCACTCTCACTCCTCCTGAATATCCCCCTCCTCCCCCCACTCCCTCCCTCCCCTCTGCTGCTCCCTTCCCCTCTGCTCCTGGGCCTCCCTGGTGTGGTTGGCGTTGTGGGCGTTGTTGGAACTTCCCCCGCTGAAATGGTCTTGGAGTGCGGAAGAAACCCTCTGAACGGACGAGAAGCCGGCTTGGGTGAGACGAGCCGGACGGGAGAAGCAGAGGCACCCCCGCCACCACCCCCACCCCCACCCCCAACCCCACTGCCACTGACACTGCCACCACTACCACCTCTCCTACCTCCACCACCACTCCCCTCACTATCCCTATCCTCCTCATCTCCTCCCCTCCACCTCCTCCCAACCCCCCTTCCCACCTCCTCTTCCTCCACTTCCTCCCCACTCTCAACCGCCTCCCCAACCCTCCTCTCCCTCCCCACGCCAGCCACTCCTGCCGCCACCGCAGCCGACAGCGAACCCTCTAGATCCATTCCTCCTCCTGCTTCCCTCCCTCTAGATTCCTCAGCTTCCCTCCCTTCCCTCCCCTCCGACCCTGATTCGGATGGCAGGTTAGCAAGATTGACGTCAGATTTCGAGCGGATCGGAGAAAATTTCGGCCGCCAGAAATCCTTTTGGAAGACGTTGATTCCGCCGGGGATGCGCGGCGAGAGCATGGGCAAAGCAGCAGCGGACGCAGCGGAAGGAAGGGGGGAGAGAGCACCATCCGCAGCACCAGCAGCACCCGCAGACCCTGCAGCAGCAACAGAGATAGGACCACTGTGTGTTTTCGGGGTGTGAGGAGGGGTCTTTTGCTGCTCCTTCTCCTGCTGCTGCTGCTGCTGTCCCCCTACCCTTCCACTCCTACCTCTCCCCCCTCCTCTTATCTCACCAGACTTACTCACAACCACTTGAGCTGGCTGCGAGTGCGAGTGCGAGGATGAACCTTCTCGGAAGGAGGAGGAGCGGGAGGTAGGGGTGGAGGAAGATGCAGAGGTCGAGGAGGAGGAGGAGGTTCGGGAGAAGGAGGGTCGGCTCGAGCCTGACCCGGCTCGGCCGAGCGCGGGGAAGCCTCGGAGACTGCCAGATGCCGTGGCTGCAGCTGCTAGGGCTGGGCAAGGGAACAAGGGCGGAAGGGGATGGTGGTGGCAGGAAACAATGTTCGTGATATCACACACTGTTTTCGAGAGCTAAGACAGAACACAGCCTCGGAGAGTGGCAGGTTGCGGCTGCCGCTGCTAGGGCTGGAGGGGAGAACAAGAGCAATGGTAGGGAGCAGGGAAGGGAGTGTGAAAGGGAGTGTGAAAGGGAGTGGGAAGGGAGTGTGAAAGGGAGGGCAAAAGGGAGCAGAGATACAGGAAGAAAGAATGCAGCATGGTTAGAAGGCAAGCAATAAAAGAAATGGAAGCCTCGACAGATTGCATTGCCACACCACTCGCTGTGGCTGCTGCTGCTGGGGCTGGGAGGACGGGGAGAGATGAGAGGTCAAACGAGAGGAGAACGAGTGAGGGGAAGGGAGAGATACCAAGTGAGAAAGAGTCTATGGTCGCACATCGCAAGGCAGCCAAACTGCTGTTCAGCCAATCTTGAAACACGCACCTTGGTGGCGGACAGGCTTGAACCGACGCGCCGCGCCAACTATCTCCTGTGGCTGGTCTGTCGTTGAGAACTGTCAAGGTCTGTCCTTGGAGAACCCGACCATGGGAGACTGGCTGCCGGACTGGCGGCATATCGCAGCCAGACTGGCTGCAGCTCGCAGCTACTGTGGTGCGCACGAGTGCAGCAATGAGGCTCTCTTTTGACATGCCTCAGAAGCACGCACCTTGCTGGCGGATGGTCTTGAGGCGCCGCGCCACCTCGCCCATGGCCGGCCTGTCTTTGGGTAAGCGCTGCACACACATGGCGGCCAGACTGCCCACCGCCTGCAGCGATTGCGGCACGCACGAGTCTAGAAGCACAGGGTCTGCCACCGAGTCCGTGTGGCCGCTGCAGATGGCCGGGGTGGCCTGTGTGAGCGGGGGGGAGGGCCATGGGAACGGGGGGGAGGGCCATGGGAACGGGGGGAAGGGCCATGGGAACGGGGGGAGGGCCATGGGAACGGGGGGAGGGCCATGGGAACGGGGGGAGGGCCATGGGAACGGGGGGAGGGCCATGGGAACGGGGGGAGGGCCATGGGAACGGGGGGAGGGCCATGGGAACGGGGGGAGGGCCATGGGAACGGGGGGAGGGCCATGGGAACGGGGGGAGGGCCATGGGAACGGGGGGAGGGCCATGGGAACGGGGGGAGGGCCATGGGAACGGGGGGAGGGCCATGGGAACGGAACAGGGGACATAAGGCGGGCAGAGGGGAAACTGCTCTGAGTCTTGAAGCACAGAGTCTGCTACTGAGTCCGTGTGGCCGCTGCAGATGGCCAAGGTGGCCTGTGGAAGCGGGGGGGAGGGAGTTGAAGGGGCGGCGGGGGGAAGAGGGGAAAGGCACGAGTCCACGAGGGCATGGTCGGCGGCCACTGAGTAGGTGTCACTGCCGCAGATGGGAGAAGCGGCGTACATGGGAAGCAGAACACATGGGAAGCGGAACACATGGGAAGCAGAACACATGGGAAGCGGAACACATGGGAAGCGGAACACATGAGAAGCGGAACACATGGGAAGCGGAACACATGGGAAGCGGAACACATGGGAAGCGGAACACATGGGAAGCGGAACACATGGGAAGCGGAACACATGGGAAGCGGAACACATGGGAAGCGGAACACATGGGAAGCGGAACACATGGGGAGCAGATGGGGAGGAAGGGCCTGCATTGACTGCGGCGCACACGGATATAGTAACAAGAGGGCCGGGCGGGGATAAGTCTGCTACATTATGCATCATAATGCATCATTATGCATCTTACTGCTCCACTCACTTACTCTCTTAGGAACTCTCCCCCTAAACCCTCTCAGGCTCTCCCCCTAAACCCATTCAACGATTGCCATTCTCTCCTCTGCGTCGTCTGACGCTGTGAGTACCGGTGCCCTCCTAGCCAGTCCTCTCACCCACTTGCCCTCAACCATTCGAGCCCCCCCCCACCCCCCTCCCCCCCACTCTCCCCCCCTTCTTCCCCTCGCCAGCCAACTCCCCCATTTGGCGAGCGCCATTCTCTCCCCTGCGTCGTCCGACTCTTTGAGAAGCGATCCACCTTGCTAATCCTCTCACCCACTTGCCCTCAACCTATTTCCCCCCCCCCCCCTTTTCCCCTTTCCCCCATCTCACCCATTTGGCGAGCGCCATCCTCTCCCCGGCGTCGTCTGACTCCTTGAGCACCGGCGCCTTGCCAATACCCCCCCCCCCCCCCCCCCCCGCCCCGCTCCCGCCCACATAAACACAGCCCCTCCCAGGCTCTCATTCATTTGGCGAGCGCCATTCTCTCCCCGGCGTACGGGTGCCTTGCCAATGCCTTCACACACTTTCCCTCAACCATTTAATTCCCTCCCCTCCTCCCCCCCCCCCCCCAATTCCCCCTCCCCCACCACACTCAAAGGCCCCCCTTCTCACCCATTTGGCGAGCGCCATTCTCTCCCCGGCGTCGTCTGACTCCTTGAGCACTGGCGCCTTGCCCGTGATGAGCTCCAGCAGCACCACTCCAAAGCTGCCACGTGGCACAAAAGGAATAGCAGAAGGGGCGAGTCGCAAGTCAGGCGGTGAGAAACAACATGCATGCATGATAAACAGGGGGCGAGCATTCGGTAAAATAGGCTGCTGGCACCTGCATCAGGCGAACAAAATCAAGAAACCATAATGTTTTCTTAGATTTGAAAAAACAAGCATGCCGACGCCAGAGCGATCGATCAGAGCTGATGCTTGTCTGCCAACACTTGAATGCCTGTCAAGAAGTACCTAAAGAAGTATAGACGTTTGGGACCTCCATCACGTGGACCAGAACAACTAGGCCATGCTTTTACTGCTGCTAAAGAGACAAAACATGCAGTCGCCAGAGGGATTAGAGAGCTGATGCTTGTCTGCCAACGCTTGCATGCCTGTGAATAAGTACCTCTAGAAATTTCATGTCGGGACACACACACCTACCGAGAAGTATCTACTGAGAAAGGACTGTCGAGAAATACGAGTCGATAATGCCTGTAGAGAAACAGCATAGAGTAGACGTGGGCGTAATACCGAGCCGGCTCGGCTCGGCTCGCTGAAGCCGAGCCGCCGGCTCGGCTCGGAGTTAGGCTTCACTGAAGCTGAAGCCGAAGCCGAGCCGAAGCCCGGCTTGCTCTGGCTCGGCTTCAGCACGGATTGAAGCCGCGGGGGTCAAATCTCGACCCCCACAAAATCGCGAGTATCATTTTGAGAGTCGCGTTGTAGTGTGACATGCACGTGTATGCAGTTTGTGATGTAGA
Source organism: Closterium sp. NIES-67 (assembly GCA_027943415.1). Lineage (NCBI taxonomy): Eukaryota > Viridiplantae > Streptophyta > Zygnematophyceae > Desmidiales > Closteriaceae > Closterium > Closterium sp. NIES-67. The sequence goes on along the minus strand of BQMB01000849.1, from coordinate 190,287 downwards.
GTCTGGCACACATACACACGTCGTGACGAGCCTCGACATGAGTGCAATGGCGCACGGTATTCTTGGACTGATACTGTTGCGACCATCAAGTGTGCTCCATGTTTTAGCTAGACCCCCCACCCTGGCTTCAGGGCTTAAAAAACGAGCCGAGCCGAGCCGAGCCGGCCTGTTTTCCGGCTCGGCTTCGGCTCGAAGCCGGCTTCAGCGAGCCTTGCCGACCTCAGGCTGAAGCGAGCCGAAGCCCGGCTCGGCTCAGCTCGGCTCGACTGAAGCCCAGCTCGAAGCCGGCTCGGCTCGACTTGGTGTTACGCCCATGTCTAGCGTAGCGTAGAGGTATACTTGCCAAGATACGCTTGTCAAGATATACCTGTTGTGAAACACCTGTTGAGACATACCTGTCGAGGGTTACCTGTTTTCGACAACTGAAAGCGAACCCAATGGATAGCCCGCCGTGTATTGGATAAGCAAACCCAACGTAATCTACAGCGCCTCCCGGCATACCTGTAGACGTCCGAGCGGTCGGACACGATGCTCGTCTGGCAGTACTGCGGGTCCAGGTAGCCCGGAGTGCCGACCACACGTGTGTGCGTGGGCGACGTTGACTCGTCGCTGATCGCCTTCACGTTGCCAAAGTCCCCCAGCTTGGGCTGGAGATGGCGAGGAGAGGGAGATGGGAAAGGGTTGTTAAGCATGAATGGTTGGAGAGAGAGAGGCGAAAATTTAAGAGCTTGTAAGGTGGAAACGAAATGATAGGCGATGGACGTGGATTATAATCAGAAGCCTCCGTCCGAGCGACCATTGAGCCGACTGAAGAATCGACTCACGTGCAGAGCAGGTCGTTGTCGAGGAACACATTGAGTGCCTTCACATCTCAATGAAGGGCCTCCAAGTGACCGTGGGTTTCATTGTTGGCTTGAATATTGGCTCGACTCAAAAAGCAACTCACATCCAGGTCGTTGTCGAGAAACACGTTCAGCGTCTTCACATCTCGATGAATGATCGCCGGGTGCAACTCGAGCATGTACTGCAGGGCCTCCGCCACCCCCAGGGCGATCTCCAGGCGCTTGTCAAACGACAGCACGCCACCCCCCTCTATGGCCGCCTCCCCCTTGATGGGGTTCAGGTGCTGCCTGAGGCTCTATCTGAGCTTACAACGAAACGACCAACTCACATGGAAGTCGTTGTCGAGGAACACGTTCAGCGTCTTCACGTCTCGGTGTATAATAGCTGGGTGCACCCCGTGCATGTACTGCAGGGCCTCTGCCACCCCCAGGGCGATCTCCAGGCGCTTGTCAAACGACAGCACGCCACCCCCCTCTATGGCCGCCTCCCCCTTGATGGGGTTGATGTGCTGCCGGAGGCTGCCGTTGGGCACATACTCGTACACCAGCACCAGCTCCTCCCTCTCCTCGCAGAAGCCCAGCAGGCGCACCAGGTTAGGGTGGCGGAGTTGTGAGACTGCGTGGATCTGGAAGAGAGGGTGGGGAGGAACCAGACCAAGGAGATGAGAAGAAGCACAAGACGCTCGAGATTGGGATGGCTGAGGCACTGCATGGACCTGCAAGGGGGCGGGGGGAGAGGCGGAGAGGTTTGAGACAGGCCCAAACCATATCTCAACTGGGCTCGTTTGCATCTCTCAGATCCCCTCTTTGATCCGTGATACCTCTTTCTCACAGTCCAGTCCTGCAACTGACCCTATAGACCATACCATTACCATACCTCCCTCTCTTCCCCTGCCATACCCCTTATAGACCATTGCCGTGCCGACCCCCCGACGTTCTATACATCATGATAGCATATTTGATTGCCTTGGCAGGTTCAATATAATCCAACACATGCTCACCCCCTCCCCTCCCCCCCCCCAGCAAAAAACCACCAACCCTCCCTCACCTCTTTCTTGTAGTCCTCTCTCAGCCAAGACATACGAACGACTGCGAACCACTACGAACCACTACAAACCACTACAAACCACGACAGCCCCCCCTTTTCCACCATCCACTCACCTCTTTCTCGAAATCCTTGAGCCGTGTGATCCCCGCCTTCTTCCCGCGCTTCACCGCCCAAAGCTGCCCATCGGGCCCACACCCCTTGTACACCACCGCACTGCCGCCCTCCCCCAGGATAGCCCCCTCCGCCCACCCCTGGGTGGCCCTCTCTAACTCCTCATATGGGATAGGCTTAGCGGGCTCTAGCTCCTCTAGGTCCGTGCCGTCTGGTACTGACTCCAGGCGCTTGGCAAAGGACCGCCGTAGCAGCGCCTGGTGCTTCGCCGCCCTGCCTCCCACACCCGCCCTCCCTGCTGCCGCTGCTGACCCTGCTGCTCCTCCTACTCCTCCTCCTCCTGCTGCTCCTGCGCCTCCCGCTGCTCCTGCTCCTCCTGCTCCTCCTGCTCCTCCCCCGGTCCCTCCTATGATTGGCATACGACCAGGGAGCTCAAGCACCACCCCCCCTTCGCCTCCCCCTCCACCCCCTCCATCTCCCCCTCCCGCCCCCCCTCCTCCTCCACCTCCCCCCGCCAGCCCCCCCCTCCCCCTCCCCCGCTCCCCCCAGCACCCCCCCCACTCCCCACAAACTGACCCCGCCCCTGCTTCATCTCCAGCCGCGCCCCCCCCTCCACCGCCCACGCCAGCTGTTCTCCCACCCTCCTCTCCGCCTCCACCCTAACCTCCGGCAGAGTAACCGCCATGAGCAGCGATTTATCCGACGACCTCAGCGCCGCGTGGCGGGAGGAAGGCGCCCCTATGGAGTGCAGGAGACGCTTCACTGAAACTTCACTGGGGATGCTGTCCACCGGGGAGGTGCCGTTCCACGCGACAAACCAGCTGAAATCGCTCATGGAGTCGATTCGCACAGTCGCGCCGAGGGGGAAGGAGGAGGAGAAGGAGGCGGGGGAGGAAGAGGAGGAGGTGGAGGAGGGGGAGTCGGCGGTAGAGTGTGAGTCGCGCTTATCTGAGAGAAAGAGGTCGCGCACGTCGTCGAGCCCGTCATCCCACAGGATGAGCTCGTCGCCTACAGCTGGGACCACTCGTGCGTGCTTCCGCACAGTCAGTCGGCCGGATGTCCGGGCTGTCGTAGCAGCAGCAGCACCAGTCGTACTGCTGGTGGTGATTGAGTTGGTGGTAGGGTTAGTGGTGCCCTTACTGCTGGTTGCCGCAGCGTCTGTTACGGTGCTAGAGTCAGTACCTGCTACAGCGTCAGTATTAGTACTACCTCCCTCGGTTCCACCTGCCTCTGTGCTGCTGCTTCGGTCCACAGTCCCCTTGCCTTCTCCCGTCCCACCCCCACTGCTGCTGCCACCACCATTGCTGCCACTGCTGCCGTTGCTGCTTAAGCTGCTCATACTGCTGATTCCCGTACTGCTGCTGCCACCAGCACTGCACTCACTACCTCCCCTTCTTCTACTGTCACATCCGCTACAAGAATCAACTCCAGTGCCCTTGCCTTCCCACCCCACCTGCCGATTCTCCTGAACCACCAACTGGACGGCTCGTCCCAGCAGGGAATACTGCGCCAGGATTGGTGCGAGCGCGAGCGCCACATCGTACACCGTCCGTTGGGAGGCCTCCCACACAGCTTGCACCTCGTCCGTCAGATCTTCCAGCAGATCTTCCAGCGGCGCTGTGGCAATGCGATAGGAGTCTACGTCCCAACGGGGGGGAGAGGAGAGAGAGGACGAGTGAGAGGAGGAGTGAGGGAGAGATCCGTTTGCAGTTGCAGGAGGGGTGATATGGGTAACAACTTCGGTGGTGGCGCTGGCGGGCTCAGCAGCAGCCGCAGCAGGTTCGGGCATGGAGCGCAAGGCTTGGGAGTCAAGCTCGGCGCGAAGAGCAAAGGTGCGGAAGGCAAAGAGGGGCACTCGACGGGGATCGCCCTGTGGAATGCAGGCGGGAGGGGGGGGAGGAAGGGGACGGGGGAGAGGAGGGGGAAGGGGGAGAGGAGGGGGACGGGGAAGAGGAGAGGGAGGGGGAAGAGAAGGGGGAAGGGGGAGAGGAGGGGGAAGGGGGAGAGGAGGGGGAGGGGGGAGAAGAGGGGGAGGGGGGAGAAGAGGGGGAAGGGAGGAGGGTTGCAATGTAAGCAAGAAGGCAAAACTTGGGAGTAGAGCTCGGCGGGGAGAGCAGAGGTGTGGAACGCAAAGAGGGGCACTCGACGAGGGTCGCCCTGTGGGATGAGATGGGAGGAGAGGGGGTTACAGAAGGGCGAGCGCAAGGGCAGGCGGGAGGAGAGGTCATGCAGAAGGGCGAGCGCAAGGGCAGGCGGGAGGAGAGGTCATGCAGAAGGGCGAGCGCAAGGGCAGGCGGGAGGAGAGGTCATGCAGAAGGGCGAGCGCAAGGGCAGGCGGGAGGAGAGGTCATGCAGAAGGGCGAGCGCAAGGGCAGGCGGGAGGAGAGGTCATCCAGAAGGGCGAGCGCAAGGGCAGGCGGGAGGAGAGGTCATGCAGAAGGGCGAGCGCAAGGCTCTGAGTAGCATGGGAGGAGATAGTGCTTCCTTGTGCCAATCGCTGGGTGTGGTAGAAGTCTAGCTTCGGGCGTCTAAAAACTAAACCACTTACACCTCACATCTCATCTGGGGCACTTTACCCCTTGTCTCACCTTGGGAACGCCGTCCACCATCATCATGGCGGCTCTGATCCCCATGGCCTGCGCGCTGAGCCGCATCTCCTTGAGCTCCGTGCGGGACGGCAGCTTGCCTCGGGTCAACGGGCGCAGGCACGACCGGTAGCGCAGGTGCAGGATGCGCACTGCCTTCTCTAGGCCGTCCAGCTGAGCCGCGTCTAGAGGTGGACGGGTGAGAGAACCTGGGAATTTGGAGGGGAGAGGGCGGGGCGGGTGGGGGGAGTGGGGGTATTAGGTCACAGCAGGTACGACCGGTAGCGCAGGTGCAGGATGCATGCGCACCGCCTTCTCTAGGCCGTCCAGCTGAGCAGCATCGAGAGGAGGCGTTGACAGTGCCTGGGAGTGCGGGAGAGGGGGGGGAATGGAAAAATGGCACTCGGTAGCTTGCCCCGCGGCCATGGCCGCAGGCACGACTGGTAGCGCAGGTGGGGGATGCGCACCGCCTTCTGTAGGCCGGCCAGCTCAGCCGCGTCTAGGGATGGGCGAGTGATAGAGCCTGAGAGTGGGGGTTGGAAGGCGGTAGGGGAGGGGGGGGGGGGATGGATGAGCATCACCAACGGCAGTTTGCGTCGAGTAAAGGGTCCAAGGCACGACTGGTCGCATTGACGCATTCCCTCTGCGTGCAGTCCAGGAGCAGATGCAGGATGCGTGAGGAGTCTATTTTTGAGGCGCCTCAAAAATAGGTGCAGGATGCGCACTGCCTTCGCCTCCAGGGTCGTGCAGCTGCGTGGAAAGAGCATTTACGCCCGAACCAACCAACACAGGACAAGCCAGCATAACACACCCCATCACAGCTCGAACCCGCGTTTTACAGCCAATCCCAGCACGAACCGCCGTTGGACTATCTTCCACCCACCTCCGTCCGCCGTCTCCTCGCCGCCGGGGTCGTGCAGCTGCGTGAAAAGCGCATGCAGACAGCTCAGCATGCGTACACGTGGCAGACCGTCTCCCTCCGCCTTCGCCTTCCCCGGATTATACGCTGACATGGCGGCCGTAACCGCGCCGAGTGCCAGGTGTGCGATCCCTAGAGGCGCGCCGAGCTGGCCAGATCGAGCCACCGTTCCGATTGGCTCGGGCAGATTCTCGGAAACGTTTCGTTGGTCGGGCAGCCATGTGGGTTCAACGTCGTCGTCGCTACCGTCTGAGAAATCGCCGAAGTCCGCCATGGTTCGAAGCGGGGAAGCAGCAACGATGTACGCTGCGATATAGGGTTCGCGTCAGGCTTAGGACGAAGAATACCTATATCGCAATGCTTCTATCACAAACTCCGACATGCCTTGAAGGGCACTGCTGTAATCCACCTTAAAACCAGCAGTGGCAGCAGCAGCAGCAACAGCAGTCGAACGGTGATTAAACCTCGCAGCAGTCACAGCGGTAGGGCGGAAGTCTCGTCTGTAAACCACATTGGACTAGAGTTAATCGGTCAGTTCTAGCGAGAGAACGCGGTTTTCTCCACGCTCCCTTAACCACTGGAAAAACGGGGTTTATATCTCAGCGGCTGGGTTGGCCCTACGTGTAAGTCCGCAGACGTTACCGTGGTGGGTCAAATGTCTGGGACGGAAAAAAAGTTAACAGGTCAGTTTCGCGAACCTCCCGGCTAGCTTTGGTGCGTCAGAAGCCTAGGACGTTGACGTTGACGTCGACGCCTGAACCACGACGGGTGCTCTTGTGGTACCGTGGAAACTCGATTCCTAGGCTACAGATTTCCGAGCACTATCACGACATGGAAACAGAACGACAGTACGAGTAGCGCAGGATTGGCTACGGAAATCGAAAATGACACTTGGAAACCTAAACAACTGAACTGCTCGCAGGTCTAGGCTAAAGAAACACAGGACGTCAATCTGGGCTCGTCCATGAACTGAACTACTGAACAGCTCGGAGGCCTCTACTTCTGTTCGGAGAGCAAGAATCAGAGAGTCGCACGAGCACAACTAGCCCTGCTTTCGTTGCATCCCTCCCATCCAAACCAAACTCGTGCCAGTTTGCGTGGTGGGTGTGCTGTGCTGCTCCGGGTGTATCCAACAGTCAATTTTGTTGGGGAGGTTTGCGGTGTTGGAGACGCGGCTCATGGAGGGTGGTTTACTCTGTAAAACGGCCCATTCACACTCATTTTGAGTATTGAGGAAACTAAGATGAACCTCTGATTGGCGCAGAACCTCGGAGCATTCGCTTCTCCCGTTCCTGGAATCATAATGCCTCCACGAAAGAAACCCGCGATCAGAATGACGGGAAGAACAGGTATTCTTAAAAAAGGAACTGCTTCCTCCGAGAAATATCGGGACAACAGATAACGTAAGTTGTGCTTTCCTCCCATTGGCCCGTCGGAGATCGTTTGCTCGAACTGTGAAACCACCCCACGAGTTCGTCATGGGGAACGACGAATGCTGACTGGCTGCGGCTAGGGACTAGTCACCAGGGAGAGCGCAGCCAGGGAACAAGCCCCACGGCCAGTGACTGAGGGGACAAACAATCGCTCGATTCATGCAGCTCTAGCGGCGCAAGAGACAAACTCAGGGGACCTCGAGGTGTGGGAAGACCGCTACAAAAGGACTCGCAATCCAGTACAGCAATCCGACCTCCACGAAGATCCCACTTTCATTCTGTCCATCAACATAGATTCTTCTAGGATGCAAAGGACGTAAATTCACATGCCACATGGCCCTTAGTTCACAGCCCCACGCAAATAGCACATCTCCACACGGCTCAAATCTATTTCACATTATTGATTTGCCATCTACAGCCATTTCACATCCAACAATAAGGCAAATGACAAGGCTATATTTCTTGGTACCTACATGGGAGAGACGTTAACTGTTAACTACTTCCGAAGTATTACTTGCTTTTCTCAATGTGGGTTGTATGCCCACCCATGGTCATCTAGAAAGTGTTGTACCGTTTCTCTCAGTGCAAGGTTAGGCACCAGCTGCTCTGGAGTCAATTTGGCCCTTGTCACGGGGTCAAAATGCTTTCCCTGTGTTAGGGGAGGGGGGAGGTTTATAGCGGGGGAGTACGAGAAGCATCAGATACCGGAATGATCATGCTAGGGCAATGGGGGGGTGAGAGCGTAAGGAAGGCGCAACATATCGCAGAGAAGGGGGCGGCAAACGGAGCAACCAAGGGGCATGGTAGCGCGCAAGAAGGGCAGTACAAATAAGGGGACAGAACAAAGGGGACTCACGGAGGACAGGCGGTTGGCAAACACTGCTTGTTCACAAGTAACGTCACCGAGAGCGATCACAGGGCTTTAAGGCGCCTCAAACAAGTCACCATGTACACACGAAGTTCAGATCGCCAACAAGCACTGCTTGTTCACAAGAAAAGCCTGTGAGAATGCTCACAGGGCTTTAAGACGCCTCAAACAAGTCACTATGTTCACACGAAGCTCACATCGTGAGCAACCTCTACTTGTTCAAAAGTAAAGCCAGTGAGAATACTCACAGGGCTCTAAGGCGCCTGAAACATGCCTCAAACACATCACGCCACCATGTACTCCGGAGTTGAGATGGTCCACAAGAACTGCTCGCCCGTATGTCACATCACGGGGAATATGGACGGGGAGGTTGAGGCGCCTAAATAACGGCACCATGTACTCACGGAGTTGAGATGGTCCACAAGCACTGCTCGCTCGTACGTCACGCCACTGGGAGTGATGACGGGGTCCTTGAAAATGTCCATGGTGATCTTGCAGCACAGGAAGTCAGGGATCTGAGACGCACAGGGGGAAAGCACAGGGAGCTCATGGGGTCACATCACATGAGCTCACGGGGTCACATCACATGAGCTCACGGGGTCACATAATATGAGTTCACGGGGTCACATCACATGAGTTCACGGGGTCACATAATATGAGTTCACGGGGTCACATCACATGAGCTCACGGGGTCACATAATATGAGTTCACGGGGTCACATCACATCACATAAGCTCACGGGGTCACATAATATGAGTTCACGGGGTCACATCACATAAGCTCACGGGGTCACATAATATGAGCTCACGGGGTCACATCACATGAGCTTACGGGGTCACATAATATGAGTTCACAGGGTCACATCACATAAGCTCACGGGGTCCTGGAAACAGCACCGCTCGCTTCTATGTAACACCGCTGGGAGTGATGACAGGGTCCTTGAAGATATCCATGGCGATCTTGCTTTTGAGTCGACTCAAAAGCAGACTCATTACACGCAGTTTTTACATAGAGAAGATATCCATGGCGATCTTGCAGCACTAGGAAGAGAGAGAAGCACGTTGGGGGACCATCATGGCCTCATGGTACTGTGTACAGATGCCATAGCCCGATGTGGGCAATCGGAAATGTAAAAATTGCATCAAAAAACATGTCGAGGGGTGCGACAAGAGAAGCTACAAGACTTCTAGCAAGAGAAGGGGAGAAGAAATGCCCCATTGACGCCCCTCCACTGGTCTGTCTGGTGGGGTGCTCCAGCCTTGTCAAACACATCCTCCAGAGTGTTGAGGTGCTCCTGGTGACGCTGCTGCAGGGACAGCCCGGTTCACATGCACCCCGTGCACACCAGGGACAGCCAGGTTCACATGCACCCCGTGCACACCAGGGACAGCCCACTCTGGCCTCCCGCAAGCTTACCTCACCTGCTCGATCTACACTCCCATCCCATCACCCCATCTCACCACCCCATCCCATCACCCCATCCCATCACCCCATCCCATCACCCCATCCCATCACCCCATCCCATCACCCCACCCCATCCCATCACCCCATCTCACCACCCCATCCCATCACCCCATCCCATCACCCCATCCCATCACCCCATCCCATCACCCCATCCCATCACCCCATCCCATCACCCCATCCCATCACCCCATCCCATCACCCCATCTCACCACCCCATCCCATCACCCCATCCCATCACCCCATCCCATCCTAAGTTGGTACCTTACGTGACTTTAGCCCACGTACACGTAAAGTACGCGTAACTTTACGTGTACGTTACGTTACGCGTACGTTACGTGTACGTCGCCGGGCAGGCCTCAAAAAAATTTCCCGGGCAAAATTTTCACCCTAAGAAAACGCGATTTACAACTACTACTAGGCTGTTCAGGGCTAGGCTACGGCTAATGCCTATGCTCCGCACTGATCTACCCCATCAATCTAAGTCGCAACGAAATTCGTTGCGCTGATAGTATGCGCGCTCCTCCTAGTCGTAAGATGCTACTTAGTCTAGACTTGATTGTCGCTGGAGTAAGGTTAGCGATTGGCATTTGTCGAGGGAGGAAGGAGAATCACATGTCGAGGGGGGTTGGGGGGTTGTTCATTGACGGGTTGGATTGCCGGGGCACCAAATTTGACGCGCACCAGCGACGAGATTTCGCGCATGCGGAATTTCGCTAAACAATTTGTGACTTTCGTCGCACCCCACTCGTGATAATCTTCTACTAGAAGATCAAAACCTACAAACTTTTTTACAAAAGTCGGCTTTCCATCCCCTCTTTTTTTTTCCCTTGGGCAGCCTAAAAAATTTTAGACTGCCCGTACATTCAGGCCTAAAACCAGAATCGCGTAAACGTACGTAAACGTACACGTACGTAAACGTAACGTAAGGAACCAACTTAGATCCCATCACCCCATCCCATCACCCCACCCCATCATCACCCCATCCCATCACCCCATCCCATCACCCCATCTCACCACCCCATCCCATCACCCCATCCCATCACGCCATCCCATCACCCCATCCCATCATCCCATCCCATCACCCCATCCCATCACCCCATCCCATCAACCCATCCCATCACCCCATCCCATCACCCCATCCCATCACCCCATACCATCACCCCATCCCATCACTCCACCCCATCTCCTCACCTCAGCCGGTCTGTCTGGCGCTCCAGCCTTGTCAAACACGTTCTCCAGAGTATTGAGCCGCTCCTGGTACTGCTGCACCAGTGACTGCACCTGCTGCGATTTCACTGCATCCAAGCCTGCAAGGAAGGGGGGGGGGAGGAAATCCGCAGGGTGGGTTAGAAAGAGAGTGTTGAGCCGTTCCTGGTACTGCTGCACCAGCGACTTTACCTGCTGCGATTTCACTGCGTCCAGGTAGGCCTGCGAGGACGAGTTGACCGAGCGGTGGGGGTGTGGAGGGGGGGAGAGAGAGTGTTAAGCAACTCCTGGAGAAATTTGGAGACCTGCCACACTAGAGAAACCTGTGCTGACTTCAATGGATCATGGGCAGGGAAGAAGGGGGGTCGCAAGATGAGTCACTTCATCTGCTAAAAAAAAGGCTGATTTAGGCAAGGGAAGAGAAAACGAGGATGGGAGGTAGCGAGGCTCGTGATTCGGGAGAGTGTTGGGTTGCTCCTGGTACTACTGTGCACGAGGGACCGCCTTTCCGCACAACAGGGACCATCTGCCCCCACAAGAGGGTCCGTCTGCTTTCACAAGTAGGACCATTTGCCCCGACTTCATACCACTCCGAACCCAATCCCTTCAAGCAGACTGTAGGAAAGCACCAGCTGCATTGCATCCTTGCCACACTGCTTTTCTGCAACATTCGCACCTGTGGCACTCACCAGCTGTGCGCTCTCTGGCTGTGTGCTCACCAGAGGTCCTGCCCCGACACACTCACCTGCTGTGCTGCCGAGGGCATTGACGTCCACTGTGGCCGAACCATTCAAAGCGCCCTCCTTTCCTGGCACGCAGGCATGGGGGAGGAGGGAAAGAAACAGAGGAGAGAGCAGAGTTGGGAGGATGTGTTGAAAATTCAAAGCGCCCTCCCTCCTGAGGCTCCGTACAGAGTGACTGTTCTGAGGCGCTCAATGCTCTAGGCCTCATGGCCTCATGGCCTCATGGCCTCATGGCCTCATGGCCTCATGGCCTCATGGCCTCATGGCCTCATGGCCTCATGGCCTCATGGCCTCATGGCCTCATGGCCTCATGGCCTCATGGCCTCATGGCCTCATGCCCTCATGGCCTCACGGCCTCATGGCCTCATGGCCTCATGCCCTCATGGCCTCATGCCCTCATGGCCTCACGGCCTCATGGCCTCACGGCCTCATGGCCTCATGGCCTCATGCCCTCATGGCCTCATGCCCTCATGGCCTCACGGCCTCATGGCCTCATGGCCTCATGCCCTCATGGCCTCATGCCCTCATGGCCTCACGGCCTCATGGCCTCATGGCCTCATGGCCTCATGGCCTCATGGCCTCATGGCCTCATGGCCTCATGGCCTCATGGCCTCATGCCCTCATGGCCTCACGGCCTCATGGCCTCATGGCCTCATGCCCTCATGGCCTCATGCCCTCATGGCCTCACGGCCTCATGGCCTCACGGCCTCATGGCCTCATGGCCTCATGCCCTCATGGCCTCATGCCCTCATGGCCTCACGGCCTCATGGCCTCATGGCCTCATGCCCTCATGGCCTCATGCCCTCATGGCCTCACGGCCTCATGGCCTCATGGCCTCATGGCCTCATGCCCTCATGGCCTCACGGCCTCATGGCCTCACGGCCTCATGGCCTCATGGCCTCATGCCCTCATGGCCTCATGCCCTCATGGCCTCACGGCCTCATGGCCTCATGGCCTCATGGCCTCATGGCCTCATGGCTTCATGGCCTCATGGCCTCATGGCCTCATGGCCTCATGGCCTCATGGCCTCATGGCCTCATGGCCTCATGGCCTCATGGCCTCATGGCCTCATGCCCTCATGGCCTCACGGCCTCATGGCCTCATGGCCTCATGCCCTCATGGCCTCATGCCCTCATGGCCTCACGGCCTCATGGCCTCATGGCCTCATGGCCTCATGCCCTCATGGCCTCACGGCCTCATGGCCTCACGGCCTCATGGCCTCATGGCCTCATGCCCTCATGGCCTCATGCCCTCATGGCCTCACGGCCTCATGGCCTCATGGCCTCATGGCCTCATGGCCTCATGGCTTCATGGCCTCATGGCCTCATGGCCTCATGGCCTCATGGCCTCATGGCCTCATGGCCTCATGGCCTCATGGCCTCATGGCCTCATGGCCTCATGCCCTCATGGCCTCACGGCCTCATGGCCTCATGGCCTCATGGCCTCATGACCTCATGGCCTCATGGCCTCATGACCTCATGGCCTCATGGCCTCATGGCCTCATGGCCTCATGGCCTCATGGCCTCATGGCCTTATGGCCTCATGGCCTCATGGCTTCATGGCCTCATGGCCTCATGGCCTCATGGCCTCATGGCCTCATGGCCTCATGGCTTCTTCAAAGTAACCATGAAAGGTGTTGCAACTGCAATAAAACGGTTCAACACGGTTGAGAGGGATGTGGATGGAAAAACAGAGCAACTCACCTAGAAGCTGCGGGAACAACCGCAAAGGACAGGCGCAAAGGACAGCCGCAAAGGACAGCCGCAAAGGACAGTGGGGTGACTTACCTAGGAGCTGCGACACTAGTTGGCACGGGTCTTGAGGCACATCAGATCAAAACGCATGGCAGCGCCCCGAAACAGCTGCAAAGGACAACCGCCAAAGGACAGCTGCAAAAGACAGTGGATGGCTCACCTAGAAGCTGAGCCACTTGCTGGAACAGACGATTCTTCATCAGCAGCTTCAGCTCCTCCCTGCCTCCATCAACACACAAAATACCAAAGGGGGGGAAAGAAGAGGCAAATTTAAATGCACATTCTCCCATCATCCCACACACCTCCAACCCACACACCTCCAACCCACACCCACATACCTCCAACTCACATACCTCCAACCTTTCTAGAACTGTTGGCTCCTGTCTAACGGTTTGCTGCTTCCCTCTCCTCACCTATGCCCCCTCCACCCTCCAGCACCCTCCAGAACCTCCACACCTCACACCTCTCTAGTGGCGTTGCCACACCTCACACCTCTCTAGTGGCGTTGCCACACCTCACACCTCTCTAGTGGCGTTGCCACACCTCACACTTCTCTAGTGGCGTTGCCACACCTCACACCTCTCTAGTGGCGTTGCCACACCTCACACCTCTCTAGTGGCGTTGCCACACCTCACGCCTCTCTACTGGCGTTGCGGCATCTCAAGCCTCACCTGACCGCTTGCTGCTCTGCTCTCCTTGTGTTGACCTCTTCCTCCCATTGCCGGTACTCGCCTCGCCAGCAGCCATCTCTGTGCAAGACTGTACAAAACACCTCTCACAACGCACCCCAGCACTTGCTGCTTCTCTCTTCTCACCCGCACCTCCTCCTCCCACCGCCTGTACTTGGCGGCAGCCAGCCTAGTACTTGCTTGACCCGATTTTCTAAGAAAAACTCTCAGCACTTACCCTAGCGCTTGCTGCTTCTCTCTCCTCGCCCGCGCCTCCTCCTCCCACTGCCGGTACTTGGCGGCAGCCAGCACCCTCCAGATGTCGTCCAGATTGTCACTGCGCACCAGCCGTGTGTCGTTGCGTAGCGCCTCAAGTGCCTAGTGGTGGAAGGAATACGAAGGGAACGCGAGACCAGTTTTGCAGCGCCTCAAAAATAGAGCCTCAAGTACCCAGTAGTAGTGGGGGGAAAACGGAAGGGAACGAGAGGACGAGGACAAGGAAATGAAGGAACGCGCTCAAGCTCCGGTTCCCCAGCTGCTTGTCACCCGCCCACCTTCTCCACCTTTCACTATTCCGTTCCCCCCCCACCCTCCCTACCCGCCCCCTTCCCTCCTCCTCCTCCCCACCCTCCCCCCCCACTATTCCTTTCCCACAACCACCCCCTCACCTGTGACTAACCCATCCCCCCCGCCACCCTCCCTACCCGCCCCCCTCCCTCCTCCCCCCACCCCGCACAAATCCGTTCCCGCAACAACCCCCTCACCTATCACTAACCCATCCCCCCGCTCACCTTCTCTAGCTCTCTGATCGCCTCTGAGAATCGGCTCAGCTGCGCCAGAGCACCACCCTTCTCCACTTCCCACTGACACCCCTAACAACCTCTACTCAGTTCCCCCACCCACCTTCCCCCCACCCACGTCATCTTCCCCCCATCGTCTTCCCCCCGCCATCATCTTCCCCCCCACCCACCTTCCCCCCCCCCATCATCTTCCCCCCACCCACCTCCCGCCCCCCATCATCTCCCCCCCCCCCCCCACCTCCCCCCTCCCCCATCATCTTCCCCCCACCCACCTCCCCCCCCCATCATCTTCCCCCCGCCCCCACCTTCTCCAGCTCTCTGATGGCCTCTGAGAATCGGCTCAGCTCCGCCAGAGCAAGGCCCAGAAGGAACCGCGCCTGGGCAGTTGAGTTGAGAGGTGCACGACAACAACACGGGGAGGGGAGGGGGGAGAAGGGGGGTGGGGGACATTGAGCATCCAGTGAGCTCTCGCCTCGTTTCCTCTGAGAATCAACTCAGCTCCTCCAGAGCAAGGCCCCGAAGGAACCGCGCTTGGGGAATAAGGCGGATGGGGCAATACCAAGGCAGCGGGGGTTGGAGATTGATTTCTTTCAAAGGACCAGTTGGCCCGGCATCCCCTCTAAGAATCGACTCAGCTCCGCCAGAGCAAGGCCCAGAAGAAACCGCTCCTGGGCAGTTGAGAGGTGCACGGCAACAATGCAGGGGGAAGGGGAAGACTGAGCATCCGTTGACCTCTCGTCTCGCTCCCTCTGCGAATCGGCTGAGTTGAGAGGTGCAAGACAAAACACGGGGAGGGGGGGCGGGGGGGAGGGGGAGAGGAATATTGCGCATCCATTCAGCTCTCGTCTCGCTCCCTCTGAGAACCGAGTCAGATCTACCCAAGCAAGGCTCAGGAGCATGAGCAGCTAAGAAATCCACGGCTACACGGAAAGGGGATCCAAGGGAAGCATTTTTGCGGCGCCTCAAAAGTCATGAGCAGCTAAGAACTCCAGGGCTACAGGAAGGGGATCCAAGGGGAGCATGGAGGGTGGGAGTGGGGGAGGGCGGAGAGGAGAGAGGACAGAAGATGGGGAGAGGGCGGAGAGGAGAGAGGACAGAAGAGGGGGGGGGGGAACAGCGTCTGTGCGCGGTGGTTTTTTACCTTGACGGAATTTCTGTCCAGCTCCAAAGCCTTTGTGCAGTCATTCTCCACTCTCGGCCAATCACTGCCACACAACACAAGAAACGAAACAGATGACACACTGTAAGCTGCACAGGTGTGCCGATGCCAGATTTGCTCTTTTTGAGGCGCCTAAAAAATACACTGCCACACAAGAAAACGAAACGGAAAAAACGCTGTAAGCTGCACAGGTGTGCCAATGTCAAATTTGCTCTCAGCACGTGGCTTAGATCAAGGTGACTCTTTGAGGTGACCCAAAAATCACCATGATTTTTGAGTTGACAGAAAAACGAAACAGATGAAACGTGAAAAGCACCACTTTTTTTTTTTTTTTTTTTTTTTTTTTTTTTTCTTTTTTTTTTTACGTACCGGTCTGCTGGCCGGACCTAGCCGTGAAGCTAGGCGCCCCGGAAGGAAATCAGGCCCTTAAAAAACGTTAGCTTGGCTCCCCCAGGGTAGGCTAACCCACAGGCCCCGCACTAGGTGCGGTTGTGAGGGTGTGTGGTGCTCCACCAAAACCTCCCGTTGCTGCTGTGCATGCCTCGTTACACCACAGGTGTGCTGATGCAAGGCAGGTTAGATCAAGCCTGGACGAACCACTCACCATGCACGTATATGTGCATTCGTGTTTAATGTGGCGGATAATACACGCGTACCATTGTGCAAGTCAAAGCCGATGTTCGGATGCCTAAGAGGATTCAGCAGCCTAAGGGGATTCAGCCGCCTAAGGGGATTCAGCCAGCCGTCTAAGGGGATTCAGCCAGCCGCCTAAGGGGATTCAGCCAGCCGCCTAAGGGGATTCAGCCAGCAGCTTCAGCGCCTCACCTTTTTCGTCTGTGGCACAGAGCTCGGTTGGTCCAGTAGATTGCCACGCCCGGGGAAAAGGCGATGGCCTGCCATGGCAACAGAGATAAGACGGCAGGTGGCATGGCGCGAGCGAGCATGGCATAATGGACTTGCACACAGGAACCAGAGAAACGGTAACAGGAGAGTTCGGAAGCTCAGAGCTCGCATACGCGGTTGGAAAATTCGATGGGCTGAAATGGTAACACGGATAGAATAGAACAGTGCGCAGGAACAGCGCACGGAGCGAGGAGTACAGGAATAACGAAGGACGGAGAGAGATAATGAAGCAGCAACAGAGGAAATCGGAAATTTCATGAGGAGTACACGCACGTATATATAAACCTGCTCCGTTTTTTGTGTGTTGCGGAGCAACCTTTTTTTAATCCCCCGGTTTGGCGGAGCGCTCACCTCCGTGTACGCGTCTATAGCTGCTCCGAGAAACCCTTTCTTGAAGTACTCATTGCCTTTCTGCTTCAGACTCTCCGCCTGAATTTCCTGCGACGTCTTCGGCGGCATCGCGCTCCCCTGCGAGAATCACCCAGGCGCTGAAGCCGCTGGGGTGACTTTTGAGTCGACTCAAGTGTCACCAAGACGCTACGCCACAGAAAATTCCCCCTTCCGACAATTGGTTGTACCTCTCTCTCTCTTTCCGCAAACGGCTAGACTCCACTTATAACGGCTACTAGAATCTACTTCTAACGGGTACCATACTCTACCTTGTTCCAGCCTAACGAGTCCCGTGATCCACGCTCAAGCCTCACCTGATGGCTCAACTTCCTTCTTCTAGCGGGAGGTACAAAGACGTGACGCGGAAACAGGACACGTCGACGGGTAATCAACTACTAGTAGTTACAAGGATCACTGGATGCGTTACCAGTTGAGGAAACGTGGTTGGAAACGGAGAAAAACGATTCTGTTATGCGGCGTTCGCATTCTAGGGTATACCGAATCAAACCACGTACTGAGGTAGACCTATATAGGCTAAGAGCCTGAGAGGAGCTCTCAGAGCCGTGTACCCATCCAGTCAATTCCGCTGCATCTCACGCATCTCATGATACATGATATGCAGGTTCACACGAATAGAATGAAGCACGCAGCAGGCACAGGACACCATCCTCCTTGCTGGCTGCTGAGATATGCGTCGTCATGGCTCCCCAGCTCGAATTTTACATCAGCAGGTGCCCCCTTGGGAAAAGGGCATAGGGGGCTGCTGTACGGGGAAGCACCTAGAAGGTCATTCACCTGCTGTGACTTTGAAAAACGTACCGTGCTGTAAACCGCTCTAACCCTCAAAACCACGACTTGATAGCGAAAAACCTAGCCGCAACAATCTTGAGGCTTGAACCATCCATCCATACGAGCTCTGCCGTGTCAGGGTGGAGCTGTGAGTTGCAGTTGCACCTGCCAGCCACGCAAGCACGTGCACCCTGCCGCCACCTCGATATTTGCGTGTGCGCGGGAAACTTGCGGAATTGCTACACTCTAGGCACCCCGTTAGCTAACGCAAGTCACGTAAGGGATACATTTTTCCAACTCAATCAACAAGCATTCAAAAGAGAGAAACTTCTAAAATCTCACACGTTATTAGAGAAGGAAAGGTACGACAGCCTTTCGTTGCTTAGGATAATCTTCAAACTTCTGCAAGTACCACTTATGGTGGGACACCGCACGTGGCATGAGATTGGCGCATGCAAACACAAAGAATGCAAAGCCTGCCCAAGACCATGTTAGTATGGCCCACCCTAGCCACTCAAGCAGCTCTCCAGAATAGTTTGGGCAGGAAACCAGGTGGAAAAGCGGCCCTCGAGGAATCTGGTACCCCGTGTCCTTGGAACTTTTTCGTAGGGCGAGAAGCGCTGAATCGGCAGCGATGTTGGTGATGAAACCAAGGAGGAAGAGAGAGGAGCCGATGAGAAACTGCGTGGAAAAGAGCCACGAGAGAGGATACTTCCCAATGGCACCGACCCTGCAAAACGTCAGTTGGAGACAAGATGTTGTGTGACAGTGAGAAGAGGGCACGAGAGAGAATTCGAAGAGGACAGGAGTGAGCAGGAACGAAAAAAGGCATGATTAGCGAAGACAGCCGTGGAGAAACAATGGAGCATGAAGGCAGAAGTGTCCTTGGCCCTGTTTCAGCGAAGGAGGGATGGGGGGATGGGGGAATGGGGGGATGGGGGGTGGAGGAGATAATGTTTTCAAAACCTCAGGAACTGCGGTTCCCAAATTTCCACCCAGTCTCGACGCTGTCTATTCTCCACCTGCACCTCACTACCATTTAACAGTATCTCTGATTAATTCCCTTGTGCAGACTGTAGCAGCCCCATCAATATCTACTAATCACTCCCTAATACACCATACCAGCACCCCCATTCCCACTCACTCACTGGTATCCCTGCATGAACCCGTTGTGCAGGTTGCAGCAGCCTACACATCACTACTTACTGCACTCTCCATTACAGCCCCCATCATCAGCAGCACTTACTGGTATCCCTGAATGGATCCGTTGTGCAGGTTGTAGCAGGACCAGGTGACTTTGACTCAAATATCGCAGCATTTCCACTTACTGGTATCCCTGCATGAATCCGTTGTGCAGGTTGTAGCAGAACGCCAGCAGCATCACCAGCACCGGCATCGTCTTCCCCTCCGCTCGCATCCTCAGCGGGTAAATTACCACCCGATGGACATAATGCACCAGATAAAACGCCATTATTACCGGTGCCGCCCTTGATTCCCCCCCGCTGGACCCTAAACCACTCATCTCCGTCTCCTTTCCCGCCGTTCGATCTGCCACGCGGCAGCCGTTCCAGCCCCAGCTGAACGCCATTGCGGAAAGCCAAAGCGCGGGGCTTTCCATGATAATCCACGCGAGCCGCGCAGGGATCAGCGGGCCCCAGCCGGGTCTGACGTGTCGGCCGTACGGCGCGGAGATGAACACAGTGGCGAGGCATGCAACGGGAGCGAGGAGGAACATAGCGGGGACGGCGAGTTGGAAGAGGGAGGCGAGGGTGGAGGGTGACGGTGCGAGCATCGCGGAGACTGAAAAGAGCGCGACGGCGAAAAAAACAACTCCCATAATCGCTGTCGACACGTGAGGGAGAGGAAAGAGTTTTGAAAGAGTGGGAGGCTGGCAGGTGGAGAGACAGGAGGGAGACGGGCGATTCGAGGCAGGACACTTTCGCGATGAGCAAGAGTGGGGAAGAAAACACCTACAATGGAGGAGGGCACAGGGTTACATGGACGCTGCTTGACCAGTGGTGAGTGTCACTCTCTGGACTGATGAAACCTCTGTGTAGAAGGTTTCAAAACTTCGACATAATTATCTGGTGCTGAAGTTAACTGTACACCTCTATTCTAAGTGTTGCAGCTTTCTACCGTAAGAGCAGTTTATCACCCTACTATTGAAAGTGTTTCTCCGAAGTTGTACTAAAATTTCAACCAAAACCCTACTCCTCCACTTGATACAACAGGTAACAAGCTAATCTACGAAGCAGTGGCAGAGAGCCTCACACACAAGAGAGAGCCAGAGGCAATTTTTTCCCAAGAAAGTAGGGCCCCTGTTTGTTTTGTACTGCGCATGGGCAGCCTCCGTGTCCGATGCCGTGTCCGTTCCGAAAATTGCTTGTCGCATAGTTTTCGCAAAGCGTGTCAATGCTGCGTTTCTTTGTCATGTAAAATTTCATATGTCAACTTACAATCTTCACGACAAAAGTAACACAATCAAACAAATCCTCCCAAAGGATTGATTCCACACACAACCATAGTTACAGGAAGCATCTCAGAATAACGTAATGAACTAGAAATGAGTGATACAGGGTGGTTTTGTCCTAAGGAGTTGTACTCTCTATGAGCATGCACCTATCTAGCATATAACATGTACAAATATATGTTGACACACTCCCCTAGGCTAGACAAGGGGCAACGACTAGCAAGAGACACGCAACTTGTGAGGCAAGGGTGGCACTACTAGTCCAACCACTGAGGCAAGGGTCTTAAGACCAGTCAACAAGAGTACAAAGGAAACAAGAGTAACCTTGCGCGACACTACTAGTCCAGCCACTGGAACAGGAGCCACAAGGCCAATCAATATAATATAAGATATAGTATGCAATCAAGGTCATAGCAAATGAGAAGCTACATGAACTAGACCAAGCTGTACACAGTGCTGCTGATGATCTTTTGGCGCAAGCGCCTTCGTGAACATACCAGCTGTATTGGCACCGGAGGCCAAGTGAACTACACGAGCCTGGGGGCGCTGCTGTAGCTCGCGCAGAAGGAAGTACCGCAGCTGGATGTGCTTTGCTCTGCCCTCTAAACGAGGCTCTTGACACTGGAGGATCATGGCCCTGTTGTCAGCGTATAGGACCAGGGCAGAGCTAGGCCACACACCTAAGTCTGTGAGTAAGAAAGTCAGCCAGCGGAGCTCCAGTGCCGCCATGGCACCAACGTAGATCTCAGCCTTACAGCTAGATTGGGCAACAGACGACGAGCGAGTGGACCTTCACAAGATGGCGCATGCACCAAGGCTAAAGCAGTAGCCCTATGAGGACCTGAGCGTCTCAGCGTCGTCTGTCCACGAAGCGTCTGTGTGCCCTGTAAGGACCACTGGCCTGCGTCCTCCTAGCACTAGCCCCGTGCCCGATGTACTTGCTAGATAACGCAATACCGTCTTAGCGGCTGACCAATGATGTGGTCGGTGTTTGCCTGTGGCCACAAAGCGAGCCAGTATGATGAGAGGATGTGCAAGATCTGGACAAGTGCAAGTCATCTAGTACATGAGGCAGCCCACCAGCTCTGCGTAAGGACCACTAGGCTCTACAGACTCGTCAGGGATAGGAGCCGAGAGCCTGTGATCTACTGGCAGAGGTGTGGGCTGTGCGGAGGAGAACTGAAGACCAAACCTCTGAAGGACCTGGCGCACCAAGTGTGACTGTGTGAGAGTGATGGTGCGCGCTGTTCTGTCCCTGGTTATCTGCAGGCCAAGGTAGCAGCGCAACTCTCCTAGGTCAGTGCAGGTGTGTTTCCTCAGCAGTTCAGCCTTAACGGAGGCCAGTGCATCTTTGTCTATAGTAGCGAAGACCAGGTCGTCTACGTAGACAAGGATGTAGAACGGGGTCTGGCATGAACAAAAAGAGCGAGGGGGCTGCAGACGACGAGAAAACCTGCAGGTCAGCTAACGTAACACGCAGCGTGTCGTGCCACTCGCGGGTCGCCTGTCGCAAGCCGTAAACCGGGCGCCACAGGAGCCACTCGGTACCAGACGCGAAGATGCCGGTGAAGCCGGGCGGACGACGCAGGTAGACCTGCTCGTGCAGACTTCCCTGGAGAAATGTTGTGGAGAAGTCGAGGGAGTGCAGCTTGTAGTCACGCTGTGCTGTTACGTGTAGCAGCGCTCGAAGAGTAGTCATCTTCAGGGTCGGTGCGAAGGTCTGAAAGAAGACAACACCCTCGCGCTGACTGAAGCCTCTAGCAACGTAGCGCGCCTTGAACATCGGCGGCTCTCCAGGAAGGCTCTTCACTTTGAAGAGCCACCGGCCATTGACTACGTTCACCCCAGGTGGGGGAACTGCATCGACGTAGGTGCCGGTAGATCTCTACGATTCCATGTCTGCATCCATGGCAGCTATCCACTGAGAGGCCCAGGGTCCCGAGGTCGCCTTAGCGTAAGTGCGAGGGGTCTGGATATAAAGGGCGTTTGGGTCACCCAAAAAAACTAGCAGCATGGAGCAGAGATGGGGACCAGCCTCGGACAGGAAAGCGAGCTCGTACTGCCTTTCCTTAGAACTTCATTGCCAAGGGCAGGTGCACCCTTGACAGACGGAGGACGGGTAGGGCCAGAAACCAGAGCGGTGGCATAGTCAAGGCGACGAGTAGAGGCAAAGTCAGTGACTGCAATAACAAGAGCGTCAAGACTGGAGACAGGAACGGACGGGTCGGTAACAAGAGAAGCAAGAATGCGAGGGATAAGCGGACTAGCGGCACGGAGGAAGTCAGAAAGAGGAGGAGGGGAGACAACAGGCGATGACTGAGGAGGCGACAGTAGAAGGGGAGCACGAGACACATGAGAACGGAGCAATATAGGGCGAGAGCGCTGAACAGGAGAGACAGGACGGACACGAGAGGCATGGTGAGACCACCAGCGGGAGAGGAGGTGGGTTAAGAGACAAGGGCAGGGCTGACGTTTCAAAAAAAGGCACTCTGAGCCAACCCCCCCCCCCAAAAAAAAAGAAAGTATGAAAGGCCTTCAGCCTGAATTTAGGGACTCTGAAATGTCAGAGTCCGAAGATGGGCAGGTCTGAAATCCTCCGGATCGCGCAAGTACATTCAGGGTTACATTACATATTATTAAGATGGCCTCTTGTGTCTTACATTTTCCTACACAGGAAAGAAGCTTAAAACAACTACTACTACCACCAAGCAATCACTAACTAACAAGCTCCTAGAAATCCAGCGCATCTACTGTAATCTCATCATCACCCCCCTCATTGTCGGACAGGAAAGGGTCGTCATCTATTCTTGGAGCCGCATCATCCTCATCATCACCCCAATCCTCCTCAGCCCACCCCTCCCCCATGTACTCTGGCACCTCCCCCTGTCCATTACCCGTTGTGTCTCCGGCCACCTCACCCTCTAGGACCTTCCCCCTGCGCTTACGTTCCGCAGATGCGAAGACAACAGATTGTGCTGGGCGTTTCAGCTTCTCTCGCCAGGTCGCCAGGGCTACGGTCCAATTGATGTCGTACTGCAGCAGCAAGATGGCCATCAACTCGGAGAGGCGCGCGTTGCAGAGTGAGCCACGGATCCAGGACTTAATCACGTTCTGTCGAGAGAAGCCCCTCTCGCATTCGACTGTTGACAGAGGTAGCACGGCGCACGCCTGCCATAGAGTGAAAGCAGATAAAAAAGGGGGTTTAAAGGCGGTCGGCAAGGCGGAAATGCTGTGCACACTTGGCAAGTAGAATGGAAGGTGGTGATTCAGAAACAACAATACTGTTGGACTTGCCTGCTCGCGTCCGTCTTTGTGAGGTAGTTTGCCAGGCCTTGGTGGAAGCTCTCCACCTCGTGTTGATTCTGCATGATCGGCGCCCAAGTTGCGAGCTCCGTCTCCGCTGCCTTCACGTCGAAGCCGGGCAGCTTGTGCTCGAAGATGCCGCTGCATCCGAGCAGATACTCTCTCATCTTCTTCTCGCGTTGCGCCCGTTGTCTCGGCCACTTTGCCACCACCCACAGCTTCGTCGGGGACATCTTGCGCAGATCCAGCATCCGCTCTTGTACGTTGGTCATGGTATCCTTGGCGTGCTTCAGGCACAGCAGCACGCAGTCCTTGTAGCTGCTCCCATACTGGTGCTTGTCGAGGTGCCGCTCGTGCATCTTGTATGTGTGGGTGACGGGGTTCTCCTCCAAGTCGATATCGCGCACCTTCACCCGCTTCGACCCGCCGCGCCCGTACACCGTGAGGAACGCCGAGAGCCAGGTGTTTTTGGCGCCGACACCGAAAACCTCCCCGCACTCGACATAGCGGTTCCGCAGATCCCCCAGTGTCTCGTCGATGTCCGTTGCCACCTCTGTGTCATCGACCTGCGGTGTGGGGGGGAGGAAACAGAGGAGAGGGAAAGACATGAGTAGTTGCACCAGAGGAGAACACCATGCTTGCAGACATGAGCATCTCACCTCTCGCTTCTGGAACTTGAGGTTGAGGTCGTTCGTGAGTGCCAGCATGTCGGCCAGGTAGAAGAGGCAAAACTGAAACTTATACGAAATCACAACCTCATACAAGGGATGCTCATACTCATACAGCAAGACAATCGCAGCACCCAACTCTTTACACAGGCGTCGGATTGCCTCTCCCTAGACAACCATCGAACATGATGGATGCCTTGAACCTCAAGGTTCGTGCTGTGAATCGCCCGCTGCAGGTGCTTGAAACGATTGCTCCATACGCTCGACCGGCCGAGAAGGTCCGCAAGGGTGCGAGTGACCTTGTTGACCATGTCAAGGTCAGGACATGAAGCAACAGCGTCCTTCACAGCAAGTGCTTCTCTGCATGTACCCACATGAGTAGTACTTAGCGCACGGAAACATAAAAAATATAAACAAACAGCAAGGAATACTTTAACAAACCTGTGGGCGATGCAGTGGGAGGAAAAGAGGTACGGGATGATGTCTCGCAGGCGCGCCACAAGCCCGTTGTCTCGCTCGACCATCACCAACGCGCCGTCTGTGCTGATGCTGACAATGCGTTGAAGGTCGATGCCGGACGACTCCAGGTGGACTAAGAGAGTGGCCATGAGAGAAGCGGCGTCGCACTTGTCAACGTTTAGCAGGGCTAGGAATTTGGTGACGACTCGACGCAGCCGCATGAATGTGATGTAGACGATCAGGTGCTTTCCCCGTGTGCGGTCGGTGCTCTCGTCGCATGAGATGCCGAGGTAAGGTGAGCTCTTGATGTGCTCCATCTGAGTAGCCAGCAGATGAGTAGAGAGACAGTTGACCATCTGCTGGAACCCGTACCTGCAGTGGCATAATCAGAACTGAAACAGTCGTTAATTAGCATTACAAATGCATTGAAATTTACATGGCTGATACCAAAATCCAACCATTGACCGGCAAAAACAAGGTAGCCTTACCTGGTGAGATACACTCCGTACGACTGGAGAGGTATGTCTAGTGTGTCTTGCTCTGCCATGAAACGAAGCAGCCTGAGAAACATGGCGATAGGAGCATCGTTCTTGCAAAGAAATTCCACGCACGGCAAAAAGACGGATGACGCGGCGGCCTTCGACATCAACGGTGGCGAGGCTTATCTTTTGCTGCTTGTCTTCAATTTCCTTCAGAATCTTGAGCTACCAGCAAACCGCCTCTTCGTGGACTGTCGAGTGTTCATGGATGCGCATCGTTTGTGTCTGGAGATCTCGCCCGCCATCGCCTGGCCTTCAATACTTCGTCGTTTCTTTGCCGAAGGCTCGGCAAACGCTGCACTTAAGGGCGGGGTAGCCTTCCTTAGTACGGGTAAGTACAAGCCATGGGAAATAACGCAGCCAATCATTCTTGTACTTAGCCTCAACAACTGGGTACTTCTGCTCAATCAACTCCTTTGTACTTAGCTGCGGTGGCGGCGGTTCATCAGGGCGGGTGACGGGGGGAGGTGAGCGCGGTGGTGAGGGAGGGCGAATCTGGCCACCAAGGTTGTTACGCTTCTGCGTATACTTCGTCATGCGTTGTTTCTTCGCCGAAGAGGCAGTAGATGCGCAGGGCACACTATAACGAACGTTAGAGGTGGTGGTGCAGTCAATAGGATCCACTGGCCCTCTGCTAGAAGATGCTATGGATGGTGGGAGAACGAAGGGAGCGGGGGCATGTCTACTAGGCAACGATGGCTCGTCGCGAGGTGTCTCGTCAACAGTGGTTGTGGCGACAAAAGGCTGAGGAGCCGATGCGGCAACGGGCCGCAAGATGTCTAGGGCGCTCCTTGGCACACCGTCAGCAGGAGCATCGTCGTCGCCATCCTTTTCAGGCACGGCGAGAGGAGAAACGACATGTAGAAACTAAAGAAAGTGACTACAACTAAGCTTGTGTCTCAGACAAATGAACAAATGGAACGATTTCCCCTCTAAAACCTGAAGCAGTGCGTTCAATGCTGGTGGGTAAGGAACAACTAGAGAAGAAGGGGTACATCAAACCCGTGTCGCACCTTTCTTGAAAGGTGGGACACGGTTTTCAGACTTGTCCTTGCACAACACAGCGCCATGCAGCCTAGTCGAAGTGTTGGCTGCAATTGCAGCCAATGGGGATGATTCCGAACCTCTGCAAGGCTCGCACAGAGGGCATGGGCCCGAGGTTGGCGCATGCACATAGAGCAACAGAGAAGAATCTGCGGTCCTTAGTGGCTCAGCGTGGCAGCATTTTTGCCGCGCTGGGTAGCAAAGTGCCCACTGTGGGCAGAGTATACATTGAACTTGGCGGATTTTTCTGCGAAGTGTGGATTCTGCACGTGACGCGGGCGGGAAGCACTGATGGCAGGCGAAATTTCTGGGGATCTTGCGTGCCCCATGGAAATTTGTTTCAGGGTTCGTACCCAATGTACTCTGAAAACTCAGTACTGGGTTAGCGTGAACTCTGATTTTTTCAGGATCCCCAAAGTCTAAGTCTGAATCGATCAGGATTGGGAAAATGCCTTATCTAGAAATTCAGGTTTGGCAAAAAAACCGGTCTGAGATTTCAGACTAATCAGAGTAAATAGTATGATAAAATCAGCCCTGGACAAGGGAGGAGACACAACAGGAGAATGAGGGGGGAAACGAGCCGATGTAGAAGGAGACAAACTCATCAAAGGTGACGTCACACGAGTGAAAGAACCGGTAAGAAGGCGGGTGGTAAAGGTGCCAGTCAGACGCGTCAACGGGGAAGCCAAGAAAGACACAAGGGATGGTGCGGGCAGTGAGCTTGTCCGCGAGAGAGTCGCGGATGTGAGCGAAGCAGCCCCATACGTAAAATGCAGACGCGCACCTCCCTGTCCTCTCCATGACCTCCGGCTGTACCTCGGCTACCACCGGCACTCCCCGAAACAACACCCCCATGACTAGCACCCTCGGACGCACCACCCACTGAATCAGCACCCCCAGAGTCAGCACCCCCAGAACTCGCAACCCCTGGACCAGCACCCCCAACACCAACATCTCCGATACCAGCACCCCCAACACCAGCACCAACACCTCCAACACCCGTACCCCCAGAACCAGCACCCCCAACACCAGCACCAACACCTCCAACACCCGTACCCCCAGAACCAGCACCCCCATAGCCCACTGCCCCCTACTGCTGTCGCTGCTGCGGCCACTGAGGCTGCCACGGTGGCTGCGGCTGCTGCTGAGGCGAGGGGGGAGATGGCTGAGGTGTCTGGGGTACTGAGGCTGGGAGAGGCGCCACAGGGACAGCAGGCGTGCCCCCAACAGGTGGGCCCCCAGAGTCAGCCGACTCCCCCACAGGCCCGACCGAGGGGAACGGGTGGTGTGAGAGACACCAGACGGGGCTGGGCGGGGTGGGAGGGGTGTGGCAGGTGGGGCCGGGATGAGGAAGAGAGTAGGAGGAGGCATAGGAGAACTGTGGTGAGGGTAACGCCTGTTGTAGGGGAGCGTCAGGAAAAGGCGAGAGTGGTAAAGCGAGAGCAGTCAGGGACGTCAAGCGGAAACCCCAGGAAGACACAAGGAAGAGTGCGGGCTGAGAGCTTGTCCGTGGAAGTGACACGGACGTGAGCACAGCTGCCCAAGACGTGAAACGCAGATGTGTCACCAGGAGACCCGGTCCAGAGAAGGGTCGGCAAAACCTGTGGCCGCTAGGAGCGCGACCACAAGTTAAGTTGGTGAGCGCACTGCGAATGGCCATAGAAAATGGGGTGCACCGGCTTGGACCATAGAGGTGCGAGCTACCTCCATGACCAAGCCGATGCGTCGTTCAGCGGCCCCATTCTGTTGTGGGGAGTCCGGCAGGGTGTACGTGTGGCGGATGCCTCTGCACAACATAACTGTCCTAGATAACCAGAGACGAACTCGCCACCATGGTTTGAGTGTAAGCGAACTACAGGCAGACGGTGGTGGGCACGAACAGCAGGAAGCCATGGGAGGAGGACGGAATGTACGTCGGCCTTCCGCTCCTATGGGGACCCTGTGGTGAACCGCGGTAAGTCATCAACGACGACTAGAAAATACCGCTCCCGACTAAGACCATGGACCGGGGCAGGGCCCCAAACGTCCATGTGCAGTGTCTGTAGCGGCGCTGTGGGAGGAGGAAACAAGGAGTGAGGGGCGGCGCGCTGCTGACCCTTGATGCGAGAGGTGCACAGCGCCGCTACTGACGTAGGCAGGGCAGGGAGCAGCACAGGGAGACTAGTCACTAGACCGTGCTGGGACATATGCCGAAGATGCGGGAGTGCAGGGTGACCTAAGCGGTGGAGCAACAGAAGGGTCGGGTGGGCTAGTGAGCGACAGGAGCAGGAAGTGACGACCTAAGTAGATGCAACAACTGGCTAGGACTCAGTGTGTAGTGTGAAGAGACTGGACCCTGGGTCACACTCAAAGGTGGCTAGGTGGCGACCGGTGGTTGTGTCTGTGTACTACGTGACGCTCGCGGCCAGGGAACGTAGTGGTGACGCCTTGGTCCTGGAGGTGAACGACACCCTCTTAGTTTTTGGCAAACAAGGGGATGTGCGGACCAGTGAGGGAGCCGTAGGGGACAGCAAGAAAGGGGAGTGTGGTGATGCTACGTGCGATAGCTGTGGCTGAGGAGTCTGCTTGCGCAATGCAGACTGGAGCAGAAAGCGATGTGAGAATAGTACTGTCGCTAAAGAAGAAATGGGATACGCCAGCGTCTAGGATAAAAGAGAGGGCCGATGTGGAGGGGCCGAGTGAAGTATCTCTAACAGAGCCTGCGCCTAACGCAGCAGGGGAGTCTATGCGTGACGCAGCTGGGGATCCTAGACTACACACAGCAGTGGCTTCTAGGCTACAAATAGCAGGATATTAAGAACCAGCAGCACTAGAGTTATCAGCATACAGAGATCTACAATATATGAATCATATCCATATCAAAGATCGGAACACCACGATCAATAGGGGGTTGAACTGGGGGGCTGAACTGGCGACGGTAGAGGTCGTCCAGGCGGAAGTAGCAGCGAGCGGTGGCATGCCTCGCTCGCCCATAGACCTGGCCCGCTTGCGGGCCGGTTAGCAGCTGGTACGTGCAGGTCATCGTGCCTCCAGGACCACCAAGTCCTTGGCTCAGAGAAGAGCCACGCGACCCCCAGGGTACCGACTGCCTTGGGGCCCAACCTCCACAACCTCCATCACGGCCACCACTCCCAGGGCCCGCCGTCCCCCACGACAGCTGAGGCTGCTGCTGCTGCCGCACCCACACCGCCCACTGCTGCCGACCCTCCACGACTCTTGTCCCTCTTGCCCTTGTCCTTGCCCCGCTTGCTCGAGGAGGCTGCGGCAACGATCTCAGAGGCCGCCGCAACCGAGGCGGAGGCACTAGAGTCAGGGAGCTGGGGGGCAGAGCAGCCTTGAAAGACGAAGTCTGCCAACGTGCCAGTGGTGTCAGTGATGGCACGGAGGTGCGACTCAACCATCGTCAAGGCGGAGGAAAACTTAATGATAATGAGGGAGGTGGGTGGCACGACAAGGAGCGCGTCTCGCGCAGGGGCGAGACGATCAAAGAGGCGTGTGGCAAGGAGGTACAGGGTGAGGTAGGTGGGCGAGAAGTGGGTGGTGCGGTGCTCCTCAGGGCAAGCTGCACGCCAGCGAGCCTCAGGGGAGTGGAGGTGCACCACCAGGTCTGCTATAGTGGAGAAGGGGGCTAGGCGGGGGAAGAGAAACGGCAGGAATTGCTCATAACTATGTCTGCGACTTTTGAGTGCCGCACATTCTGTGTATTGTCATCATCCCTGTACCGATATATGCATTTCTAAATTCCTTCTCAATCCTCCTGTTCGTTGTCTCTGTAGGGAGCAATGGGGCCTGTTGCACGTACTGCCTCTTCCAGTACTTCGGAATGGGCTTCGCCTTCTCCTATGGTACGACCCCCTGTGCTACGCTTCCTTTTTCCTGTCACGAATTCCCCTGCCATTAACCTTTCTTCCTATCACCAAATTTCATGATACATCCCTGTCATTAACCTCCCAGTCATTTAGCTCCATGAATTAATATCATGTCCCGTACCTGCCTTTCAATAATCTCCCTCTCGTTTACCTGCTTCCCTTTAATCTCCATTGCATCTCCTCCTTCTCATTGCCATCACCTCCCTCTCACCTACCCCCTCATGCAGGTCTCCGCAGGAAGCTGAGAAACAAGTACAGGCTGAAGGAGGAGCCCTGTGGCGACTGCTGCATGCACTGGTGCCTCCCCCTCTGCACCCTCTCTTAGGAGTCTTAGAGTAGAATAGATAACTAGAATGGATTATAACCTAAGGGGTTGTACCCTATATGAGCATGCACTTAGCGAGCCTATAACATATACAAATTATATATTTACACACCCCCTAGGCTAGACAAGGGGCAGTGACTAGCAAGGGACACACAGCTCAGGGTGGCACTACTAGTCCAACCTCCGAGGTAGGGGTCCGAAGACCAGTCAGCAAGAGTACAAACAAGTGTAATCCAAGGCTGCACTACTAGTTCAGCCAATGAAACAAGGGCCACAAGGCCAGTCAATATAATAAAAGTAGTAGTGCACTCTCAAGGACCTAGCAAGTGAGAACCTACAAGAACTAGACCAAGCTGTACACAGTGCCGCTGACGATCTTTAGGCGCAAGCGCCTTCGTAAAGATATCAGTTGTGTTGGCACCGGAGGCCAAGTGAACTACACGGGCCTGGGGGCGCTGCTGTAGCTCGCGCAGAAGGAAGTACCGCAGCTGGATGTGCATCGCTCTACCCTCTATCGAGGCTCTTGACACTGGAGGATCATGGCCCTGTTATCAGCGTACATGACCAGGGCAGAGATAGGCCACACACCTAAGTCCGTGAGTAGAAAGTCAGCCAGCGAGGTCCTGTGCCGTCATGGCACCAGCGTAGATCTCGGCCTTACAGCTAGACTGGGCAACAGACGACGAGCGAGTGGACCACCACGAGATGGCGCCTGCACCAAGGCTAAAGCTGTAGCCCTGCGAGGACCTGAGTGTCTCAGAGTCGTCTGCCCACGAAGCGTCTGTGTGCCGTATAAGGACCACTGGCATGCGTCCTCCTAACACTAGCCCCATGCCCGATGTACTTGCTAGGTAACCCAAAACCCTCTTCGCGGCTGACCAATGATGTGGTCGGTGTTTGCCTGTGGCCACAAAGCGAGCCAGTATGCTGAGAGGATATGCGAGATCTGGATAAGTGCAGGTCATCAGGTATATGAGGCAACCCACCAGCTCTGCGTAAGGACCACTAGGCTCTACAGACTCCTCAGGGAGTAGAGCTGACAGCCTGTAATCTAATGGTAGAGGTGTGGGCTGTGCAGAGGAGAAGTGAAGGCTGAACCTTTGAAGGACCTGACGCATCAAGTGTGACTGTGTCAGAGTGATGGTGCGTGCTGCTTTGTCCCTGGAGATCTGCAGGCCAAGGTAGCGGAGCAACTCTCCTAGGTTAGTACAGGTGTGTCTCCTCAGCAGCTCAGCCTTTACCGAGGCCAGTGCATCTCTGTTTGCTGTAGCAAAGACCAGGTTGTCTACGTAGACAAGGATGTAGAACGGGGTCTGGCCAGCACGAACGAAGAGCAAAGGGTCTGCAGACGACGGGAAGAACTGCAGGTCAGCCAACGTAGCACGCAGCGTGTAATGCCACTCGTGCAGCAGCAAGCGCAGGCCTTAAACCGGGCGCCGTAGGAGCCACTGGGTCCCCCGGGGCGAAGGTGCCGGTGAAGCCTGGCGGGCAACGCAGGTAGACCTGCTCGTGTAGACTGCCTTGAAGAAACGCTGTCGAGAAGTCGAGAGAGTTTAGCTCGTAGTCACACTGTGCTGCTACGTGTAGCAGCGCCCGAAGAATAGTCATCTTTGGGGTTGGGGCGAAGGTCTGAAAGACGTCAACACCCTCGCGCTGACAGAAGCATCTAGCAACGTAGCGCGCCTTGAACACCGGCGGCTTTCCAGAGGGTCACTTCACCTTGAAGAGTCACCGGCCATTGACTATGTTCACCCCGGGCGGGGGAACTGCATCGACGTAGGTACAGTGGCGGAAACAATTGTCCGTATGTTTTGTATAAATTTGGCTATTTAGGTTTTCAGAAAACTATACATTAAGCCTTAATATATAATGGTGGTACGATTTGGGAGGGGCACATAGTGGATGTGTTCATACCACAAATATCCAGAATAGTACATTGGATCTAACTCATTTCCCAAAAGATATACAATGGGTACATCCGGACAAATATTTCCAAGCAGTGAGAGCAAACTTCATAACTGTGTTTTTGGTACATAGCCCACCGACCTTTGGCCTTGATCACCATCCACACCCTCCTAGGCATGTTACCTACGAGGTTAGTACAAACCTTGGCAGGGAACTTCTTGCACTCTTCCTGGACCCACAATTTTGCATAAGGAGGTGAGCACTAGGAAAATCGCGAAAAAAAATGGGCGTAGGCAAGAGTATTGTGGACGATTTTGGATTGAATGGTATCTCTGAGACTAGCCATGCTGAGGTGTGGCCAAAGATGCAATTAGCCGGTCGGCTCCATCTTATCACGAATCGTCTTCGTCGTACCATTGTAGGGTAAAATCACAAATAGAGCGGCCAAATCTAGCGTAGACACCGTGGAACTGAGGGTAACGTTGCACGGTTGACTGTGCACCCTTGCACCATTAAAAACGCACTAGGGTCTGCGGGTCTAGTCACGGTGCAGCAGTCATAAAACCCATGACTGTTCAGGAAAAATATCAGGGGCCGGCTGCAATTCGTGGAGTCGCATCCTGAGTGGACAATTAGTGTTCGAAAGCATGTGATCTGGTCAAGTGGGACCAACATCAACTGCTTCAGCTCCAATGGTCGTGCGTTTGCATGGATTCGTGAAGGCACAACCCTGCAACACTACCAAATCAAATAAATGGTAAACCATGGGGACAAGGATCGGTGATGGTGTGCGGAAATGTGACATGTGTGGGGGTGGGGTTCATACGCAAGGTTGACGGACACATGGAGAGGCCCGTGTATGAGGGCATTTTGCATGACGAATTCGAATCGACCCTCCATTTCTATAGCATTTTCCCCTCTTAGGTCACCTCGGTGCAGACAATGACCCCAAAGATTTGTTATGCCTAGTGCATGAATGACTTGGAGAACATGAGTATGTAGCCCTGGAGTGGCCTTCTTTCTTATCAAGCCTCAACCTCTGGGCTTACCTGAAAAGGGAGCTAGCCAAGCATAAAAGGCCGTCCTCTGCAATCCTGGAGCTTTAAGAGCTGGTCCAAGAAGAATGGGAGAACATCCATGCTGGGGTTTGCTCTAGCCTCATCGACAGCTCGCCTAGGAGCGTGTGAGCGGTGATCAAGGCCAAAGGTCGGTGGGCTAGGAACTAGAAACACACTTTTGAAGTTTGCTCTCTCTGCTTGGAACTATGTGTCTGGATATACCCCTTGTATATCTTTTGGGAAATAAGTTAGATCCAATGTACTATTCTGGATATTTGTGGTATGAACACATCCACTATGTGCCCCTCCCAAATCGTACCACTATTAAATATTAAGGCTTAATGTATTGTGGTCTTAAAACCTAAAAACCCAAAACATACGGACAATTGTTTTCGCCAGTGTACCAGTGGATCTCCAAGATGCCATCTCTGCATCCATGCCATATCCGCTGAGAGGCCCAGGGTCTCGAGGTCGCCTCAGCATAGGTGCGAGGGGTCGGGATGTCAAAGGTGTTTGGGTCACCCTCAGGGACTAGCAGCATGGAGCAGAGATGAGGCGCGACCTCGGACAGGAAAGCAAGCTCGTACTGCCGGTCCTCCGGGACGTCATTGCCAAGGGCAGGGGCACCCCCGACGGACGGAGGATGGGCAGGGTTAGAGACCAGAGCAGTGGCGTAGTCAAGGCGGCGGGTAGAAGCGAAGTCAGCGACGGCAGCGACAAGCGCGGAAAGACTGGAGACAGGAACCGACGGGTCGGTAACGGGGGAGGCAAGGACCCGAAGAACAAGAGGGCTAGCAGCACGAAAATAGTTAGACAGAGGAGACAGAGCGACTACAAGCGACAACGGAGGCAGCGACGGGAGGAGGGGAGGACGAGACGCGCAGGAACTGAGAAAAATAGGGTGAGAGCACTGAACAGGAGAGACAGGACGAGCATGGGAGGGACGGTGAGACCAGAAGTGGGACGGAGGCGTCGGGTCAGGAGACACAGGAGGAGACGCAGAAGGAGAACGAGGGGGGAAAATAGTCGGAGACGAGTCCGGTGGAGGAAAGACAGGGCCGTAGACACGCAGGGGAGGTGACGGTGGGGGAGTCGCAGGTAGGTGGTCAGGGGAGGGAAGACCGAGGAGGTGAAGGGCGGACACCAGCGGCGACTGCAGCTGCTGCTGCTCCACGCCTACACCAGAACCTCCAGCGGCACCTCGGCTACCTCTGGGAAACTCCACTCCAGCACCCCCAGAACGAGAACCCTCTCTACCACCGGTGCCACCACCGAGACCGCCGGGGCAAGCCACGATTGTAACCCCAGGACTAGCACCCCCACAACCAGGACTCTCTCCAGTACCGGCGCCACCCCCAGAGCCCACGGACGGCTGCTGCTGCTGCGGCGGCGGCGACGGCTGCGGCTGCTGCTGCGGTGGCGACGACGGCGGAGGAGGAGGCACCGGGGCAGAAACAGGCGGCGAGAACTGCGCCGCGGGGCCACCGGAGTCAGCCCACTCCTCGACCGGGACAACCGAGGGGAAGAGAGTGACGTGAGACACACCAGACGGGGCAGGACGGGGGGGAAGAGGAGCAGGGGCTACCGGGGGAATGGGAACCAGAAACAGGGGCATGAAAACCGAGAGACCTCGATGGGGAAAGTAGTGGTACAAGGAGACAGACTCGTTGAAAGTGACGTCATGCGAGTGAAGGAAGCGGTGAGATGGCGGGTGGTAAAAGTTCCAGTCCGACGAGTCAAAGGGGAAACCAAGGAAGACACAGGGGACAGTGTGGGCAGTGACCTTGTCCGTGCCAGAGGCACGAACGTGAGCGAGGCATCTCCAGACGTGGAACGCAAACGCGTCACCAGGAGACCTGGTCCAGAGGAGGGTCGGCGAAACCTGCAGCCGCTGGGAGTGGGGCCACATGTTAAGCTGGTGAGTGGCGCAGCGAACAACGAACGACGACAGAAAATGGGGTGCACTGGCATGGATCATGGAGGTACATCCCACCTCCATAACCAAGCCGATGCGTCGCTCAGCTACCCCATTCTGCTGTGGGGAGTCCGGAATGGTGTACGACTGGGTGATGCCCTTCGCACGACAGAACCGTCCAAGCCGACCGGAGGCAAACTATCCGCCACGATATGAGTGGAGACACAACACAGAGAGACCGCGGTGGACTTGCACAGCTACGACCTGCGGGATAAGGACATTAGGCACGTCCGCCTTTCGCTCTAGTGGAAACATCGTAGTGTAGCGTGTGTAGTCGTCGACAAGCACCGGGAATTAACGCTCTCGACGTGGCCCAGGGACGGGTGCTGGGCCCCAGACGTCCAAGTGCAGGGTCTGGAGTGGCACGGTGGCAGGGCGAAGCGAGGAGGAGTGAAGAGCATGGCGCAGGCGGCCCTCGACAAAGGGCGTGCACGGCGGCGCAGGTGAGGGAGGGAGGGCAGGGAGAGACACAAGGAGACATAGGACAAGACCGTGCTGGGACATGTAACGCATACGCGGGAGTGCAGGGTGGCCTAGGCGGTGATGCCAGAACAGCGACGGGTGAGTGAGCGACCGACAGGAGCAAGCTGCGGCAACCTGGGGGGACGCCCTCACTGGGGGGGACGCAGTGTCAAGCGTAAACAGGCCGGATACAGGGTCCCGGAGGAACGTGGTCAGAGGGGCACCAGTGGCGACCTCGGTACAGACCGCATACCGCTCGTGTCCGGGGAACGTAGCGGTGACGCCGAGTTCCTGAAGGCGGCCGACACCAACTAGGTTCCTAGAGAACGAGGGGAAGTTCAGGCCGGTAAGAGAGCCCGCGAGGACTCTGGAGAGGGGAGGGTAGTGGAGCTATGTGCAACTACCAGACCTGAGGAGGGGTCAGCAAGCGCGACAGCGGCAGGGGCGGTATGCGGCGTGAGCGAAGTGTGGTCGCGGAAGAAGCAGACAGACACACCAAAGTCAAGCATGAAGGAGAGCGAAGCGGTAGCGGCAGGGGGCAGAGGGACTAGTGTGGAGCCTAGGCTAAACAAGGCAGAGGGTCCTACGCCTAATGCAGCAGGGGAGCCTTTACTACACACAGTGGACATACCTACGCTAGGAAATACCGGGTAATAGGGTACAATCAAACTAGAGTCATCAGCATACATGACAGACATAGCATTCCTAATCTGATCCAAGTCAAGCTCAAAGATAGGCACACGGCGACGAGCCAGGGCGTACCAGTCAGTAGGGTCTAACTCAGGACCAAAGCGGTGGCGAAAAAGGTTGTCCAGGTGGCGGTAGCAACGGTCGGCGGTGCGGCCGGGCCGGAGGCAGACAGTGCCGCGGCGAGGGCCGGTTTGAAGCTGGTACTGGCAGGTGACCGCACTGGCTCGGTGTTGGGTGGCCGCAGCAGCGCTCTCAGCTATAGCAGCAGAGACGTCAAAGTAAGTGCACTGGGAGGGAGCACAGCCCTGAAAGATAGGCACCGCCGCAGTACCGCTAGATTGAGCGATACTGCGCTGGCGGGTCTCTATCGCGAACAGGGCAGTGACAAAGGAGGTCAGGGTGAGGTCACCCAGTTGCTGAATAAGGAAGTGGTCGCGAGTTGTGGCTAGGCGGTTAGGGAGGCGCGTGGCGATGAGATAAAGGGTAGCGCAGAACAGCGGCGGAAAGGCAGTGAGCTGTGCCTCAGTGCTAGCAGCGCGGTAGCTCGTCTCAAGCGTGCGGAGGTCAGTGGCAAGGTCGGCGACAGTGGGGAAGGACGTGAGATCAGGGAACAGCATGGGAAGGATCAGTCCACCAGCAGAGGCAATGGCGGGGGTGGAATAGCGTGCAATGACGGCATCTAAGAAAGCCCGAGCGTTCGCTACAGTGGTAAAGCGTGGACGCTCAGACAGTGGGAGCACGTGACTGATAGCAAGATGTGCGAGTCCCAGACGGCACGAGCAAGCGTAGCAGCGGAAAAGACCTCATGCTCAGCAATGGTAGGGGCATCAAGGAGGGCAGAAGGCGCAGGGGGGCGGGGAAGTAGGCCATCGACATGAACAGCCAGGGAGTGACCGTCCTGGCGACGGAGGACGACGAGCCACGCCTCGAAGTCTATCGCCCGACCCTCCGCATCCAGACGGAGTTGTGACTCCGCCATCGCCACTGCTGCAACTGCTGACTACCGCTAACAGGGTGAGGAGGAAAGGCAAAGGAAAGCACTGGAGAGCGGTGGAGTGCGGTGGAGAGCGGTGGAGTGTGGTGGAATGCGGTGGATAGTGGTGGAGAGCAGTGGAGTGCGGTGGAGTGCAGTGGAGAGCGTTGCAGTGCAGTGGAGTGCGGTGGAGAGTGGTGAAGTTCGATGTAGTGCGGTGGAGTACGGTGGGGGACGATTGAGTGCGGTGGAGACACCCGGCAAGGGAGCCGGCGCTGAAGGGAGCCAAAGCCGGTGGGTCAGGGGCGGCAGAGGGACGCGGTGGTGCAGGGACACGGCGGCTCGGCTGCGCTGCGGCTCGACTGCTAGCCGCTGGGGCGGCTAAGCAGGGGCCGGCTAGCCGGTGGCCGGCTAAGCAGGGGCCGGCTGGCTGGGGGCCGGCGGGGCGCACAGACAAGTGGGGCGCTGACGGGGCCGGCGGGGCGCACGGGGCTGACGGGGCGCAAACGGGGCCGACGGGGCGCTAACGGCCCAGCGGGGCGAACGGGGCTAGTGGGGCACACCGGGCCGATGGGGCGCTAAGGGGCCAGCAGGGCGCGACGGGGCCAGTGGGGCGCACAGGGCTAGTGGGGCGCTAAGGGGCCAGCGGGGCGTATGGGGCCAGCCGGGCACGATGGGACCGACGGGGCGCTAACGGGCCAGCGGGGCGAATGGGGCCAGTGGGGCGCACGGGGCCGACGGGGCGCTAAAGGGCCAGTAGGGCGTGACGGGGCCAGCAGGGCGCTAACGGGGCCGAGGGGGCACTAACGGGGCCGAGGGGGCGCTAACGGGCCAGCGGGGCGAACGGGGCCAGTAGGGGGTACAGGGCCAACGGGGCTCACGGGGCTAGCGGGGCGCTAAGGGGCCAGCGGGGCGCGACGGGAACGGGCGGCTAGGGCTAGGACTAGAGCGGGATCGTGGGTGGCCGGGGAGGACCTAACCTAGCGCGTGATACCATCTCAGAGTAGAATTGTTAACTAGAATGAGGTTGTACAAGGGATTATAACCTAAGGGGTTGTACCCTATGTGAGCATGCACCTAGCTAGCCTATAACATATACAAATTATATGTTGAAAAGGAGTACCGTGAACTCAAGACCCGCTACTGGAAGCCCGAGCAAGGTGAGTCAGGATCAAGAGATCATTTTTTGTTCAACGACACCGCGACAGCAACGCTTGATGGTACGTTCGTTTCGGGGGAGAATTAGGCGCACTGCGATCTGCTCCACTACTGCCATCATCGGCCGCTCCGACCGCCTGCCCTGCGTCACCTTCTGGGCTACGAGGGTGGGGCGACATACGGCCAGCATCATCGCCCGGGCTGCGTTGGATCGGGGAGAATCGGGGAGCGTCGTGAGCTGGAGAGCGGGGCAGCGGTGACGAGCCAGCGTCGTCACGCGCAGGGCTGCGCACAAGCGTGGACCCACGTGCAGCCTCGGCAGAGGGGATGCAAATGCACGGAGAGGAGACTGAAGCCACCACCGGCGGGCTGTATATGCGAGGAGAAGAGCGTGCAGACTCGCGTGCAGGACTGCGCACGGCGGGTGACGTGCGGCCAGTGTTAATCGGGGGGATCTGAGGTGTAGTAGAAGCAACAGCAGATCTACGCTGCGGACTGCTAGGCAGGGGAGGGAAAGGGTCGATACGAGTATCGGCGACACTCCATACGACGCCCTGCCTTGCAGGACGCACAAGAAAATCCAGCGCTGACTGTGTTACAAGCAGGGCACTGTCTTGCCCTGCGGCCTCCTTGCTGCTGCGTCGTTTTGAGCCTTGCACCTGCCATCCCTCATCGTCGCTCATGGCGTGAGATGGTGAATGAGAGATGGTCGAACAGGTGGTGCAAAGAGATGACACAGAACAGCTAGCGAAGGTGGGGCGAAAAAACTGAGTGAGCTACAAGCCTTTTGCTACATTTGCCCGAACCGCAAGAAATCGATGTACCAGGAGGAGCATGCTCGGCTGGGACGAGAAGGGGTTGAGTGGTGGTCGCACGCACCACGCGATACGGTGTGGCAGCGTGCATGCCAGCTTGATCGAAAGACAGGTGCATCGTCGTCGGCCTGGCAGGTAGCGGGTGCTCAGTAGTAACACGACACGACCCCCGATTGGTTGGTAAACCCTTGACTTCGCCCTAGACCTATCCCACTCCTAACAGCTGTTCCAGCACACCCTCTGCTCCATGAAGCTGCTTGTAATTTTGACTAAGGACCAATCACCAGCCTCCTCTCACGTACTCTTTGACGAGGGATGTGTTTTTGGTAAAGGACCAATCACGCCCCTCACATGTGCTCCATAACACACCCCATTCCAGCCGTGATTGTCGGGGGGGGGGGGGGGGGTACCGAAAAGACTCTGTTTCAGGCTGAAAATCTGTTAAGGCTGATAATTCAGGGTGACCAAAACAAGAACATACTAAAATTCAGGCCTGCTCAAATGAGAACCCCTAAAATTCAGGCCAAGGGAAAATCAAAAGCTGAAAAAACAGGATGACCCTAAAAAAACACCCTGATATACAGCATTTAAGGGCATTTTGTCCTGGCTTGTGAAGCCCTGGTGTCAACCAGGCCTGTCGTTATCAGGGTATTTTACCCTGATTCCCTGATTTCACTGTGTTTTTTTTTTACCAACCCTTAATTTTTAGGATTGGATTTTTCTTAACCCTAGCCCCTTCAGGGTTGTAAGTTTATGAACACTTGGGATTTCAGGGATTGCGTTATGCCAATACTGAGTTTTCAGGGAGCAACGCGTACGAACCCTGAGTGCGATATTCATGTGCCTCACAGCCCTGAAATTTTGGCGATGTCCCCAATCTCTAGAAACATTACCCCCACACACACAGCAACCTACAAAAATTGGCCAAGTCCTAATTGTACAGACATTCCCCCTACACACCCCACAATAATCGACAAATATCGGCTAAGTCCTATGGTTGACATTCCCCCTACACCCGCAACAACCCACAAATAGTCGGCTAAGTCCTAGTAGCCAGAGTAGCACTCTCCTCAACAAAAAAATTGTCGTCCTCGTGTACAGACAGACATTCCCCCTCCCACGCTCTCACAGACATCCCCCTCGATATCGATCCCCCCCTCACCTCCGTTTTGATCCTCGTGCCCCCTCGGTTTCGCTTCCCCGCTCCGTTTAGCCAAACTGTTGTTTTCTAGCAGCATTGGTTCATTTCGTAATTTCCCCCAGGCCCCCAGTTCCAAAAAAAAAAATCCACCACACTTTGACGGTCACAATCGAACGCGATCGTTTCGACGTTTCTCAGCTGTTCATCGTTGGTCTGTCATTAACGGCTCAGATTTGCGCGACCTGAGCTAGTTTTTTTGCTAGCTCAGACGAATTGGGCCCATCTGGAAAAACCCCTGTAAAACCAGAGACGAGCCAAACATAACCCCGGCTTCCAGCAAGGCAGTTCTCGAATGTACTGGGCTTTGAGAGGTGTGGGCTCACAACGCTGAAATTTAGGCGTAGTCCCCAATCCCCAGAGACATTCCCCCCCACACACAACAACCTACAAAAATTGGTGAAGTCCTCAAACATTCCCTCACACACCAAGCAACCCACACAAATCGGCTAAGTCATGTGTCGTACAGACATCCCCCCAACACACCTAACAACCCACAAAAAATAGCTAAGTCTTGATAGGCAGTGACAGCACACAAAAAAACTGGCTTAGTCCTATTGTACACAAGTCTCCCCTCCCACACTCCCACAACCCATAAAAAAGGCTAACGGTCAAGTCATCAATATGAAGAAGGTACCGTAGGTTTCGCAGCTGGCAATTGTTGGAAATATCTCGAGGACTTGAGCGTTTCTGAAGTGTAACACCACACTCGAGGAAGATCGTAACGGGTATGCGAATCAACGGAGGTTACACGAGGGGATGGACAAAGAACACGAAAGGACTCAAAGGGTCGCAACCCGAGGTTGCGACTAACCGTTACAACTGCAAGGATGGTAACCGAAGCTACAATCGAGTCGCTGTGCGACTCGATAACCGCTCTTTCAACTGTATTCTACAAAATGCTTTACTTTCCTACTTTCTATATATTACTGTATGCTTGTCTCTTTTAATCAATCACTTGTTCTCACATACTAGTACAAGGGTTCAACTACTCAACTTCCGCTACACTACTCAAGTCTCCTTTTTACGACTGGGACTTAGTCTCTGAAAGATCCTAAGGGCTTTTTATCAGCCCAACATGGTATCAGAGCTGGACAGAGACCAAACTCCCAACAACTACGCTCTATCTACAGTTAGCACACCAACGACTTCATTGAATTACAAGTCATGGACAACAAGGGCAAGAAGATTTCTACGGGCTCACCCAATGCCAAGACACTCAACCCGGCAACTCTGGACTGCACACTTCAGGACTGCAGACCGAGACCGGCGCTGCTCAAGAAACAACAGGAAGAACACCAGACATGATGACTCCATCACCCTCTTCAAGTGTGGACCCCAACCTCATGGAAAGGTTCTTCAGCTTCATGTCGCACTTCGACCAGCAGCAGCAGACAAGGACACCTGCGCATTCAACACAGAGCAATGGAGGAAACATGGGATTAGCACCAATGAGTCTCGACAACTCATCGTTCGGGCGACACAATCAAGCGCCTACCTTTGCGCCTTATCACTCTTCACCGGGGACGTTCGAGTTCATGCCGCCCCGTGCCCAACCAACAGCAGCTGCATCACAACAGACACCAAACGAGATACTGAGTCTCCAGGCGCAGTTTTCACACGTGATCAAACTGCAGACATCCTCACCGTTCAACGGACACGACTTCTTTACCTGGAGCTTTGAGTTCAAGCTGCTGATGGAGGCTGCGCACCTCTTGGGATACATCAACGGGTCCCTGCCATTTCCAAGCAATGGCA
The DNA here is from genome assembly GCA_027943415.1 of Closterium sp. NIES-67. Taxonomy (NCBI): domain Eukaryota; kingdom Viridiplantae; phylum Streptophyta; class Zygnematophyceae; order Desmidiales; family Closteriaceae; genus Closterium; species Closterium sp. NIES-67. The sequence goes on along the minus strand of BQMB01000849.1, from coordinate 147,936 downwards.
CTGCAAAGGTGCAAGAAATATTTACTTATCAGTCGCTGCTGGCGTACACAGTTCTCCTGCGGAACCTGTCACCACAAGAACAGCAAAGCATCAGAACGTATCGGAACTATGGAAACTCCGCGGAACTCGCATGGCATCATCTCAAGTGTCTCTATCAAGCAAACGACATCGTAACACAAAGCAGACTCATGCAGCAGCTGACAACAATACAGATGAAGACCGGGGAAAAGGCGATGCAGTATATGAGTCACTGCCAGACACTCCGCGACCGCCTGCTTCGGTGCGGAGGTACAATCACTGAAGAAAGCTTCGTAACACTTGTCCTCGCTGGGCTTGGGCCAGAATGGAGAACCACCCGCTCGCTTCTTCGCGCCCACGGAAGAATTTCGGAGATGCACCTCTGCGCCGAGCTTCATGCTGAACAACAAGAGATGGACATGTTTGAAGAAAGGCAACCACGAAACAAGCAGCAACCGTTACTCTTCTATACTCAATGAAGAAACGACAACAACTACAATCAACGCGGCAAGCAAGACCAACACGACACTAGAGGACTTACCATTGTGCCGCCGTTTTGCCACAACTGTCAAACATTTGGACACTCCAAAGTCAACTGCACACGCCCCCGAGCTTATCGTCCAGTAAACCCACAAGTTCCTTCCACTCAAAAAAGTCCACCGAGGCGTCCCTCCGTATCTGCACAAGGCACACAAAACATCATCAATTGCATGGTACGCATCGACAACTGCGCACCAGGATCACCACCCACTTACGCTCCAGACGAAGAAGAACTGCCGCCGCCGCGCTCACAAGGTCTTCAGGTTAACCCGACATACGCTGCAGTTGCCAACGCTGAACCCACCGGGCGAAACACCTGGTTCGTTGATAGCTGCTGTGGCCAACACATGTGTTCTTCCGGGCGCTTCGTGCAGCGAGAGCGACGCCTCAACCGCGATGTCATCATCACCGTCGCCAACAATGAGAACCTGAAAACAAACAGACAAGGAGTGGTTCAGTTGCAGTCCATGGAGACAAACGTTATACTGCAACTCAACAAAGTTCTCCTCGTCGACAATTTGGGATACAATTTACTAAGCGTCAGCCAGCTAATGGCGAAGGGAATTCACTTGGAATGCGACTCGGACGCCAACGAATTTCGCCTTTACCACGGGAAGGGCGGTCTCTTCATCGGTCGCGCTCTTCTGAAATCGGGTGTCTTCATGTTGGATTTCGTCCCCGACCGCGGTACTGCCGACAGCGACGGGATCGTGTCGTTTGCCGCCTGGACGCATCCACCGGATCTTGACCCGACTTCACCCCCGATGGATTCTGGTACTCCAACACAATACCTGCAGCAGAAAGGACCCGAGCGTTAGCACTTATCCGACAAGAAAGACACGTACCAGAAAGTGTCCCACCCGCAACATCACTTGCAGTAGCAGCAACATCACCTAGTCGTGCACCATCACCAGCAGTCCGAGGGCCACCAACCGAAGCAGACCAACTTATGCCAAACGCCCGAGGAGTTTGCCGCAGTCCCGCAATAGTCGTCGCGTTCTTCTCCAACACCAGCTTGTATCAACGCTCCCAAAACCACCGCGCTCCCGACGACATCTGGCACCAACGCCTCGGTCACCCTGCAAATAGTACAGTACTACAAACAATCCAAGCTGGAGTATTAGAAAAGGACGCTCTCCTCACAACGAGCGGGCAAGAGCTTCGACGACCCCGCGCCCGATGCTTCACGTATTCTGAAGCCGATCTTCCACACCAACCCTTTCCGTCGCATCACAATCCAAGTGCACCTGCATACGCACCGATGGAAAAGGTTTACAGCGACATCTTAAACATGCCACGAGACGACAGTGAAGCAGACTTCAACTATGTCATCACGTTCATCAACGCAGCAACAAGATACGTTTGGCACTACAACCTCAAGACACGCGATCAGGCATTCGAAGCCTTCACGACATGGCTCCCCATCGCTGAACGAGAATCAGGAACTCAACTCAAGAGCTTCCAGTCAGACGGGGCACTGGAATACCAGTCACAACGCTTCAGGAACCACTTGGCGGAGAAATGAATCAGACGCCTGGTGTCTCTACCCTACGCTCACCACCAGCAGGGGGTCGTCGAAAGAATGAACCGGACCTTGCAGACGACGATGCGGAAGCTGCTCCTGGGGATGAGACTGCCCAACACGCTTTGGCGTGACGCGATGACTCATGCAGTTCACCTGCACAATTTGTTGTCCTCGTCATCACTTCCCAACAACGCATCACCGCACCTGCTGTGGACGGGAAAACAGGGCAGCACAAAATTGCTTCGAGTCTTCGGCTGCATGGTACAGTACAAACCCCACACAGCATGCGCAGGACGATTCTCCCAACGAGCACGATGGGGACTACACCTCGGCATCGCAAAACATTTTCAAGCATGGAAACTCCTCGACATACAAGACAAAAACACCATGGCCTCACGTGATGTGATCTTCTATGAGCGACTGACGCTGCAGCATTACCTGGACAACATTGCAAACACAGAAGACCCCGCGAATGGCTTCGAGGGCCTTCGGTCCTTCGCCGACCGTGCTGCCGAGGCTGACGCAGAAGGAGAAGACGAACCTGGAGCTTCGGAAGCTGCCGGACCACTCCCTTTCTGCTCCGTGCCTGTTCCACTCAACGACGACAATCCTCTCGATAGTAACAACCTCGACACCTATTACCACTTCGCTGACCAAGGTTACGTTACACCTCAACCAGTCGACACGAATGTCTCATAACGCATCGGACCAAATTTCTTACCTGATCCAGAAGATGGTGACGAAGCAGCCTATTCCGGGAATGAAAATTCCCCTCGACACACACCCACGGGCCTGCAGATACTTGGATTATGGGTCTCCGTCCAGCACCTGCCGCCGCCGTCTCCGCGCGAGCCAACGACTCTGTCGCAGGCTCTGGGGGGGGACCATAAGGCAAAATGGAAGGAGGCAATGGAAAAGAAACTGAAAGCTCTGCAAGACCGAAATACATGGAAGCTGGTACCTGCAACAAACATCAACGGGAAGAACGTACTCTCGGGAAAGTGGGTGTACCGCATCAAGACTAATGCGGATGGCTCCATCGAACGATTCAAGGCTCGCTGGGTCATACGAGGATTCGATCAGAGATACGGAACCGACTACACAGAAACATTCGCCCCAGTCTCCCGTCACACCTCCTTGCGCATTCTATTCGCCGTCGCGGCCACGAAGAAACTACCACTGCTCCAGATCGACGTCGCAAACGCCTTCCTGTACGCACCTGTGGACGCCGAAATCTTCGTCGAGCAGCCCCACGGATTCATCGACGACCCCACAAAAGTATGCCAGCTGATAAAATCCCTCTACGGGATCAAGCAAGCTCCGCGGCTTTGGCAGCAGCATCTTCACGGCCGCCTCGTCAGAATCGGGTTCCTACAGCTGCCGCATGACAAAGGCATGTACCGACTACAGAAGGAAGGGGGTTTTATCCTACTCATCGTCTACGTCGATGACCTGCTCTACATCGGCTCCACTACTGACATCGCCACCTGGTTCGAAGGGGAGCTAAGAAGTGACTTGACACTCACGGTGTCTGACACCGTGACCCAGTACCTGGGTCTGAACGTCGTCGAAGACAACCGGCGTTCTACCTACATGCTGGAAAGTACGCAGGCATTGTCGCGAAGAAATTCGGACTAACGCCGACTACAGTCACGACTCCCTACCGCTACGGGAACAACAACACCTCCGCAAAACTCCCCGCGAAGCAAATCCAGGAGTATCAGCAGAAGCTCGGCTGCCTACTATTCGCAGCAGTAACTTGCCGACCGGACCTATCTTACAGCGCGAGCCAACTAGCGACGCATCTGAAGCAACCGGAACAAGAAGATCTCGAGGAATTAAATCGGGCACTGCTCTACTTCATTTCTACGCCGACGACCGGACTTACCTACAGTAAAGCAACGACTTCATCCGTACAACTACTCGGATACGTCGACGCCGACCACACGGGAGACAGGGAAAATCAACGCTCAAGGACGGGCTACATCTACCGACTAGAGCCTATCGAGACTATCTCCTGGCAGTCGAGCAAACAGGAACTAATCGCACAATCTTCGGCTGAAACAGAATATATCGCGCTCTGCACTGCGACCAAGGAAGGACTTTACCTGCGAGAGTTGCTCGAGGAAGCAAAGATTGCAACCCTGCCCGTCTTCTCACTCTTCTGCGACAACCAATCTGCGATCAAAATCGCGAACAAAGACGGTTTCGCCAACCGAACCAAGCACATCGCCCTGCGGTATTTCTTCGCCAAAGATGAAATCGCGAAGGGGAGACTTCAACTCAGTTACTGCCCTACGACAGAAATGGCTGCAGACTACCTGACGAAGAAACTGGCGAAAGCAAAGTTCGATTACTGCATGCTACTGACCGGGCAGATAAACGTCACCGAATCCAGACACGGCAACACTCCAGAAACGAAGGGGAGTGTTGGAAATATCTCGAGGACTTCGTAACGGGTATGCGAGTCAACGGAGGTTACACGAGGGGATGGACAAAGAACACGAAAGGACTCGAAGGGTCGCAACCGGAGGTTACGACTGACCGTTACAACTGCAAGGATGGTAACCGAAGCAACAATCGAGTCGCTGTGCGACTCGATAACCGCTCTTTCAACTGTATTCTACAAATTGCTTTACTTTCCTACTTTCTATATATTGCTGTGTGCTTGTCTCTTTTAATCAATCACTTGTTCTCACATACTAGTGCAAGGGTTCAACTACTCAACTTCCGCTGCACTACTGGGACTTAGTCTCTGAAAGATCCTAAGGGCTTTTTATCAGCCCAACAGCAATGAACCTAACCCTAAATTTCAAGGGTACTAGCGACAATGTCCCATTCTTAAGGAAACTTTTGTTATTGCCCGTGTGGTCAACTGAAAGTCCATCAAACTTTGACGGCCACGATCAATCGCAAACGTTTCGACAAATTTCAGTCGTTAGATGATCGCGTATGATTAACGTCCTCGATTCGCCCATGGCGCTGCAAGCGCGCGACGTTTCTACCACTGCCCCATTCGCCTCGATCCCCACCTCTCCCTCCGTTTCGCTTCTCCCATTCAGGGCTGACTTTTTCAGACTATTTACTCTGATTAGTCTGAAATCTCAGACCTGTTTTTTGACCAAACCTGAATTTCCAGATAAGGCATTTACCCAATCCTGATCCCTTAAGAGTACGATTCTAGGGATCCTGAGAAAATCAGAGTTGTCGCTAACCCAGTACTGAGTTTTCAGAGCACAGCGCGTACAGACCTTGACTCATTACCTGTACAGTACCAACCTTCGAAAAAATTGGTGAAGTCCCCAATCGCTAGAGACATGCCCCACACACCCCACAACCCCTAAAAATTTTCGGCCAAGTCCCCGAACCCTAGAGACAACCCCACACCCCACAACCCATCTAAAATTTTGGCGAAGTCCCGGAACGCTAGAGACATCCCCCACACACCCCACAACCCACCCTAAATTTCGACTAAGTCATGTTGTTAGATACAGTCCTCCCTAATACCTGGAACAACCCAGAAGTTTTGAATGAGACTTTCACCTTTTTTTTTTTTAACTTCATTGAAATGAGAGTAAATTCCGCATTTTTTACATAGGGAAATTCTCGCCAGTTGCCAGTTTGGCCAACTGAAAGTCTAACAAAATGTAACGGTCACGATCGTTTGCGATCGTTTCGACGTATATCAATCGTTCGATGTTTTGTAGTGATTAACGTCCAAGATTTCCCAACCGGGACGCTGCAAGGGCGCGAAATTTCTCCCACCGTCCTATTCCCCAGTGTTGAAAGTACATCAAAAGACTTAAGCGTTTCTCAAGTATAACACTACACTCGAGGAAGATTGCAAGGGGTACGCGAGTCAACGGAGGTTACACGAGGGGGCGGACAAAGAACACGAAGGGTTTGGGACTCAAAGGGTCGCAACTGGAGGTTGCGACTGACCGTTACAACAGCACGGATGGTAACCGAAGCGACAATCGAGTCGCTGTACGACTCGATAAACCGCTACTGCAACTGTACTCTACAACTGTTTCTTATCTTCTATATATTGCTGTATGTTTGCCTTCTTTTATTAATCACTTGTTCTCACATACTAGTACAAGGGTTCAACCGTCTCAACTTCCGCTGCACTACTCAAAGTCTCAAGTCTCCACAGCTGGGACTTAGTCTCTGAAAAGATCCTAAGGGCTTTTTCTCAGCCCAACACCCAGCTTCCCCCCTCCCTGCCGTTTCGATTCCCCCCTTCCCTCCATTTTCGCTTCCCCCCTCCCCTCCGTTTCGATCATTTCCCCCTTCCCCTCCGTTTCGCTTCCCCCATCCACTCCGTTTCGACCGCCCCCCCCTTCCCCCCCTCCCCTCCGTTTCGCTTCCCCCCTCCCCTCCATTTTGATTCCCTCCCCATTTCCCCGTCAGTTTCGATTCCCCCTCTCCTCAGTTTCGATTTCCGTGGCAGTGCGATTTTACCCCCTCGGTTTTTAGGAATGACTTCCCCGTTTCCCACATCGACTACGCAAAACGAGGGTATGACAAGGTTGCTGGTTGGGGGGGGGCGCGGGCTGTGGGAGGATTTTTAATGCTGCAAGGGACTTAGCCAATTTTTTGGGAGGTGTAGGAGGTGTTGTGGTAAATGAAGTTTCGCATTCCTGCAAGTTCCGTTTTCAGTGTAGTTATCAGTATCGAGTTTCTCAGTAAGGAAACAAGTCCGAGTGCTGACGTCAGCGAAGCATCGCGGGTCTCGGGATGACGTCACATACCGCTTCAGTTACGCGAATAGGCGTAACGAGTCGTTTCAGTCACGCGAACAGTCGCGACCCTATAGTATGATGAATAGGTCGCATAGCGCGATAGCGACGAACAGATACATTAGCGAACAGGTACTTTCCCTAGAGCTATAAATCCTTGTAATGCCTTTCTATTATTAACCTTTTATTTTCAAGGAAGATATTAGTCACGAACACGAGGAAATTCTGCAACTTGCTCCTGAAAATTTCTTCGACGCTACAACTACTCTCGACAAGCCTTCAGGAACATCTTCAACTACCACTCTACCAGAGAAAGGTTATGCACTCTCAAGGTTTTTCTTACCTTCATATTTCATACTCTTACTCCTTGCTTGGCTGGCCATAGCACCAAGCGAGCTCAGTACACCGCTGCCGATTTTCCTATCCTACAGAGAAGCCGCTTACCACACTACGACCTCCAGCGACTACAAGAAAGGCATGGGCATCAACTGCTACCCAACCCCTCGTCATCACGTTCAACAATGCAACGAAGCAGAAATGTTGAACAGTAACTTACACGAGCTACGTGAACAGCTGCGAGTACTGCTGACTCAACAAATTTCTCCGCCCGTCACTTCACGATTCTCTGTCAAGCCTCCGGATGTTGTCGAGGCTCCTCTCCACTATGTGCAACACTCTCGTGGTTTTGCATTCGTCCCCTTTGGCCTTGCCACGTTCATTGGCGCAACCCCAACCACTTTCAACCCGACTCATTTTTACTCTGCCGAAGTGAGGGGGGGAAGGAGGATCTGTTCAAATTATATAAGTTATAATTTATATAGGCTTGGTAGGTTGTTACTGAACCTTTCTGTAGGGGGTACAAACCCCTCCTTGTACTCCCCTCTCTTCCTAATCCAGTTCTCTTTTCTCTCGACACTCTCGTCCAGCTCCTAGCTAAACCCCGCCGCCACATTCATGGCGGCCTTGTTCCTGCCTAGTATCCTAGCCTAGTGTTACTTTAACATGGTATCGAGAGCAGGACGTCCTTCCTGGGCCTGCTCCCCTCCGTGCTTCCGCTGTGTTCTCGTTTACTGCCTTCCGACTTCCTGCCGTGCCGCCGTGGCGACCATGCCCGTTCCTGCCGTGCCGTCGCGTCGTGAAGCGTGGCGTCGACGCCACACTGCTGTGACGGCGCCGTGCTTACCATCGCAGCGGCGACGTCCCACCGCTGCATCGACGCCGCGATGTGTAGGCGTCGTAATGCTGCCGTGGCAGCGTCGTCGGACGGCAGCTTGCCGCGCGACGTTCATGGCGCCGCCACACCTGCTGCCCGCACGCCAGCCTCAAGCGTGAGGCTGGACCACGCCCCGCCCCCCTTCCCCTGTGTCCTGTATCTTGCCGCAGCTGACGGCTGATTCCCGCCGGCCGTCCCACCCTCGCGGGGTCTGGCCACGTCACCGAGAGGTGCGGGTGCCGCCGCCGCCGCCGCTGTTGTCGAAGCCGCCGCCGCCGCCGCTGTCGCCGCTTGCGTCGGGGCCATGCAGCCGCACGCCGCCGCCGCCGCCGCTGTCGACACTGCCGCCGCTGCCGCCGTCGCCGCCGCAGCCCCTGCGGTCGACGTCGCCGCCTCACGCACCGTGGGGTCGACCGCCCTAGTGTCGCTGTCCCTGTGGCTGGAATGGGGGTGCTAGGTTAGGGGGTGTGTGGTGTGTTGGGTGGGTGTGTGACTACCAAGCCTAGGGGGTGTGTTCAAATTATATAAGTTATAATTTATATAGGCTTGGTAGGTTGTTACTGAACCTTTCTGTAGGGGGTACAAACCCCTCCTTGTACTCCCCTCTCTTCCTAATCCAGTTCTCTTTTCTCTCGACACTCTCGTCCAGCTCCTAGCTAAACCCCGCCGCCACATTCATGGCGGCCTTGTTCCTGCCTAGTATCCTAGCCTAGTGTTACTTTAACAGGATCTACACGCACTTCGTCAAAGCCAAAATTCGTCATCAACAAGGGAAGAACGCGATTGGTCTACCATTTGACCAATGGAATGACCGCCGACTACTTACAGCACATGAAGTTTACACGTCAGAAGATTCCAAATTGCAGATTTCATTCGCCGGACTCCAACCACGACGTGACTACATCAAACTTCCAGGAATGAAGGGGAGTGTTGTGATAAATGAAGTTTCGCATTCCTGCAAGTTCCGTTTTCAGTGTAGTTAGCAGTATCGAGTTTCTCAGTAAGGAAACAAGTCCGAGTGCTGACGTCAGCAAAGCATCGCGGGTCTCGGGATGACGTCACAGGCGAATAGGTACATTAGCGAACAGGTACTTTCCCTAGAGCTATAAATCCTTGTAATGCCTTTCTATTATTAACCTTGACTTTCCACAGAATTATGTGCTCAGGTTATTCAACCTTCGACTACCCACAAGTTCATGTGCTCAGGTTCACTCTGATAAGACTTCCGCTGTCTAACTAGTCTACCATTCCAGCAAAGATCCTTGGTTAAGTACTCGTGTTAGCAGATTCTATACTTAGTCTCCTGCAACACCAGACGATTTACTTCAGGAGGGAGGGATGTTTCTCGCTGTGGGGGTGTTTCCCGTGTGTGACTCTGGTTGTACGTCCTGGACCCTGAAAAAATCAGACTCGCTGAGTTCTGGACACTGACATTTCAGACTACAAAAATTTCGGCTGAAGGCCCTTCAGACTATTTTTTTTTTGGGGGGGGTTGGCTCAGAGTGCCTTTTTTTGAAACGTCAGCCCTGCTCCCATTCCTCTACTGTATTTCAAACCACCCCCCCCCCCTCCTTTTTCCCTCCCCGTTTCGCTTCCTCTCTTCCCCTATGTTTCCATCCTCCCCCTTCCCCTCCGTTTCGCTCTCCCCCTCCCCTCGGTTTGATTCCCTCCCCTTTTTCCCCCAATTTTTTATTCCCCCCTCGTGTTGAAGGCAACCCTGAACGCGTTCGGTGAACCCTGGGATTTTCAGGGTTCTAGATTTCTGAACACTTACAAATCAGGGTAGGCAATTTTTGAAAACTGAGCCCTCAGGGTTTTTTTTTTTTTTTTTTTTTTTTTTGTCGACAACTCAGGGGGTTTTTTTTTTAAAACGTCAGGCCTGGTATCAACGTATATATATTATATACATATTTGTGTAGGCTTGGTAGGTGTTAGGTGTTCTACAAATGACTGGATCCTATTGTAGAGGGTACAATATGTCAAACATGTGTATTTTTCATGTTTGTATAGACTGTGTAGGGTCGCGTCTTAGAGGGTACAACACTTAGGTATATCTGTGTGTACTCTCACTCTATCATCATTCACTTCTCTAATTTTGATATGGTATCACGCGTAGATTAGGATCCCCCCCCCACCTACCGCTTCCGCTCCCCCCCCCCCCCTAGCCCCGTCGTGCCCCTAGCCCCGTCGCGACCACCCCTAGCCCCGTCGCGCCCCTTCCTGGGCCCCGTAGCGCCCCTCCTGGGCCCCGTCGCGCCCTTCCTGGGCCCCGTCGCGCCCCTCCCAGGCCCCGTCGCGCCCCTCCTGGGCCCCGTAGTGCCCCTCCTGGGCCCCGTCGCGCCCCTCCTAGGCCCCGTAGCGCCCCTCCTGGGCCTCGTCGCGCCCCTCCTGGGCTCCGTAGCGCCCCTTCTGGGCCCCGTCGCGCCCCTCCTGGGCCCTGTAGCGCCCCTCCTGGGCCCCGTCGCGCCCTTCCTGGGTGTGAGAGTACGACCCCGTTACACCACTTGTCCCTTTTCTTATTTCCTTCCTCGTTCATTGCTCTTATCTCATTTGGTTTCCTATTCTCCCTTTTCCCTTAACCTTTGGTTTATCCTGCTATTGTAATTATATCACCGACCAGGCTTGGGATGTACTGGTGCGCTATCTGGCGTAATCCTGCCGTAATCCCTTAAAGCCAATGGCCTCGCGTGGCTATACGCAGGGTGATTCTATCTTCTAGAAGGGTCTATTCCTTTAGGATAAGATAAACCTGGTTACCTGATGTACTTTGGAAGTATAAAAGCGCCTTGTACTAATCGATAGTGCAACCTTTCCTCGACACATTCGATCCTGTGACACTTGGTATCAGAGCTTTTTTCACTCGACCGCGCTCAGCTAAGCAGCAGCAGCTGGGATCCTGCCTCGAAAAACCGCCGGGGGCGACCAATTTGACGCCGATTCTGGTAAGCACCAGCTCCGCGATTTTCGAATTACCCCCTCCGTGCGTGTTTTGAACAGGATGGCAACCTTCGACAACGCCGAGGTTACCCAGCAGCTCTTCGCGCGCATCGCAGCCCTTCAGGAGGAAATGCGAGCGGATCGCGAAGCGTGGCGAAACCAGTTCGAGCGAGTAACTCGACTCGCCGGAGCGCAGCACGAGACGACAACGGCGACGACGCAGCAGTCGCAGCAGTTTCTCGAGGCTCCAAAACCGCGCCCACCTGAGCCGTTCGATCCGAGCGATCGAAACTCCGACGCCCGCAGATGGATCGCCGGGATGGAGATTTACTTCGCAGCCGTCGGATGGAGCTCGCCAGTCTGGGACGGACAACGTGTACGACTCGCGGCGACACTGATGCGAGGGCCGGCACTCGAGTGGATTGGCGGCAACAGTACTTTCATCCACGGTGAAGCCACGTGGCAGCAGTTCCGCACCGACCTGCTGAAACGATTCGAGCCGATAAATTCGAGTTTCCTTGCCCGGGAAAAAAATCATCGACACCGACAGTTCGGGAGTGTAGCGCAGTACACGCAGCAAATGGAAGAATTTTATAACCGCATTCCCGACCTGACCGAAGGGGAAAAAGTACAATCATACCTCGCCGGGCTGAAGACCGAAGTCAAACGACAAGTCGCTGCGTCAAACTACGCGAGCTATAGTGACGTCGTTTCGGCAGCGGAGCCCTTCGACATGGTCAACGCCGGAACACGACGGACGCACGTCGACAGTACGCGACAGGGCGACCGCTCGGCTCACCCCACGTTCGCCGACCCGATGGAAGTCGACAGATTCGAGGGGCGGCCACGTCCGAAAAACACCAACTACACGTGTGATTTTTGCGGGGTGCCGGGCCACCGAATCTTCGACTGCAGCAAAATGAAGACCGCACGCGCAGAGTATCGGGCACGCAACAGTGGCGGAAATCTTTCGGCCAATAAGAAGAAAAAAAAACGGGAGTCGCCAGTGATTGCGGATCTAGCTGGCGAAAATAAAAAGATCCGAAAGCGGCCGCGGGATTCCGGGAAAATCAACTTCGACGAAGCTGATTCGACGCGAGAAGGAGGAAGTGATGGGGGAAAATCTCCACCCCACGACCAGTCCTCGCCAGGGAAAATCGCCGAGGGAAAATATGACTCCGCGGAAACAGACTCTGCCGAGACGGGGAAACTCCTTGAAGACCCAAGAAATTATAAGAATTCGTTAAAGTTATCTTATAAAGATGCTTTAATGAAAACTTATGAATTTCGCGGGGCTAGAGCCTTGGAGAAATTCCGGGAGGGACTCCAAAAGAAGCAGACAGCTGTGGAGATTATACCGGTACCGGAAAACTTGGGGACCAAATTAAGGAGTGTGGAAAGAAGCCGACCTTTCCACGGAGTCAACGTCCTCTCCCGACACCAGCCCACAACGACTACCCGTTCCCCAGGGAAGACGTCGGTGGAGCTGAAGCAGCTCAAGAGGAAGCTGGGGGTCTACAAGAAGCTGCACAAACCCCGAACTCCTCCTACGGATGCATCCAGTTCTTCGGTATCAGTGACGCGCACAGTCGTCAAAGAAACTCCGGGCCCTGGAGAAGAGCCATTCTCCAAGCAGCCTCGGCCAGCTGCCAGCTCAGGAGTAGATAGCAGCACACAGGTGTGTACGGAGTATTGGGATGTACCCTATGACCCAGTCAATGAAACTATCTTTGGGTACTCCGATCAACGACTGCCCCTCGTGCTCGAGGTCATCTGCAAAGGACGACGCCTCCAAGCACTCGTGGACAGCGGAGCATCACACACCGTCTGCAACAAGGCAGTAATCGACCGACTACGGGGAGAGTACAAGCCTTCAGGATTCTCTGCAACGATGGTGGACGGCAGCAAGTTACCAGTACACGGCGAAGCAGTGCTACACCTACAAATCGGACCACTGCGCTGGAGACCTGCACTCCCCATCACCAACATCAAAGGGCTTGACTTGATCTTCGGGCGAGACTTCCTGAAAAGATTCAACCCCGAGATCAACTGGGTGAACCGCACCGCAAGCATCTACAACAATGGACGGAGAATACAGCTACCCAAATGGGACGATACTAGAGATATCCCAGTGGAGACACTCGCACGATTCGAGAAGGACGTAAAACGGACCGACACCGGGTTCCTGGCGATAGCAACAGAGGTGGAAAATGACGGAGAGAAAGCCTCGGAAACTCCATAAAAAATCAAGGAATTACTGAAGGAGTTCCAAGACATTCTTCCTGACGATCTTCCGAACGAGCTACCGCCATACCGAACGCATCAACACGAGATCGTGGAGGAACCGGGTTCGAAGCCGACCTTCCGAGCACCATACCGGCTCAGCCCTACGGAGCTGACTGACATGAAAAAACAGATCGACTATCTCCTAGCCAAAGGACTCATCCGGCCATCCACTTCGCCATACGGTGCCCCAGTACTCTTCACCCCGAAACCGGACGGAAGCCTGCTGTGAGAGTACGACTCCGTTACACCACTTGGCCTTTCCATATTTCCTTTCTATTTCATTCCTCTTTTTATCCTCATTCATTTGGTCTTTATCTCATCTCATTTGGTTTCCTATTCCTCATTTTCCATTATCCTTTGGTTTCTTCCTTTATTATAATTATATCACCGACCAAGCATGGAATGTTCTAGACACGCTATCTAGCGTAATCCTGTCGTAATCTCTTAAAGCCAATAGCCTCGCGTGGCTATACGCAGGGTGATTCTATCTTCTAGAAGGGTCTATTCCCTTAGGATAAGATAAACCTAGTTCCCTGATGTACTCTGGAAGTATAAAAGCACCTTGTACTGATCGATAGTGCAACCTTTCCTCGACACATTCGATCCTGTGACACTTGGTAATCAGAGCTTTTCTCACTCGGCCGCGCTCAGCTAAGCAGCAGCAGCGGGGATCCTGCCTCGAAAAACCGCCGGGGGCGACCAATTCGACGCCGATTCTGGTAAGCACCAGCTCCGCGATTTTCGAATTACCCCCTCCGTGCGTGTTTTGAACAGGATGGCAACCTTCGACAACGCCGAGGTTACCCAGCAGCTCTTCGCGCGCATCGCAGCCCTTCAGGAGGAAATGCGAGCAGATCGCGAAGCGTGGCGAAACCAGTTCGAGCGAGTAACTCGACTCGCCGGAGCGCAGCACGAGACGACAACGGCGACGACGCAGCAGTCGCAGCAGTTTCTCGAGGCTCCGAAACCGCGCCCACCTGAGCCGTTCGATCCGAGCGATCGAAACTCCGACGCCCGCAGATGGATCGCCGGGATGGAGATCTACTTCGCAGCCGTCGGATGGAGCTCGCCAGTCTGGGACGGTCAACGTGTACGACTCGCGGCGACACTAATGCGAGGGCCGGCACTCGAGTGGATTGGCGGCAACAGCACCTTCATCCACGGTGAAGCCACGTGGCAGCAGTTCCGCGCCGACCTGCTGAAAGGATTCGAGCCGATAAATTCAGGTTTCCTTGCCCGCGAAAAAATTCATCGCCATCGACAGTTCGGGAGTGTAGCACAGTACACGCAGCAGATGGAAGAATTTTATAACAGAATTCCCGACCTGACCGAAGGGGAAAAAGTACAATCGTACCTCGCCGGGCTGAAGACCGAAGTCAAACGACAAGTCGCAGCGTCAAACTACGCGAGCTACAGTGACGTCGTTTCGGCAGCGGAGCGCTTCGACATGGTCAACGCCGGAACACGACGGACGCACGTCGGCAGTACGCGACAGGGCGACCGCTCGGCTCACCCCACGTTCGCCGACCCGATGGAAGTCGACAGATTCGAGGGGCGGCCACGTCCGAAAAACACCAACTACACGTGTGACTTTTGCGGGGTGCCGGGCCACCGAATCTTCGACTGCAACAAAATGAAGGCCGCACGCGCAGAGTATCGGGCACGCAACAGTGGCGGAAATCTTTCGGCCAATCAGAAGACAAAAAACGGGAGTCGCCAGTGATTGCGGATCTAGCTGGCGAAAATATAAAGATCCGAAAGCGGCCGCGGGATTCCGGAAAAATCAACTTCGACGAAGCTGATTCGACGCGAGAAGGAGGAAATGATGGGGGAAAATCTCCACCCCACGACCAGTCTTCGCCAGGGAAAATCGCCGAGGAAAAATACGACTCCGCGAAAAAAGACTCTGCCGAGACAGGGAAACTCCTTGAAGACCCAAGAAATTATAAGAATTCGTTAAAGTTATCTTATAAAGATGCTTTAATGAAAACTTATGATGTTCGAGGGGCTAGAGCCTTGGAGAAAATACGGGAGGGACTCCAAAAGAAGCAGACAACTGTGGAGATTATACCGGTACCGGACAACTTGGGGACCAAATTAAGGAGTGTGGAAAGAAGCCGACCTTTCCACGGAGTCAACGTCCTCTCCCGACACCAGCCCACAACGACTACCCGCTCCCCAGGGAAGACGTCGGTGGAGCTGAAGCAGCTCAAAAGGAAGCTGGGGGTCTACAAGAAGCTGCACAAACCCCGAACTCCTTCTACGGATGCATCCAGTTCTTCGGCATCAATGACGCGCACAGTCGTCAAGGAAACTCCGGGCCCTGGAGAAGAGCCGTTCTCCAAGCAGCCTCGGCTAGCTGCCAGCTCAGGAGTAGACAGCAACACCAAGGTGTGTACGGAATATTGGGATGTACCCTATGACCCAATCAATGAAACTATCTTTGGGTACTCCGAGCAACGACTGCCCCTCGTGCTCGAGGTCATCTGCAAAGGACGACGCCTCCAAGCACTCGTGGACAGCGGAGCGTCACACACCGTCTGCGACAAGGCAATGATCGACCGACTCCGGGAAGAGTACAAGCCTTCAGGATTCTCTGCAACGATGGTGGACGGCAGCAAGTTACCAGTACACGGCGAAGCAGTGCTACATCTACAAATCGGACCACTGCGCTGGAGACCTGCACTCCCCATCACCAACATCAAAGGGCTTGACTTGATCTTCGGGCGAGACTTCCTGAAAAAATTCAACCCCGAGATCAACTGGGTGAACCGCACCGCAAGCATCTACAACAATGGACGGAGAGTACAGCTACCCAACTGGGACGATACAGGAGATATCCCAGTGGAGACACTCGCACGATTCGAGAAGGATGTGAAGCGGACCGACACCGGGTTCCTGGCGATAGCAACAGAGGTGGAGAATGACGGAGAGAAAGCCTCGGAAACTCCAGGAAAAATCAAGGAATTACTGAAGGAGTTCCAAGACATTCTTCCTGACGATCTTCCGAACGAGCTACCGCCATACCGAACGCATCAACACGAGATCGTGGAGGAACCGGGTTCGAAGCCGACCTTCCGAGCACCATACCGGCTCAGCCCTACGGAGCTGACCGACATGAAGAAGCAGATCGAGTATCTCCTAGCCAAAGGACTCATCCGACCATCTACTTCGCCATACGGTGCCCCAGTACTCTTCACACCGAAACCGGACGGAAGCCTGCGCATGTGCATCGACTACCGAGCTCTTAACAAGCAGACCATCAAGAATAAATATCCGATACCGCGAATCGATGACCTGCTTGACCAGCTTCGGGGAGCTACGGTATTTTCCAAACTGGATCTGCGGTCCGGATACTGGCAAATACGGATGGCGGACAACTCTATCCACAAAACTGCTTTCCGAACTCGGTACGGATCGTACGAGTATTTGGTCATGCCGTTCGGACTCACCAACGCGCCGGCAACGTTCCAAGCCGAAATGAATCACATTCTACGACCACTTCTGGACGAATGCGTGGTGGTGTACCTGGACGACATACTCATCTACTCGCGCGACATGAAGCAGCACGTCGAACACCTGCGACGCGTCTTCGAAATTCTTCGACGAGAACGATTCTACGTCAAACTGTCCAAGAGCGAATTCGCCCTGGAGAAAGTCCAATTTCTAGGACACTTGGTGAGCGCTCAAGGAGTTCACGTCGACCCCAAGAAAGTCGAAGCCGTACGTACGTGGAAGACACCCGAGAACGTGAAGGAGTTGCAGCAGTTCCTAGGCTTCGCTAATTACTACAACAGGTTCGTGCCACAGTATGCGAAACTCGCGGCACCACTCACGAATCTGCTGAAGAAGAACACGCCCTACAAATGGGAGACGAAGCACCAGGAAGCCGTGGAGCAACTGAAACAAGCACTAACATCCGCACCGGTACTCATCTTGCCAGATCCCGAACGTGACTACGTCATTGAAGCAGACGCCAGTGATCAGGCCGTGGGTGCAGTCTTAATGCAAGACCAGGGGAATGGACTGCAACCAATTGCCTACCTCAGCAAGAAACTGCACGGGGCAGAACTCAACTACCCGATACACGACAAAGAGGCTCTTGCTATCATCATCGCCTTCAAAGCGTGGAGATGCTATCTCGAAGGACGAAGAACAACCGTCTACACCGACCACTGCAGCCTGAAATATTTGAAGACACAACCAACCCTTTCCAGGCGGCAGGTCCGGTGGATCGACTTCCTCGAGACACACTTCCACTACGACATCGTGTACAAGCCCGGCCACAAGAACAAAGCAGACGCTCTCAGCCGGCCTGCACACGTTGCCGCGATTCAGGTCGAAGGGATGAATCCACTACTCAAGGGACTCTTCACCCACGGGTACGCCATCGACCCCGAAATTTCCTTGGCAGAAAAGCGACATCTGCTACAGTGGGACAGTGACATCGCGTACCGGAAAGGATCAACAAAAATCTGGGTACCCAATTACCCTCCTTTGCGCCAGTTACTACTCGAAGAATACCACGACGTCCTGTACGCCGGACACTTCGGTAGCAACAAGACGCTCACCGGTATCGCCAAACACTACTACTGGCCCCATATGGCAGACGACGTCCAGAAATTCGTCACCTCGTGTGATACATGTCAGCGGATGAAGAGCAGCAAGCAGAAAAAGGCGGGACTACTGCAGCCTCTTCCTGTCCCAGAACAACCATGGCAAGTGGTTAGCCTGGACTTCATCACCGGGTTACCACGTACCTCCAGCGGTCATGACGCCATCCTTGTCGTCATTGACAAGTTCTCCAAAATGGGACACTTCATCCCGACACACACGACGGCACGCACCGAGGAGACAGCACGGCTCTTCGTTCGTCACATCATCTCACAGCATGGCATCCCAACTACACTCATCTCCGACCGAGACCCCAAGTTC
Organism: Closterium sp. NIES-67; assembly: GCA_027943415.1. Taxonomy (NCBI): domain Eukaryota; kingdom Viridiplantae; phylum Streptophyta; class Zygnematophyceae; order Desmidiales; family Closteriaceae; genus Closterium; species Closterium sp. NIES-67. Next base: position 129,740 of record BQMB01000849.1, on the reverse strand, counting down.
ACTAGCAAGTTCTGGAAGGAACTTATGTCTCTGCTCGGCACCAAACTCGCCATGTCATCCGCATACCATCCGCAGACAGACGGACAGACCGAGCGCCTCAACCAAATTGTTGAGCAACTCCTCCGAGCAGCCTGCAAGGACGACATCTCCAAATGGGACTTGCACCTGCCCGTACTCGAGTTTGCTTACAACAATGCCACACATGCCGCTACTGGACAGACGCCGTTCTTCCTCTGCTACGGACGCCACCCACTCACACCACAAAAACCGACAGCATCACCTACAGTCCAACCCGCACATGATTTCATTACAACCATGCATCAACTTTGGGATCGGACCCATAAGCGCCTCCTTGACATTCAACAGCAACAGAAGCGCCAGGCCGATCGCCATCGCAACGACCACACCATTTCCGTGGGAGACCAGGTGCTCCTCGACACCCGCAACCTGGACATCAGCCATCTCCCATCTAAACTTCGACCTCGCTTCTGCGGGCCTTTCCTCTTTGAAGCACAGGTCACTCCTGTTACCTTCCGCTTACGCCTGCCAGCTACCTGGAAGATTCACAACGCCTTCCACGTCCAACTTCTGAAGCCCTATCGGGACCCGAACACAATTTTCGTCGGACGTCAGCCGCCGCCGCCGCCGCCCGTCCTCGTCCAGAACGAACCCGAGTACGAGGTTGAGTCCGTGCTTGCACATCGTCGTCGTCGGAATGGCACCGTGGAGCTTCTCATCCGTTGGAAGGGTTATGATCCTTCTGAGGACAGCTGGGTACCTGAGTCCGACATGGGTAACGCCCGTCGTCCTCTGCATGACTACCTTGTCAAGCAGGGTGTTACTTCTACCACCCAGCTTTGAGGGGGGGAAGTGTGAGAGTACGACTCCGTTACACCACTTGGCCTTTCCATATTTCCTTTCTATTTCATTCCTCTTTTTATCCTCATTCATTTGGTCTTTATCTCATCTCATTTGGTTTCCTATTCCTCATTTTCCATTATCCTTTGGTTTCTTCCTTTATTATAATTATATCACCGACCAAGCATGGAATGTTCTAGACACGCTATCTAGCGTAATCCTGTCGTAATCTCTTAAAGCCAATAGCCTCGCGTGGCTATACGCAGGGTGATTCTATCTTCTAGAAGGGTCTATTCCCTTAGGATAAGATAAACCTAGTTCCCTGATGTACTCTGGAAGTATAAAAGCACCTTGTACTGATCGATAGTGCAACCTTTCCTCGACACATTCGATCCTGTGACACCTGCGCATGTGCATCGACTACCGAGCTCTTAACAAGCAGACCATCAAGAATAAATATCCGATACCGCGAATCGATGACCTGCTTGACCAACTTCGGGGAGCTACGGTTTTTTCCAAACTGGATCTGCGGTCCGGATACTGGCAGATACGGATGGCGGACAACTCTATCCACAAAACTGCTTTCCGAACTCGGTACGGATCGTACGAGTATTTGGTAATGCCATTCGGACTCACCAACGCACCGGCAACGTTTCAAGCCGAGATGAACCACATTCTACGACCACTTTTGGACGAGTGCGTGGTGGTGTACCTGGACGACATCCTCATCTACTCGCGCGACATGAAGCAGCACGTCGAGCACCTACGACGCGTCTTCGAAATTCTTCGAAGAGAACGGTTCTACATCAAACTGTCCAAGAGCGAATTCGCCCTCGAGAAGGTCCAGTTCCTAAGACACCTGGTGAGCACTCAAGGAGTTCACGTCGACCCCAAGAAAATCGAAGCCGTACGTACGTGGAAGACACCCGAGAATGTGAAGGAGTTGCAGCAGTTCCTAGGCTTCGCTAATTATTACAACAGGTTCGTGTCACAGTATGCGAAACTCGCAGCACCGCTCACGAATCTGCTGAAGAAGAACACGCCCTACAAATGGGAACCAATGGACCAGGAAGCCGTGGAGCAGCTGAAACAGGCACTCACGTCTGCACCGGTACTCATCTTGCCAGATCCCAAACGCGACTACGTAATCGAAGCTGACGCCAGCGACCAGGCAGTGGGAGCAGTCTTGATGCAAGACCAGGGGAATGGACTGCAACCAATCGCCTACCTCAGCAAGAAACTACATGGAGCAGAACTAAACTACCCGATACACGACAAAGAGGCCCTTGCCATCGTCATCGTCTTCAAAGCGTGGAGATGTTATCTCGAAGGACGAAGAACAACCGTCTACACCGACCACTGCAGCCTGAAATACTTGAAGACACAACCCAATTTTTCCAGGCGGCAGGTCCGGTGGATCGACTTCCTCGAGACACACTTCCACTACGACATCGTGTACAAGCCCGGCCACAAAAACAAAGCAGACGCTCTCAGCCGGCCTTCACCCGTTGCCGCCATTCAGATTGAAGGAATGAATCCACTACTCAAGGGACTCTTCACACACGGGTACTCCATCGACCCCGAAATCCCTTTGGCAGAAAAAAGACATCTGCTACAGTGGGACAGTGACATTGCATACCGGAAAGGATCAACGAAAATCTGGGTCTGCGGACCGGATACTGGCAGATACGCATGGCGGACAACTCTATCCACAAAACTGCTTTTCGAACTCGGTACGGATCGTACGAGTATTTGGTAATGCCGTTCGGACTCACCAACGCGCCGGCAACGTTCCAAGCCGAAATGAACCACATTCTACGACCACTTTTGGACGAATGCGTGGTGGTGTACCTGGACGACATACTCATCTACTCGCGCGACATGAAGCAGCACGTCGAACACCTGCGACGCGTCTTCGAAATTCTTTGACGGGAACGTTTTTACGTCAAACTGTCCAAGAGCGAATTCGCCCTTGAAAGGGTCCAGTTCCTAGGACACATGGTGAGCGCTCAAGGAGTTCACGTCGACCCCAAGAAAATCGAGGCCGTACGCACGTGGAAGACGCCCGAGAACGTGAAGGAGTTGCAGCAGTTCCTAGGCTTCGCTAATTACTACAACAGGTTCGTGCCACAGTATGCGAAACTCGCAGCACCACTCACGAATCTGCTGAAAAAGAACATGCCCTACAAATGGGAGACGAAGCACCAGGAAGCCATGGAGCAGCTGAAACAAGCACTGACATCTGCACCGGTGCTCATCTTGCCAGATCCCGAACGTGACTACGTCATTGCAGCGGACGCCAGTGATCAGGCCGTGGGAGCAGTCTTGATGCAAGACCAGGGGAATGGACTGCAACCAACGAACTGGATCTGCGGACCGGATACTGGCAGATACGCATGGCGGACAACTCTATCCACAAAACTGCTTTTCGAACTCGGTACGGATCGTACGAGTATTTGGTAATGCCGTTCGGACTCACCAACGCGCCGGCAACGTTCCAAGCCAAAATGAACCACATTCTACGACCACTTTTGGACGAATGCGTGGTGGTGTACCTGGACGACATACTCATCTACTCGCGCGACATGAAGCAGCACGTCGAACACCTGCGACGCGTCTTCGAAATTCTTTGACGGGAACGTTTTTACGTCAAACTGTCCAAGAGCGAATTCGCCCTTGAAAGGGTCCAGTTCCTAGGACACATGGTGAGCGCTCAAGGAGTTCACGTCGACCCCAAGAAAATCGAGGCCGTACGCACGTGGAAGACGCCCGAGAACGTGAAGGAGTTGCAGCAGTTCCTAGGCTTCGCTAATTACTACAACAGGTTCGTGCCACAGTATGCGAAACTCGCAGCACCACTCACGAATCTGCTGAAAAAGAACATGCCCTACAAATGGGAGACGAAGCACCAGGAAGCCATGGAGCAGCTGAAACAAGCACTGACATCTGCACCGGTGCTCATCTTGCCAGATCCCGAACGTGACTACGTCATTGCAGCGGACGCCAGTGATCAGGCCGTGGGAGCAGTCTTGATGCAAGACCAGGGGAATGGACTGCAACCAATTGCCTACTTCAGCAAGAAACTGCACGGGGCAGAACTCAACTACCCGATACACGACAAAGAGGCCCTTGCTATTATCATCGCCTTCAAAGCATGGAGATGTTATCTCGAAGGACGTCAAACAACAGTCTACACCGACCACTGCAGTCTGAAATATCTGAAGACACAACCAACCCTTTCCAGGCGGCAGGTCCGGTGGATTGACTTCCTCGAGACACACTTCCACTACGACATCGTGTACAAGCCCGGCCACAAAAACAAAGCAGACGCCCTCAGCCGGCCTGCGCACGTTGCCGCTATTCAGGCTGAAGGGATGAATCCACTACTCAAGGGACTCTTCGCACACGGGTACGCCATCGACCCCAAAATTCCCTTGGCAGAAAAGCGACATCTGCTACAGTGGGACAGTGACATCGCGTAACGGAAGAGATCAACAAAAATCTGGGTACCCAATTACCCTCCTTTGCGCCAGTTACTACTCGAAGAATACCACGATGTCCTGTACGCCGGACACTTCGGTAGCAACAAGACGCTCACCGGTATCGCCAAACACTACTACTGGCCCCACATGGCAGACGACGTCCAGAAATTCGTCACCTCGTGTGATACATGTCAGCGGATGAAGAGCAGCAAGCAGAAAAAGGCGGGACTACTGCAGCCTCTTCCTGTCCCAGAACAGCCATGGCAAGTGGTTAGCCTAGACTTCATCACCGGGTTACCACGTACCTCCAGCGGTCATGACGCCATCCTTGTCGTCATTGACAAGTTCTCCAAAATGGGACACTTCATCCCGACACACACGACGGCACGCACCGAGGAGACAGCACAGCTCTTCGTTCGTCATATCATCTCACACCATGGCATCCCAACCACACTCATTTCCGACCGAGACCCCAAGTTCACCAGCAAGTTCTAGAAGGAACTCATGTCTCTACTCGGCACCAAACTCGCCATGTCATCCGCATACCATCCGCAGACAGACGGACAGACCGAGCGCCTTAACCAGATTGTGGAGCAACTCCTCCGAGCAGCCTGCAAGGACGACATCTCCAAATGGGACTTGCACCTGCCCGTACTAGAGTTTGCTTACAACAATGCTACGCATGCCGCTACTGGACAGACGCCGTTCTTCCTCTGCTACGGACGCCACCCACTCACACCACAGAAACCGACAACATCCGCTACGGTACAACCTGCACATGATTTCATCACAACCATGCATCAACTTTGGGATCGGACCCATAAGCGCCTCCTCGACATTCAACAGCAACAAAAGCGCCAGGCCGATCGCCATCGCAACGACCACACCATCACGGTGGGAGACCAGGTGCTTCTTGACACCCGCAACCTGGACATCAGCCACCTCCCATCTAAACTTCGACCTCGCTTCTGCGGGCCTTTTCTCGTTGAAGCACAGGTCACTCCTGTTACCTTCCGCTTACGCCTGCCAGCTACCTGGAAGATTCACAACGCCTTCCATGTCCAGCTTCTGAAGCCCTACCGGGATCCGAACACGATCTTCGTCGGACGCCAACCGCCGCCGCCGCCGCCCGTCCTTGTCCACAATGAACCCGAGTACGAGGTCGAGTCCGTGCTAGCACACCGCCGACGTCGGAATGGCACCGTGGAGCTCCTCATCCGTTGGAAGGGTTATGATCCTTCTGAGGACAGCTGGGTCCCTGAGTCCGACATGGGTAACGCCCGTCGTCCTCTACATGACTACCTTGTCAAGCAGGGTGTTACTTCTACCACCCAGCTTTGAGGGGGGGAAGTGTGAGAGTACGTCCCCGTTACACCACTTGTCCCTTTTCTTATTTCCTTCCTCGTTCATTTCTCTTATCTCATTTGGTTTCCTATTCTCCCTTTTTCCCTTAACCTTTGGTTTATCATGCTATTGTAATTATATCACCGACCAGGCTTGGGATGTACTGGTGCGCTATCTGGCGTAATCCTGCCGTAATCCCTTAAAGCCAATAGCCTCGCGTGGCTATACGCAGGGTGATTCTATCTTCTAGAAGGGTCTATTCCCTTAGGATAAGATAAACCTGGTTACCTGATGTACTTTGGAAGTATAAAAGCGCCTTGTACTAATCGATAGTGCAACCTTTCCTCGACACATTCGATCCTGTGACACTGGGCCCTGTAGCGCCCCTCCTGGGCCCCGTCGCGCCCCTCCCAGGCCCCGTCGCGCCCCTCCTGGGCTCCGTAGCGCCCCTCCTAGGCCCCGTCGCGCCCCTCCAAGGCCCCGTAACGCCCCTCCTGGGCCTCGTCGCGCCCCTCCTGGGCTCCGTAGCGCCCCTCCTGGGCCCCGTAGCGCCCCTCCTGGGCCCCGTCACGCCCTTCCTGGGCCCTGTAGCGCCCCTCTTGGGCCCCGTCGCGCCCCTCCCAGGCCCCGTCGCGCCCCTCCTGGGCTCCGTAGCGCCCCTCCTGGGCCCCGTCGCGCCCCTCCTAGGCCCCGTAACGCCCCTCCTGGGCCTCGTCGTGCCCCTCCTGGGCCCCATAGCGCCCCTCCTGGGCCGCGTCGAGCCCCCTCCTGGGCCCCGTCACGCCTTCAGGCCCCGTCGCACCCGCCCGGCCCCGTCGCACCAGCCCGGCCCCGTCACGCCCGCCCGGCCCCGTCGCACCCGCCCGGCCCCGTCGCCCCCTGCCCGGCCCCGTCGCAGCCGCCCGGCCCCGTCGCACCCGTCCGGCCCTGTCGTGCCCGCCCAGCCCCGGTGCGCCCCTCCTGGGCCACCGTCCTGCTCGCCCGGCCCCGTCGCACCGGCCCGGCCCCGTCGAACCGCCAGGCCCTGTCGCACCAGCCCGGCCCCGACGCACCCGCCCGGCCCCGTCGCGCCTGCCCGGCCCCGTCGCACCCGCCCGGCCCCGTCGCACCCGCCCGGCCCCGTCGCACCAGCCAGGCCACGTCGCGCCCGCCCGGCCCCGTCGCACCCGCCCGGCCCCGTTGCACCGGCCCGGCCCCTGCTCTCGTCCCTGCCCCGGCCCCGGTCCTCCTCACTGGTACGGTTCTCCCCCCCCCCCCCCCCCGCCCTGCACTGCCCTGCACCGTACTGCCCCGCACTGCACCGCCTCGCACCACCCTGTACTGCCTAGCACCGCACTGCACCGCCCTACACCGCACTGCATCGCACTGCGCCGCACTGTACCGCACGCCACCGCACTCCACCTTGCTGCACTGCCCTGCACCGCACTGCACTGTTCCTGATGGCGGCGGAGCTTCGCTTCGACGCTGAAGGCCAGCCTCTGGAGTTCGAGGCGTGGCTTGCAGACCTCCGTCGCCAACTCACTGGCCAGCGGCAGGATGGTGAACCGCTTTCCGCACACCTTGACGGTACGCTCCCCTGCCCAGACCCCCCTACTATTCTGCCCGCTGACTCCACACCCACTGAGCGCGAGTCCACTGCTGCCACTGCCCGTGCGCGCTCTGTCTGGCTTTCTCGCGATGCTGTCGCCCAGCTTGCCATTAGCAACGCCCTTCCCCCGTCCTAGCGCCCTCGCTTTAGGTCTCTCACTACTGCTCAGGCATACTTAGATGCTGTCATCCAGCGCTATTCCACCCCTCCGGCTGCCTCGGTGGGTCGCCTGATCCTCCCGATGCTCTTTCCTGACCTTGCATCTTTCCCCACTGTCTCTGACCTCGCTGCCCACCTGCGCTCGATAGATGAGACCTGGCGCGCAGCCTGCACTGATGCACAGCTTAGAGCCCACCAACCGCCCATTACCTCTACCCTCTACCTGCTTGCCACCCGCCTCCCTGACCGCCTTGCTGTCGCCCGCGACCGCTTCCTTAGCATTCACCCCACAGACCTCACCCTCACTGACTTTGTAGACACCCTGACTGTGATAGAGACCCGTCACCGCTCCATCGCCCAGGCGAGCGATGTCGTGCCGGTCCCTATCTTTCAGGGTTGTGCCCCCGCCCAGTGTACCTTCTCCGACGGCTCTGCCGCAGTGGCTCAGACTGCTGCTGCAGCGCAGTTTCGTTCGGGGAAGGGCCGCCGCCCAAGGGCTGGGCGCGGCGGCGGCGGCGGCGGGGGTGCGGGAGGGGGTAGTGGTGGTGTCGGGTCGTCTGGTGCTGGAGCGGACGAGGGGACCCTGCCCAGTCCAGCTGAGCCGCCGCCCCTGCAGTTGCAGCAGCCGCAGCAGCCGCCGCAGTCGCAGCCTTCGCAGCAGCCGCAGCAGCCGTCGCAGACGCGGCAGACGAGTGTCCTCCCGCCCGGGTGGCCCGGCGCTGGCGGTGGCCGGGCGCGTAGTGGTGTGCCGAGTGGTGGCTCTGGCGGCGGGCGTTGTCAGTACCAGATCCTGACCGGTCCTCGCCGCGGCTTCGTTTGCGGTAAGATCGGTCACTCCACTCCCCGCTGTTTTCGTCGCCTGGACGACCTGTTTCGTCAGCGCTTCGGCCCGTCGCCAGACCTCCCGGACTGGCACAGTTTGCTTAGTCGTAAGATTCAAATTTTTGATATGGACATGGATGCCATTGTTTCTGCTCTGCATGTGATGTATCCTGATGACTCTAGTGTGCTTCCCGCCTATTACTCACTGTTGCCTAGTGTAGGTGTGCCTAGCTTAGCCTCCCCTGCTGCGTCAGGCGTAGGATCTCCTGCTTTGTGTAGTCTTGGTGCTTCCGCCGTCGTTCCGTCGCCAGACGCCTCTGCTTCGCTTTCCTTCACCTTGGACTCTGGCGCTTCCCGGTGTTTCTTCCGCGACTCCACCACCCTGACGCCGCTTCCTGTTCCAGCTGCCGTTTCTCTTGCTGACCCCTCCGGCGGTCCGGTAGTCGCCCGCAGCTCCACCACCCTTCCCTGTCCGGCGGTTCCTTCGGGCACTCTCTTAGGTCTGCATATCCCCTCGTTCTCCAGGAACCTAGTTGGTGTCGGCTGCCTCCAGGACCTTGGCGTCACCACTACGTTCCCTGGTCACGAGCGGTATGCTGTCTGTACCGAGGCCGCCACTAGTGCCCCCCTGTCCACGTTCCCCCGGGACCCGGTGTCCGGCCTGTTCACTCTGGACACCGTGACCCCCCCGGCTGGAGCGCTCACCCAGGTTGCTGTTGCCTGCTCCTGTCGGTCGCTCACTCACCCGACCCTCCTTTGGCACCACCGCTTAGGTCACCCTGCACTCCCGCGTCTGCGTCACATGTCCCAGCACGGTCTTGTCCTTGGTCTCCCAGGTTCCCTCCCCGCGTTTCCCTCCTCCCCAGCCCCACCTTGCATGCCTTGTGTCGAGGGTCGGCTTCGCCGTGCCCCTCACTCCTCCTCGTTTCCCCCTACCGCCGCGCCGCTGCAGACCCTGCACCTGGACGTCTGGGGCCCCGCCCCCGTCCCTGGGCTGCGTCGAGAGCGCTACTTCCTTGTGCTTGTCGACGACTTCACTCGTTACACCACAGTCTTTCCCCTGGAGCGCAAGGCCGACGTGCCTGGAGCTCTCATCCCCTGGCTTGTCTCTGCGCGTGTCCACCGCGGTCTCCCTGTCTTGCGTCTTCACTCCGACCGTGGTGGCGAGTTTGCCTCAGGTGTCCTTGGTCGCTTTTGTCGTGCGGAGGGCATCACCCAGACGTTCACCCTACCGGACTCCCCACAGCAGAATGGGGTCGCTGAGCGACGCATCGGTTTGGTCATGGAGGTCGCTCCCACCTCCATGATCCATGCCGGTGCACCCCATTTTCTGTGGCCGTTCGCTGTGCGCTACGCTTCTCACCAGCTTAACTTGTGGCCGCAGCCTCAGCAGCCGCAGGTTTCGCCGACCCGTCTTTGGACTGGGTCTCCTGGTGACGCGTCTGCGTTCCACGTCTGGGGCTGCCTTGCTCATGTCCGTGCCTCCGGCACGAACAAGCTCACTGCCCGCACCCTTCCCTGCGTCTTCCTCGGTTTTCCCCTTGACGCGTCCGACTGGCACTTTTACCACCCGCCGTCTCACCGCTTCTTTCACTCTCGTGACGTCACCTTTGACGAGTCTGTCTCCTACTACCGTCGCTTCCCCCACCGTGGTCCCCCGGTTATCCCCCCCCTGTTCCTGGTCACTCCTTCCCCGGTCGTCCCTGCCCCTCCTCCTCCTCCTCCCCGTCCCGCCCCCTCTGGTGTGTGCCACGTCACCCCGCTTCCGTCGGTGGACCCGGTTGAGGAGTCTTCTGACTCTGGTGGCCCTCCTGTTCAGTCCTCGCCGCCCGCCCCTCCCCTGTCGTCCTCTCCCCAGTCCCCCCCTCCACCGCCGCTGCTGCCGCTGCAGCCGTCGTTGTCGCGGCCGCCGCCGCCGCCGCCACCGCCGCCGCCGTCGCAGCACCCGTTCGCTGACTCTGGGGGTGCTCGTCCCGGTAGCCCTGGGGGTGGTCCCTCTGGGGGTGCTGGTGTGGAGAGTGCCGGTGGTAGCCGAGGAGCAGCTTGCGGTCCAGGTGCCGCCGTTGTGCCGCCGCCGCAGCAGTCCCCGCCGGTGTCAGCCCTTCGCCTGCTCGGCCTTCCGTCCCCCGACCCTGCGTCGGTTCCTCCCCGACCGTCTCCTCCTCTTCCTGTCTACGGCCCTGTCTTCCCTCCACCGGACTCGTCCTCTGCCCGTCTCCCCCCTCGTTCCGCTCCTGTGTCCCCTCCTCTGTCTCCTGACCCGACTCCTCCGTCGCACGTCTGGTCTCACCGTCCCTCCCATGCTCGTCCTGCCTCGCCTGTCTTGCGCTCCCACCCTATGTTGCTTCGTTCCCACGCGTCTCGTCCTCCCCTTTTGCCGTCGCCTCCTCCGTCCTCCCTTGTTGTTGCACCCCCCCCGCTGTCTGACTACCTTCGTGCCGCTCGTCCCCTTGTACCTCGGGTCCTTGCCTCTCTCGTTACTGACCCGTCTGTTCCGGCCTCGTGCCTTGACGCTCTTGTCGCTGCTGTCGCTGACTTCGCCTCTACCCGCCGCCTTGACTACGCCACCGCTCTGGTCTCTGACCCTGCCTGTCCTCCGTCTGTCGGGGGTGCTTCTGCCCTTGGCAGTGACGTCCTGGAGGACCGCCAGTTCGAGCTTGCTTTCCTCTCCGAGGCTGCTCCCCATCTCTGTTCCATGCTGCTAGTCCCTGAGGGTGACCCAGACGCTTTTGACATCCCGACCCCTCGCACTTACGCTGAGGCGACTTCGGGACCCTGGGCCTCGCAGTGGATAGCTGCCATGGAGCAGGAGATGGCATCTTGGAGATCCACCGGCACCTTCGTCGACGCAGTTCCCCCACTTGGGGTGAACGTAGTCGATGGCCACTGGCTCTTCAAGGTGAAGCGCCCTCCTGGAGAGCCGCTTGTCTTCAAGGCGTGCTATGTGGCTAGAGGCTTCAGTCAGCGTGCGGGGGTGGACTTCTTCCAGACCTTCGCTCCGACCCCGAAGATGACTACTCTTCGGGTTCTGTTACACCTAGCTGCTCAGCGTGACTACGAGCTCCACTCCCTCGACTTCTCCACTGCCTTCCTTCAGGGCAGTCTACACGAGCAGGTCTACTTGCGTCGTCCTCAGGGCTTTACTGACACCTTCCCTCCTGGGACCCAATGGCTCCTGCGGCGCCCCGTCTACGGCCTGCGCCAGGCTCCCCGTGAGTGGCACGACACTCTCCGTGCTACGCTTGCTGACCTGCAGTTCTTTCCGTCTTCCGCAGACCCTTCACTCTTCGTTCGTGCTGGCCAGACTCCGTTCTACATCCTTGTTTACGTCGACGACCTGGTCTTTGCCACAGCAGACACGGACGCACTGGCCTCCGTGAAGGCAGAGCTGCTGAAGAGACACACGTGCACTGACCTTGGAGAACTGCGCCGTCACCTTGGCTTGCAGATCTCCAGGGACAGAGCTGCGCGCACCATCACCCTGACTCAGTCACACTTGGTGCGCCAGGTCCTTCAGAGGTTCAGCCTTCAGTTCTCCTCTGCACAGCCCACCCCTCTGCCTGTAGACCACAGACTCTCCGCTCCAGTGTCTGAGGAGTTGGCAGAGCCCAGCGGCCCCTACGCAGAGCTGGTGGGTTGCCTCATGTACCTGATGACTTGCACTCGCCCAGATCTCGCATACCCTCTCAGCATCCTGGCTCGCTTTGTGGCCACAGGCAGACACCGACCGCAGCACTGGTCTGCCGCTAAGAGGGTTCTGCGTTATCTTGCTAGTACATCGGGCATGGGGTTAGTGCTAGGAGGACGCAGGTCAGTGGTCCTTACTGGACACACAGACGCTTCGTGGGCAGACGACGCTGAGACACTCAGGTCTACCCAGGGCTACTGCTTCAGCCTTGGCTCAGGTGCCGTCTCGTGGAGAGCTACCCGCTCCTCGTCTGTTGCGCAGTCCAGCTGTGAGGCTGAGATCTACGCTGGTGCCATGGCGGCACAGGAGCTCCGCTGGCTGACCTTCTTGCTCACTGACTTAGGTGAGCGGCCTAGCTCTGCCCCGGTCCTGTTCGCTGACAACAGGGCCATGATCCTCCTGTGTCAGGAGCCTCGACTCGAGGGCAGAGCAAAGCACTTTCAGCTGCGGTACTTCCTCCTGCGCGAGCTACAGCAGCGACGTCAGGCTCGCGTAGTACACTTGGCCTCAGGTGCCAACGCGGCTGATATCTTTACGAAGGCGCTTGCGCCTAAAGATCATCAGCGGCACTGTGTACAGCTTGGTCTAGTTCCTGTAGCCTCTCACTTGCTAGGACCTTGACTTTGTACTGTCCTTCATACGTATACTCAGACTGGACTTGTGTCCTCTTCCAGTGGCTGGACTAGTAGTGCCGCCCTGCTCTTGTTCTTGCCTTGTCTGTACTCCTTCTGACTGGTCTCTCAGACCCTTGTCTCAGAGGTTGGACTAGTAGTGCCGCCCTGAGCTGCTTGTTTAGGACATTCCCCTATGCAGTCTAGGGGGTGTGTCAAACATGTGTATTTGTCATGTTTGTATAGACTGTATAGGGTCGCATCTTAGAGGGTACAACACTTAGGTATATCTGTGTGTACTCTCACTCTATCATCATTCAGTTCTCTAATTTTGATACAATCCACTTCTTGTACCTCTCTCTCTCCTAGTCAACTCTCTTTTCTGTCGCTAAACTTCTCCTACCTAGTTAAACCCTCTCCTAACATATTATGCATGACTTGCTGTACCTTATTTCGATGGCTACTGTACCATCATTCGTTTCCAATCAGGGCTACTGTAGATCTCAAGTTGAGAGATCAACCAAATATTCAGCTAATGCACTGCCACAGTAGCAGTGTCTCCAGAGTCGGCAACTGTTGACTCATATGGCCGGGGTGGTTGATTCCAAGAAGGCATGCAAATGTAACAATACGGCAGCAGCAGCAGCACCTCTCAGTCAACCGCTCAGCTCCCTCCTGTGTTCTCTAAGCCATACCACCGTGTCAGCAACTGTCTCCTCATATGGCCGAGGTGAGAAGCCAAGCTCCTTCTCTGCCCGGCTCCAATCAATGTACCTGATGGGGTGGGGTGGTGAGAAGAGGTGTGTGGTCTGCTGCTGCAGGGTGGTGTGATATAGAATGGTGTGGTATGAAGCCAATTTGAATGTACAGTCGAGGGGCAAAGCCAAGCTCCTTTCTGCCCGGCATGCATATACATTTAGTCACCTAAAATCACACCAACATACCTTCACACTCACAGACATTTGCACTTGCCTACACTCTCACTCACACCCACTTACAATCACACCCACTCACAATCACGAGTAAACCTTAGCAATCTCAACGACAGCAGGTTCAAGCGACACCCACACAATATCACATTTCATTAAACTCACTCTCACCAGAAGACCTGAGCCATCTCAACAACAACAGGGTCAAGCGAGGGGCCCATAGCGGACCTTGTTACTGTGAACGTGCTTTGAGAATACATCCTTTAAGGGTGTTTTTTGAGAATTCTAAAAAACACCATGTGTACGTGCCTTGAGAACCTCTCCTTTCGACCAACACTCACCAGAAAATCTGAGCCATCTCAACCACAACAGGGTCAAGCGATGGGTCCTTCCGGCCAATTAGGGGCAGGAGTTTCGATGCAGCGGCGGCCAATACCCACGCGACACGGGGCGGCACAGACAGCCAGGGTGGCGCCACGTCAGCATAGCGCGCGATGAGCTGGAAGTAATCGGATAGAGTCATGTTGACGGCTCCCAGGAGGTATGTGGAGCTGGGAGGTGCGGACTGCATTGCAGCGATGAAAGCAGTGGCCTGCGGTGCAGTGGTACACACGGGGGAGGGAAAGAAGAGGGCACGAGAGAAGGCAGCGTGCCACGAGGTGGAAGCAGTCGGATAGGGTCATGCTGACAGCTCCCAGGAGGCCCTTGGAGTTGGGAGGTGCTGACCACATAGCTGTGATAAAGGCTGTGGCCTGCGATTGAACACAGAGGAGAGGGGAGGGAACACGGCAGGAGAGGCAGCATGGCGTGCGACGAGGTGGAGTTAACAGGATAGGGTCATGCTGACTGCTCCTGGGAGGTACGCGGAGTTAGGAGGTACGCGGAGTTAGGAGGTACGCGGAGTTAGGAGGTACGCGGAGTTAGGAGGTACGCGGAGTTAGGAGGTACGCGGAGTTAGGAGGTGCGGACTGCATAGAAGTGACTAAGGCAGTGGCCTGCAATGGAAAGCACGAGACAAGGCAGGCACGGACAAGGGGTCGTGCATTGACCCAAGGGTCGTGTTGACAGCTCCTAGGAGGTACGTGGAGTTGGGAGGGGCTGACTGCATCGCAGCGATAAAAGCTGCAGCCTGCAGTTACACGCAGAGGAGAGGAACAGGGCAAGACACGGCCAGGGTTGAAAAGGGAGCGGTGCCTTGGCCGAGGAATCATGCTGTCGGTTGCTAGGAGTTGGGAGGTGCTGCTGACTGCGTGGCAGTTATAAAAAGCAGCAATGGCTGTGGCCCAACAGCAACTTTCAACTAACCCCAACCTCAGCAACAGCAACATCCTCTCAGCAGGGCGTTCTTGAGAATGGTTCAACTAACCTCAACCTGGCTCAGCATAGCCATTGCTGCTTTCAAACTGCATCTCAAACTGCAAACTCAAACTGGCTCCCTCTCAAGTAACATCAACCTGGCTCAGCATAGCCATTGCTGGCTTTTATAATGGCTGGTGTTTTTGAGAAATCTCAAATAACCTCAACCTGGCTCGTGCACCAATGGCATGGCTTGATTGGCTGCACTGGCACTCACCACGTCCCGCACGTCCACGAATGAGAGCCCGCCAGGTGGCACAAAGGGGATGCGCCGCTCCATGATGTCAAGTACAGTGCGGCACGAGCTGAGGCGATAGTCGCCTGATGGGTATAGTGCAGGCATGTGATACAAGGGAGAGCAGGGTTGGGGAAGAGGGTGGTGTGGTGTGGGCATTCAGACTGCTGTGTTCTGAGTCGACTCAAAATACACCCTCAACCAGCTCTCCATAATGCCAAGGACGATGTGGCACGTGCTGAGCCGATAGTACCCTGGTGGGTAAATGTATGGTGCATGGTGCATGGCGCATGGTGCATGGTGCGCGGGGCATGCATGGTGCATGGCGCATGGTGCATGGTGCGCGGGGCATGCATGGTGCATGGCGCATGGTGCATGGTGCGCGGGGCATGCATGGTGCATGGCGCATGGTGCATGGTGCGCGGGGCATTCATGGTGCATGGCGCATGGTGCATGGTGCGCAGGGCATGCATGGTGCATGGCGCATGGTGCATGGTGCACGGTACATGGCGCATGGTGCATAGCGCATGGCCCATGGTGCATGACGCATGGTGCTTGTTGCGTGGTGCATGGCGCATTGCGCACGGTGCATGGTGCATGGTGCATGGTGCATGGTGCATGGTGCATGGTGAATGGTGCATGGTGCATGGTGCATGGTGCATGGTGCATGGTGCATGGTGTATGGTGAATGGTGCATGGTGCATGGTGCATGGTGCATGGTGCATGGTGCTAGGACACAGTAGGGAGGCAAGGGGAGAGGCCCACACAGGGTTATCGGATCTAGCAGCGTGATGTCAAGCACAGTGCGACATGAGCTTAGGGTGGGAAGGGTGTGTGGCATGTGAGCCTATAGCCGATAGCCAGTACTGTACTGTACTGTACTGTACTGTACTGTACTGTACTGTACTGTAGTGTACTGTACTGTAGTGTACTGTACTGTAGTGTACTGTACTGTAGTGTACTGTATTGTACTGTAAATAAAGCTAGAGATTCAAGCACACTGCAGCACAAGCTGAGCCGATAGTCACCTGTTGGGGCGTGGTGTATGACTTCTGGGATGTGACACAACGGCGGGAAATCGGCATGTGATCGTGACTTCACGATACTCAGCACACTGTGGCACGAGCTGAGCCGACAATTACCACGTGGGGCATGGTGTGTGTGTGGTGCATGGCGTACGGTACACAGGGATGAGAAGGGCAGTGGAGGGTGGGTTGCTCTAGAGGCGCCTCAAAAGCAGACAGTTACCTCGTGGGGCGTGGTGTGTGTGTGGTGCATGGCGTACATGATACACGGGGGGGGTTGAGAAGGGCAGTGGAGGGTGGGAGGCGGATAAGATAGGCCTGTGAGAAGGGCGTTTCCTGGTCCATGGAAGGGCGGTGGGGTGGTGGGGCAGTGGGCGGTGGTGCAGTGGTGCCGTGGGGCAGCGGGCGTTGGGGCGTTGGGGCGGTGGGCGGTGGGGCCCGTCTGATACATGGAAGGGCAGGGCGGTCCCCTCGCGACCCCCTCCCCCTCTCCCCCCCCCTCACGCATTCCTATCCAGAAACATATTTTCATACAGAAACGAACAAGAGTTAACGTATACTTGGTCTACTCACAAGCAAACGGAGTCTCTTCCAGGTTTCATAACTCACCTGGCCCCAGAATGAGTGTCGGTCGCATGCACATCAGCTCCATTCCAAGCCCCTCTGCATACGCCCTCGCCCGCTCCTCCGCCTCTATCTTCGCCCGGTAGTACGGCCATCCTCCCACCACACCCATAGCATACGGCGAATCATCGCTCGCCACCTGTCCAGGATCCCTACTCGCCCCTACAGTTCCTGAGGTGGAGGCGTAGACCACCCGATTAACTCCGGCTTTAGAAGCCGCGTGGAGAATAGCTAGCGTGCCGTCGATGGTGGTTTGGGCGATAGTGGGTTGTGGGGAGGAGTTAGGTTGTGGGGATGACGTGGCGGCGCGTGAGTGGGTGACGATTCCGGCTAGGTGAAAGAGGCCGGATGAGCCTTGGAGGAGGGAGTCGAGGGCGGAGGGGTCTTCAAGAGGGCCCAAGACTACCTGATAGTATGAGAGGGAGGGGGGAAGGGAGGGAGGGAGGGAGGGAGGGAGGGAGGGAGGGAGGCATGGGAGCATTATGGCATAGTTTGGTGAAAGAAGCCAGGATGTGCCAAGGGGGAGAGAATCCAAGGCGGAGGGGCAAAGAGGGAGGGAGGGAGTATGGCATGGTGGTTGGGGAGCAGGGCATGCAACAACACGGTCATCACCCTGTCTTGACTGAAAATCCAAGCTTTTTTCAAGCGTAGCCAGCCTGGACTCACACAGTGGAAAATCTCGCGGGACCCGTACTGACCCGTACTGACCCGTACTGACCCGTACTGACCCGTACTGACCCGTACTGATCCGTACTGACCCGTACTGACCCGTACTGATCCGTACTGTCCCGTACTGACCCGTACTGACCCGTACTGATCCGTACTGATCTGTACTGTCCCGTACTGACCCGTACTGACCCGTACTGACCCGTACTGATCCGTACTGACCCGTACTGACCCGTACTGACCCGTACTGACCCGTACTGATCCGTACTGATCTGTACTGTCCCGTACTGACCCGTACTGACCCGTACTGATCCGTACTGATCCGTACTGATCCGTACTGTCCCGTACTGACCCGTACTGACCCGTACTGATCCGTACTGATCCGTACTGACCCGTCCTGACCCGTACTGACCGGTACTGACCCGTACTGATCCGTACTGACCCGTACTGACCCGTACTGACCCGTACTGACCCGTACTGACCCGTACTGATCCGTACTGATCCGGGGGAATTCCAGGGCGACCTGGGCCTTTTTCCTCCCTCCCCCCCCCCCCCCCCCCAACACCTTTTTTTGGCCTCAACATTTGACCCCCCCCAACTCGCCGCCCTCCGCAATTCCCTCCCCCCCTCCCTCCCCCAAATCTCGCCCCACACCTCTCAAAGCCCGGTACATTCGGGAACCACCCTTGCTGGAAGCCGGGGTTATTTATGTCATTCTGTATCACGTACAGATTGAGTCACCCTCTCCGGAATGTGAGGCGCCCTTCTCCCCCCTCTTCCCCACGCCCGTGGCGTCGCAGGAGGGAGGCCAAACCCGATTGCCCCACCGAAGTAACGGCATAGGTACAATTTCCCCCCCCCACCCCCCGAAAAAATTGGTGGAGCTCTTCGGCTCGGCTCAGGCGTTTCTCGGCTCAGGCGTTTCTCGGCTCAGGCGTTTCTCGGCTCAGGCGTTTCTCGGCTCAGGCGTTTCTCGGCTCAGGCGTTTCTCGGCTCAGGCGTTTCTCGGCTCAGGCCTTTCTCGGCTCGGACCCCGATTCATCCGACCAATCTTCGGCTCCGCTCGGATTCTAAAGGGGCCTTTTCAGAGGGGCCCAAACCGTCCGAGCTAGCCAAAAACCTAGCACTGGCCCTGCTGGGGAGGGGCCGAGCTAGAGCTGCCGAGAAATAAGGCAAGGCAGGTGGAAGAGGTTGTGCAACGGCTCCTGAGAGCTGCTGAGGGTGGGATGGCTACAGGGAGAATGGACGGCTGTCTGTGAGTCGTGGCTGACGAAGACACTAATCAACCAAGCATGGAGAATTCCTTCACAATCTAGGGCAACCCAGGCACGAATTAATGGGCGGCATACACACATGGGTCGAGCAGGGCAACGGGCTACCTGGATGTTTGGGTGGGGCGGCAGGGCGTTGGGTTGTCTGCAGAGGCACCTGACAGTGTGGCCTGCTGCGAGCAGCTGCTGCAGCAGATGAGAGCCCAAGAACCTGCACTAGGGGATGGGGGATCGGACATAAAGGCACGGACGGTGGAGGGCCAGGGAGAGAGGAAATAGGGGCAGGGGCGAGGGACACTGAGCGGTTGTCTGCAGAGGCACCGGGTCGGGTGGCCCGCTGCTAGCAGCGGGTGCAGCAGATGAGAGCGCTAGAAGCTGCACTAGGGGATGGGGGATGGGGGATAGACGACAGGGGCAGGAGGAAGTGTGGGCATTGGGTGATGCTGCGTGGATCAAGGGGGGATGAACACGGGAAGAGGAGCATTGAGCTGGCTGCACTGGCACCTGTGCAGGGGCATCTCCTGCAGCAGCTGCCAGCCGCGGGCCAGCGGGCATTGAGCTGGCTGCACTGGCACCGGGCAGTGTAGTTTTGAGGCGCCTCAAAACTAGACTCCTATCACGCGGTTTTTGAGGCGCCTCAAAACTAGGCACTGGGCAGTGTGGCCCGCTGCTAGCAGCTGCTGCAGCAGATGAGAGGCGAGGAATGAATCCGGGTATAGGATAGGAGCATGAGAGGGGGAGAGGGGGGTGGGCGATGGTGCGTGGGCAGAGAGTATGAACTCAAGCCATGCTATTATCATTTAAACATCTCAACAAACCCCCCCCCTCTCTCCCCCCCCCCCCCACCACCCAGCACCGCCTCCTCCTCCCTTCCCGTGCCTTGTTTGGCGCCAGTCGCGGCAAGAATCTGACCGCTATCCGTCAATTCCTATAAGTATCCCCACAAAAGTATTCAATTTACTCGATAGAACGAAAGAAAGCAGCGGCCCATTCCCCTCGCACCCTGTAAAGCAGCGGCCCAACATCTTTTGAGGCGCCTCAAAAGCAGATTATGGCACAACACCTGACTGCCAGCCGCAACAATGAAATGCAGCATCGTACTCGATATAAGGCACACCATCAAACGCTCGTTTACTCGTACCCTGTGTCGCCAGTCACGGCGAACACCTGACCGCTATCTTCAATATTGGATACCAGCATTGTACTCGATATAATAACGAGAGTAAACAGAACCGTTTTAGTACCCTGTAGCGCCAGTCACGGCGAACACCTGACTACCAGCCGCGCTGCCACCTGCCGCGTCGCTCGCGGCGGCTTTCACGCTCGTGTCACGGCCGCTCATGCTGCCACCGTCAGTGTCGCTACTCCGTGTGCTTTTCGTGGTAGCTCCCTGGTTGACGCCCGCGTTAGTAGCTGCTCCGTTAAACGGTGATCGAGCACCCGCGTCACTGTTGCTAACCCAGTGATTCTGCCTAGAGTCGGCGTGGACGCTACCTCTCCTTCTGCCACTTAAGGACGCGGTATTAGGAGCCGCGCTCTTGCTGCGGGTCAATCGACCAGCCTTGCTTTGCGGCGACTTAGAACTTAATCTACGGCCACGATTTGTGGTTGGCGAATTCCGCAGATTGGCCGCTACGAGTGTGGTCTCGCGCCGCGAGCATCGGTGACTGTAGCTGAGGGAGCCACAGACGAGGGGAGCATTGTGGGGAGCGAGTAACTGTGAGGACCAGGATGTGCTAGTAGCGGGGACCATGGTGGTACATTACCCCCTGAATGCTACTACAGCGGGGGAAGTCCGGGCCTGCCAGAGGCGAGTGACTATTTTGGAAGGCTCAAAAGAAATATGCCTGTAGCGAGGATTTGAATCTCGTTGGGAGGAAAATGGAGAGTCGAGGCTTGGATGAGCAAATTCGATCGATATTGCCTCATCCGCTATCCGTTACTATGAAAATCATTCGAGGTGCAACGGTGAGCACCTAATGGATGTCAGCCTGATAACATATCATTCACCTGCCCACGGTTTTCATCCCAGTGCTTTCACGGGTGTCTCAATATCGAGTACGATGTCCCGTGATTCAGAGCGGTTCAGTACGGTACTTGTAACATACAGCACGACTCTTGCTTTTCACCAATCAGGTTCTTGATTTTTGCTCTGAGCCTAATTACCTCTCCCTCCCTCATACAGGACATCTCTAGAGCCTGGCTTGCCTGCGTCTTCACGACCCCCCGCGCTGCCTTAGGGATACCGCGTACGCACCTTCGAGACTTGGTTCCTGGCAGTCTTCACGCCGTCAGTTCAGGCGACGCCGGCATCTAGGCGATCGTGCTCACGCCGTCAATTCGAGCGATCCTTAGGCATCCATCACACAATCCCGCGGCAATCCCTAGAAAACCTTGAGAAAGTCTCTTAGGCGATTTCACGGCGGCTTTTCCGGTTCTCCGCCAAGCAGCACGAGTCGAGCATTCGTGAGAGTTCTCCTAATCAGCACGAGTCGAGCTAGCCGGCAAAGCCTGCCTACCGCTAGCCCGCCATGCCGCAGCGGCACTCGCGCAACAGCAACGACCGCGCGCACTTCACGTACGAGGAGCGGCGGAAGCTTGGATTCGGCACGCAGAAGGAGCGCCTGGGGAAGGACTCCATCAAGCCCTTCGACTCCTGCTCGCTCTGCATTCAAGAGGCCGTCGACCCGCTCAGTTGCCGCAGCGGACACATCTTCTGCAAAGAGTGCATCTACAGCTGCCTTCTCGCTCAAAAAAAGGACATCAAGCGGTGAGTGTATTGAGTGTCTAGGGGAGGGAGCGACTAGAAGGAGTGGCTGGGGAAGGAAGGACTCCATCAAGCCGTTCGACTCCTGCTCGCTCTGCATCCACGAGGCCGTCGACCCGCTGAGCTGCCGCAGTGGACATATCTTTTGTAAAGAGTGCATCTACAGCTGCCTGCTCGCGCAAAAGGACATCAAACGGTGAGTGTACGCGGTGGTGAGCTGTATTCAGCGTCTAGGGGATTAAGGACGACTCGGGAAGGAAGCGCCTGGGCAAGGACTCCATGTTCAAGCCCTTCGACTCCTGCTCGCTCTGCATTCAGGAGGCCGTTGACCCTCTTAGTTGCCGCAGCGGGCACACCTTCTGCAAAGAGTGCATCTACAGCTGCCTGCTCGCGCAAAAAAAGGACATCAAACGGTGAGCGTTTGTTTCGAGCGGCTAGGGTTTGCCACGCATGAGGAGGCAGGGATTCGCCTTTCACGGATTCTCCTTCCAGGCTCCTCTAAAGCAGAAGGAGCGGCTGGGGAAAGAAGGACTCCATAAAGGCCCCCTCTTCCTCTTCCTCCTCCTCATCTTCCTCCTCATCTTCCTCCTCCGCATCTAATACTGCTGGAGCTGGAGCTGGTGCTGGTGCTGTTGATGATGGTATCCCCTCCCTTCCTCCACCCCCCCCTTTGCCGTTCCCCCCTCCTGCCCCCCTCTCAGCAAGCGGGCGGCGTGGGAGGCGCAGCAGCGGCAGGAGCAGGAGGAAGAGGGCGAGCGAGCGGCAGCGGAGCGAGCGAGAGAGCTGGATACCTTCGACCGGCAGAACCACGCAGCTCTGGCCCCCTCTGCTGGTGGCGGTGGTGGTGGTGGTAGTGCTGTTAGTGCTGCTGCTGCTGGTAGTGCTGATGCCCCATCTGCCCTTAAACGCCTCCGTGCGACGCCCCCCGGTGCTGCTGCTACTCCCGGCGCCATTGTCGCTGCTGGTGCTGCAGCTACTCCTGCTGCTGCTGGCGGGGAAGCGCCTTCGCTTGCTGGGCCAGGATCAGCCTCGGGCGGTGCGAGCGGCCGCATGAATTTCCAAGGAGCGAATTCTGTGAAAACAACAGCTTTTGAAGAGGAAGCAGTGAGAACCATGCGGGCCTACTGGCTGCCTTCGGCCACTCCTGGCGCTCCGAAAAAAGTAGACCCCCCTCCCACAGACACCACCTGCCCGGAAGGCTGTGGGAAGCTTCGTCTGAAGGACCTTTTCCCGATAGTTTTTACCAAGCTGCCGCCGCCGGACCAGCCGCTTGGGTTCGACGGAGGCTCGGGAGGAGGTTCGGGGGGTGGTTCGGCGAAGCAGGTTACCACATCGGCTGCGGTGAGCAACGGTGCGGCGCGGTACATGTGCCCCGCGTGCTCAACCACTCTCACGAACGCATCGAAGCTCTCGGCTATAGCAGCATGCGGGCACGTGCTTTGCCGACGGTGCATCGAGAAATTTGTTTCGGCGGACTGGGCGTGCACTGTGTGCGGCGCTGCCGTGGACGGTGATGGTGCTGCTGGTGCTGCTGGGGGTGCGGGTACGAAAGGAGAGAGAAGGGGGTTGGTGCAGCTGGCGTGTGGGGGCACGGGGTATGCAGGCCACGGGGATGGGCTGGTGGCCAAGGCCTTCAAGCCTTTGGGGAGTGGCCCGGCTGCCGGCCCCCCCATCAAGCCAACGCGCCTGCTGTGACTGGAGGAATGGTGAAAGGAGAAGGCTGGGGAATGGGAGAGGAGGAGAAGGGAGGGGAATGGGAGAGGAGGAGAAGGGAGGGGAATGGGAGAGGAGGAGAAGGGAGGGGAATGGGAGAGGAGGAGAAGGCTGGGGAATGGGAGAGGAGGAGAAGGGAGGGGAATGGGAGAGGAGGAGAAGGGAGGGGAATGGGAGAGGAGGAGAAGGGAGGGGAATGGGAGAGGAGGAGAAGGGAGGGGAATGGGAGAGGAGGAGAAGGGAGGGGAATGGGAGAGGAGGAGAAGGGAGGGGAATGGGAGAGGAGGAGAAGGGAGGGGAATGGGAGAGGAGGAGAAGGGAGGGGAATGGGAGAGGAGGAGAAGGGAGGGGAATGGGAGAGGAGGAGAAGGGAGGGGAATGGGAGAGGAGGAGAAGGGAGGGGAATGGGAGAGGAGGAGAAGGGAGGGGAATGGGAGAGGAGGAGAAGGGAGGGGAATGGGAGAGGAGGAGAAGGGAGGGGAATGGGAGAGGAGGAGAAGGGAGGGGAATGGGAGAGGAGGAGAAGGGAGGGGAATGGGAGAGGAGGAGAAGGGAGGGGAATGGGAGAGGAGGAGAAGGGAGGGGAATGGGAGAGGAGGAGAAGGGAGGGGAATGGGAGAGGAGGAGAAGGGAGGGGAATGGGAGAGGAGGAGAAGGGAGGGGAATGGGAGAGGAGGAGAAGGGAGGGGAATGGGAGAGGAGGAGAAGGGAGGGGAATGGGAGAGGAGGAGAAGGGAGGGGAATGGGAGAGGAGGAGAAGGGAGGGGAATGGGAGAGGAGGAGAAGGGAGGGGAATGGGAGAGGAGGAGAAGGGAGGGGAATGGGAGAGGAGGAGAAGGGAGGGGAATGGGAGAGGAGGAGAAGGGAGGGGAATGGGAGAGGAGGAGAAGGGAGGGGAATGGGAGAGGAGGAGAAGGGAGGGGAATGGGAGAGGAGGAGAAGGGAGGGGAATGGGAGAGGAGGAGAAGGGAGGGGAATGGGAGAGGAGGAGAAGGGAGGGGAATGGGAGAGGAGGAGAAGGGAGGGGAATGGGAGAGGAGGAGAAGGGAGGGGAATGGGAGAGGAGGAGAAGGGAGGGGAATGGGAGAGGAGGAGATGGAGGGGAGATGGAAGGAGAGGAGAGGGGAGAGAGAAGGAGAAGGGAGGGGGGAGGAGGGGGCAGCTGGCGTGTGGGGGCACAGGGTGTGCAGGGCACGGGGATGGGCTGGTTGCCAACGCGTTCAAGCCCCTTGGGAGTGGTCTTGCTGACGCCCCCCCATCAAGTCAACGTGCCTGCTGTGATTGGTCAACGCCAGTGGTCCTCCTCTAATTGGCCGGCAGACTCTGATTGGTTGGCTGGCAGTTGATTGGAAGGCTTGCTTTTGAGAGAGTCAGGAGGTTGGTCCTCCCAGAAAATACCGGTACAGGTGGTTGGTGCGTTTACTTAGTGATTGTTTAAAACTCTCTTGCTCTACGTATGCTTGCGTTGCGTACCATACTTCAAAAACCTCTAGGAGCGCTGTGGCCGTTAGTGACTAAGTCCACACCATTCTGTGGGGTGTGTTGAGTTGTGCTCTGAACTGAACCCGACATGGGGGAACCGCGGTGCTTCTGTGCAATGTGCACTGTGCACTGTTGTGCAATGGTGGGATGGTGGGATGGGATGGTGGGAAGGTGGGATGGTGGGATGGTGGTGCTCATTAGATTCCCCCATGTGAGTCCAGGGGGACACTCTTCCCTGTGCCATGTCTTGTGCTGTGCTGTTGTGCACAGGGAAGGAGTGCCTAGTGTCTTGGTCAACCACACACACAAGAAGCTTGGAAAGTTTTGCAGGGATAGTAAAAGTTAGTCATCTCGTCTCCTTTTAATATAGCAACTGTACAGTCAATCAGTGTCAAAATTGGAATGGTGATGCTGGCCATTACCCCAGTAAGGGCTTGCTGCCAGTGATTCTAATGAAGGGTTCCCAACCTAGGGAAACCCCCCCTGCTGTTGTCACTTTCAATCTGTACAAACCACTCCGATAGTGGCTGCAGGGGCGATGCTAACCCTAATCGGCTTACGCCCTAAGGTCTTCTAAACCCTGAAGGTAGCGGGGTCACGCGAATCCCGCACTCGATTTGAGGGGGTGACTCAGCAGTGTAGTTAGGGTTTCTAGGTGTCTACAACGGGTCGCAACGCGAGGACGACGATCCAATCAGCAGCAACGGGGCACAGAACGGACTTGGGCCACTGAAACGACTGCTTCTGCTCCGCTGCGTCGCGCGCGCGCTTGCACACTGCCACGTCATCAGCATCGTCGGAATATTCCTCGCCGCTGCAGGCGCGCTTTCGCTTAGGCGAAGCGCCCTTTCCGCCCGCTGCTGTCACATGCGCAATCGAATCACATTCGGAGTCGGAATCGAGGCCAAACTCGAACGGGGAAGTCGGGGAGCGGGGAGTGGCGCAAACGAGCGCCGCTTTCCGCGCACCCTCTTCCGCAGCCTTCTCCGCTTCCCCCTCTTCCCCCTCCGCGACCTCCGCGAGGAACGGGTGCGCCAGCAGCTCCGCCGCCGTCCAGCGCTCCGCGGGATTTCTCCGCAGGCAGCACCCAATAAACCCGCGCACCGCCGCCGGAACCTCCGCCGCAATCCGCGGCATCTCCTCGGTGCACGACACAGCGTAAAGCACGGAGAACATGCCGCCTGTCACGTCGCTCCACGCGGGCCGCCCGGTCGCCATTTCGAGAACCGTGCATCCCAGAGACCAGATATCGACGGCGCAGCTCTGTTGCTCCCCGCGCCCGACCTCCGGTGCCATCCAGTTAGCTGTCCCGCGCAGCCCGTGGGTTGCGCCACTGGCGGCGGCGGCGGCCGCGGACCAAATCGCGACTCCGCCCGCGCTGACCCCCGCCCCGGAGGCGGCGGCGGTGGTGGCGGCGGTGCTGCCGACGCGGAAGGCGGCGCCGAAATCGGCGATTTTGACGTGGCCGTCGCTGGTGAGGAGGAGATTAAGGCTCTTAATATCTCCGTGAACGACGCTCCGCTCGTGGAGGTAGCCGAGCCCCTTAACGACGTCCTTAGTGAACCTCTTAAGAGTCAACGCGTCGAGTCCGCGGCAGCGCCCCGAGGAGGATCTTAGAAGCCCCGCGACGGAGCCGCCCGCGGCGTACTCTAAGTACATGTTCCGAACCTTCGCGTCGGCTTCCTGTGACCAATCCGCGCCGCGAAAGCCGACGATTTGCGGGCAGTCCAGGGTGGAAAGGATAGAGATTTCGTTTTCCAGAGCTTCGACTGCGCCGTTGTTGTTGCTCAGGCGCTCTTGTCGCTGGGGCGACGCCGGCGACGCATGTGACGTGCGATCGGCGGGCTGCGACGATGCGGACTTCACTGCGAAAAAATCGCCGGACGCGTTGTCGACTGCGATGTGCACGCGACCGAACGAGCCCGACCCGAGCAGGCGACCTCGCTTCCAATCTGCGGGAGTAGCGGAATAAGTGTGCTCCATAGCCATGTCTGTTAGGAAATAAATTGACTAGCTCTCGAGAATGCTAGGCCTGTTATAGACTGCGTTCGCAACTCAGACCAGCTTGGGGGTGTGCTGGAATGAGCTGGTTTGAACTTTCAGCTCAGCTTTACCACTACATAAGAGGGGGAGGTCGAGGAGTTTCGAGTTACGGTCCAGAGCGGGTTTCGCATCTGGTACGTGCGATCCGCTTTGCTTTATGCCATCTGAGCATGAGGGAGGGAGGGAAACCAGAGGGGGAACGTTCGGTGATTCCCATTGGCGGAGCAACTGGCATCACTCGCGCGGGAGGGGAAATGCACTTGGCAGTGGGGTGGGCTTTTGCCATTCCCCTAGATGTCGGGGCATATGGAGGGAAGTGGAATGGGATTCGCTTCGCGTTGCTGCTGGCAACATGGGCAGAACAGCACCCGCTGCTGCTGCCTGGCTGGCAGCATATGCACAGATTTGCGGCGTCCATTTGCTGTAGCATCTTGCCCGATAAAGGATAGCGCGATCCGGGATTCGGGCGGCTCGCTGCAAAAGTACAAAACTGAATTGCGCCACTGATGGATCGTGCAGCGTGGGAGCGGGAGGAGGGGCGAGGGAGAGGCTGGCCTGGCCAGACGAGGGAGAGAGGGCAGGGAGGGGAGGGGTCACGGACCACGGGAGCGACGGTGGGGTGTGGGGGAGGAGGGCGGAGGGAGGGGGGAGGTTGAGGGCGGAAGGGAGCGAGGGGGAGACCAGGATTGAGAAACGGGGCTATGCGACACGGACGACGGTGTTGTGCGGTTGAGCACTGCCAGCCATCTGCTTGGTGCTCAATTCATCGACGTGTTGTAAGTGTGCCACGTGGAAGCGTAAACCATGGCGAACCAGGAATTTGGTTGGGAACTTAGCCAAGAATTTGGCGTGTAGTGTTTCCGTTCAGGTTCGGTTCTGTCCCTAACCGAATGGCATTGATTTCCTGGTTCTTTGTGTTGACGCGGCATGCGATCCAATAATGACCGACTCTTCGAATCGCAGCGCGTTCCTCGCCACATGGACTCGTGTCACACAGGATCCAGGGGTGGCACATGCGAAGAACGACGCCCCTTAGGACCGAAGCTGGGTGAGAAGCTTCCTCATAAACTCGTCACATGTGCCCATCCAGCGACACGGCGCCTGCATTGCCGGGCGAACCACACAATTCCCCGATCACCCTAGAAATTCGCAGCGGTTTCTTGGTCTGAGTCAGAGCGTGCGCCCAAAATTTTGGAGCTTCGAACAGCCGATGGGCTTGAGTATTGCAACAGTGCACTGGTGGTTTGAACTTTTGAGGGTTCGGTTTATGAAGTGAATGGCGAGGGATCGCTAACACCACCAGCACAGATGCGTTGGCGCGTCTATAAATGTTTCAAGCTTTGCTGGCCCGAAGCAAAGCAGCACATCAGGGGACAATCCTTGTGCGTGCAGGGATGCTGACGCTATAGATTTTTTTTGCGACGCGCCAGAATTGATTGGCTGTTCAAGTGAAGGGAGGGCCTGCCATAAAATCCACGTGGATCATGCAGCACTGCGCAATGGTGATGCAGAATGGATAGCCATGTCGTACCGTACCGTACTGCACAACGTCCCATACCGGGTCGCAAAACCTTTGGTCATGGTTCGGGCGTGCAGCAGCAACCTATTGTCTGGGCAGGTACGGTTCGGTGCTCGGCTCGTAAGAACCTCTTCCAGGGGGGTGCCCCAAGACCACGTTTGATTGCGGTTGGGTAAGATGCTCAAGGATTCAGCAGGTTCGAATAGCGATGTGAAACGATTGGTTAGGGTTCAAGCGCGAAAATGCACGCTTAGCCAGCCTCTGGTCTGGCATGGTCTGGTCTGGTCTGATGCTGGTCATTGCGATTTGCCACGGACGTAAGGACGTCAGTACAGCGACGATGCTTGAATTCTGTTCCGCCGTGCCTCACATCACATCGGATCACGTCGTGTGAGGTCGAGGAAGGCAAGCCATCCAGGAGATACTTCAGGCGTCCACCCAGAGACACCAGCGTGGTCCCCCTGGATGGATCCTGCTGTCCATTCGCTGCGGGCGCCCTGGTGACTGACTGCTCCACAGAATCCACGCACAACCTTCCAAGTCACGTGTGAGATTTTTCGCGCTGCTTTGTTGGGTCAAGTTTATCCAATCCGCTCGGCACGCTGTACATACTCGTTGAAATCCAACTCGTCACTTCGACAGCCTCGGTGCACCCGATCTGTTGTGCTCTCATGTATGCGAAACTAGATCATGTACCACTCCTATATTTTCTTCTTATTCTATAACTGGTAGGGAGACAAGAATCAAGAATACTCTAATACTAGTATGGTGCGCTAATAGGAGAGCATAAATGAATGGAATAAAGCCTTGCGAGTGCCCCCATCCCCCCCTGGAAGTTTGTCAAGTATGTCTTTGAAATTCCTTAGAAACCAACTCTTTTCCAGCAGAGGCAGTGCTATCAGTTAAACCTCCACCAGCAAAAGAACCTCCAGTCTCCTCCCCACCGGCCCCTCCCAGAGGCCTTGTAGCGGCTGAAGCTACACCGAGAGGCGGGTCAAGGAGGGAAGAGGAAGTCAGAAAGACTCTGATTGCAACAGCTAGTGACTTGTGGAATTTCCCCCACCTCCAGCAGCAGCAGAAGTCAGAGACGGCGAACCCCCACCAAACTCCGCACCAGCAGTACCAGCAGCACCAGCAGCACCAGCGGCACCAGCAGCAGAGGAGGACGCAGCAGTGCTTGCAGTAACCCCTTCACCAGCAGAGGCTCCCCCAATCTCCCCCCCAACAGCCCCTCCCAGAGGCCTCTTAGCGGCCGAAGAGCCAAAGAGAAGAGGGCCGATGAGGGAAGAGGCGTTCACCCTAATGACTTGTGGAATTTCCTGAGTTTCCCGCACCACCAGCAGCAGCAGTAGCCAGAAACGGCGAGCCCACCCCAAAACCCGCACCACCACCACCAGCAGTACCAGCAGCAGCAGTGCTTGCAGTCGAGCCTTCACCAGCAGAGGCTCCCCCAATCCTCCCCCCACTAGACCCTCCTAGAGGCCTCTTAGCCGCCGCAGCGCCAAAGAGGAGAGGGTCAATGAGGGAAGAGGCAGTCTGGAAGACGAGCATATCTCCGAGGATGTAGGCTGGCGGGGGGGGGAGGGAGGGGGAGGAAGGGACAAGGCGGTTATGGTTTCTATGCACAGTGCAGCGGGTGCAGCACCAAAGAGGAGAGGGTTGATGAGGGAAGAGGTAGTCTGGAAGACGATCCTATCACCCATGATGTAGGCTGGTGGAGGTGAGGGCAGGTGCGAGAGGCAGGGGGGTTGGGGAAAAGGTGAGACAGACAGACAGATAGCAGAGGACGAGGGTCGATGAGGGAAGAGGCAGTCTGGACGACGAGCACATCGCCTGGGATGTAGGCTCGTGGGACATGGCGGTGAGGGAGGGGGGAAGACACTTGAGGCACAACAAACAGCAGCTGACACAAGGGAACAGCTGACGCAAGGCAGCAGCTCACACAAGGCAGCAGCTCACGATAGCTTGTAGTCCAGGGCCCCACATACCACACACGGGCAGGCAGCAGAGCACCAGACCCAGTCGGAAGCGTTTGCTTACCAGCCACAGGCGTACAACAAAAACATTGGTATTCAGAGAAAGCCACATAAGCCAAAGAGCAGCCTACCAGAGCTTGTAGTCCAGGGCCCCATGTAACGCACACAGGGGGCAGAGAGGAGAGCTCCAGACCAGACACAGTCGCGAATGCTTACCATGCATGCGTGCCATGTATGCTCACCATAGCATGTTGTCCACGGCCTCACGCATCGAATACAGGGGGCAGAGAGGAGAGCTCCAGACACAGTCGAGAGCGTCAGCTTGATAGAGGTGCCGAGCTTTCGCTTTATCGGCCACTAGCTTACCGTAGCTTGTGGTCCATGGTCCCACGTATCGCATACACACAGCTGATAGCAGAACCCCCCCCGGACACAGTCGAGAGAACCTAGTTTAACTCGAACACATGCGCATGCAGTGAGCTCACCATAGCTGGTTGTCCATGGTCCCACGTATCGCACACACACAGCAGAGAGAAGAGCCCCAGACACAGTCGAGAGCGTGAGCTTGATAGAGTAGCCGAGCGTTCGCTTCACAAGCCACACGATCTGCACTCCTGTGGCTTTCACAGGGCTTATAACGAGCCCCTGGCCAGCTTGTAACGAGGACGAAGGCGGTGGTGGTGGTGGGAAGAGCAGGCGGGTGACTGCAGTGAAGGAATCCGTTATAAGCTGCACTGCTACACTGGATAGTGGGCTCAGGAAGTGGGCTGGAGGGAAGGGGCGATGGGAGAGGGACAGGGAGACAGAAGGAAGGACGCCCGTTATAAGCTGCACTGCTACACTGGATAGTCGGCTCAGGAAGTGGAGTGGGGGAGGGGAGGGGAGGCGATGGAGGGACGAGGGCGAGGGAGGGAGGAGGGCGAGGGAGGGAGGAAAAGAGAAAACTACTCATTAGGTGAATGATCAGGCGAAGCAAACTGCACGGCAACACTGGGTAATGGGGACAGGAAGAGGGCTGGTGGGGAGTGAAGGAAGGAGGAGCGAACGGGGAGAAGAGGAGGGAGGAGAGGAGGCAGGGGGGGAGAAAGGGAGAAGAGACAGGGAAATAGATGGCTTTTTTTGAAGCGCCTCAAAAAGAGACTCCTCACGACAGGGGAATAGATGGCCTCTACAATGGTACAAACTTCACTGGTACAAAGGGATACATTGACTTGTGCTAACTACAAGAAAAAGGAGGGGGGAGGGATCGTACCTCTGACGTTCGTGACTGTAACGGATGTGATTAAACGGGTGCCTGCGACTCCCCTGGTAACCTTGCGAGTGGCTGACTGGGTGGGGTCTGGAGAGAGAAAGGGGCGTTGGAGAGGCGAGAGATTAACCTTGGGAAAGGCAGAGAGATGACGTGCCTGCGAATAAAGGCGCGTTGGATTGGCGAGAGATGTGGTGATTAAAGAGCCGGCGAATTCTTTGGTGATTAAAGTGCCGGTGAGTCCCCCCGGTGATTAAAGTGCCGGTGAGTCCCCCCGGTGATTAAAGTGCCGGTGAATCCCCTGGTGATTCTTTAGAATTCTCAACACGAAGGGGCGTTGGAGAGGCAAGAGATGTGGTGATTAAAGTGCCCGTGAATCCTCCCCTGGCAACCTTGCGAAAGGCAAAGCAGATGGGTTGGGGAGAGGCGCGAGGGATTGCTAGGTAAAGTGTGAGATGGGAAGGGAAGAGATGGGAAGATATGGCTGAAGCGGAAATGAAAAAAACGGGGGCAAAGGGGGGCGGGGGGAGGGAGAAGAGCAGGGTGTTTTTGAGAATTCTCAAAAACACCCTGCAAGAGCAAGGAAACTTTTGAGTCGACTCAAAAGTCACCTCAA
The DNA here is from genome assembly GCA_027943415.1 of Closterium sp. NIES-67. Taxonomy (NCBI): domain Eukaryota; kingdom Viridiplantae; phylum Streptophyta; class Zygnematophyceae; order Desmidiales; family Closteriaceae; genus Closterium; species Closterium sp. NIES-67. Next base: position 97,717 of record BQMB01000849.1, on the reverse strand, counting down.
AAACACCCAGCAAAAGCAAGAAAAAGAGTGAGCCGGGTGAGGGAACAGACGCACTCTATTCCCCTCCCCGCGATTACCCCTCTCCCCTCTATTACCCCCCTCCCCTCAATTAACCCCCTCCCCTCTATTACCCCCCTCCCTGAGTCGTCCCCCCCTCGTCCTCTCTCTCCCCATTTCCCCCAAGAAACACAACTGACCTTTAGTGAGATTCCAGAGCCAGCGGACTGAGACAGAGGGAACCAGATAAAAGTGCCCCCTTCTCTCGTAAGGGCACCTTGAAGGTCTGGAGTACCCTCGTTCACCCTTCTCCCCTCGCTCCCTTCAAGCATGTGTTCTGTTCTTGAGAATTCTTTAAGGTATTAAGTACCGGGCCCGGGCCGATCGACCGAACCCATCCGGATCCAACCCCATCTGGAAACAAAGCACATCCTTGACGGTCTGAAGTGCCCTCGTTCACCCTTCTCCCCTCGCTCCCATGGAAGCAACCGACCGTTAGTGAGCTTCGTGCCTCCCTCCCCCCCCTTAGCACAGCTGACCTTTGGTAAGCTCCGTGCCTCGCTTCCCCCCCCCTAGAACAGCTCCTTTGGTGAGCTTCCAGAGCCAGCGGGCAGAGATGGAGGGAACCAGATAAGAAGGGCGCCTCTCTTCTTTGGTAAGCTGACCTTTGGTAAGCTCCGTGCCTCCCTTCCCCCCCCTAGAACAACCGACCTTTAGTGAGCTTCCAGAGCCAGCGGGCAGAGACGGAGGGAACCAGATAAGAAGAGCGCCTCTCTTCTTTGGTAAGCTGACCTTTGGTAAGCTCCGTGCCTCACTTCCCCCCCCTTAGAACAACTGACCTTTAGTGAGCTTCCAGAGCCAGCGGACAGAGACAGAGGGAACCAGATAAAAGTGCTCCAAGGCTCTGCGCACTGTGATGACTGCCATCTGATGGGGGGAGAGGGAGGGGGGAGAAGGAAACGGGGCGAGAAGGGAAGAGGGGGGGTTGGGGAGACGGTTCCTGAATTATCTGGGTAGAAGACTAGAAGTGCTCCAGCGCTCTGCGCACTGCGATGACTGCCATCTGATGGGGGGAGAGGGAGGGGGGCGAAGGAAACGGGGCGTGCAGGGAAGAGGGGGGGGGTGGGGGGACGGTTCTTGAATCATCCGGATAAAAGTGCTCCAGCCAGCGCTCTGCGCACTGCAATGACTGCCATCTGAGGGGGGCGAGGGACAGGAGGAAAGGGGGGGGGAAGAGAGTGGACGAAAGGGCATGTGTGACGACAAGGATGTGCGAGGGACTGTGCTTGTTAGATAGAAGTGCTCCAAGGCTCTGCGCACTGCGATGACTGCCATCTGATAGGGAGAAGGGAGGGGGAGAGGGAGGAAGGGGGGGGGGGATGTGAGGGGGAAGGGAGGGGGATCGCACGCACGCATTCGGTCATTCGTATGAGGTTATAGACATGCATGACATGGCACGACATGGTATGACATGGCACGACATGGTATGACATGGCACGACATGGTATGGCATGGCGCAACATGGTATGGCATGGTGCGAAATGGTATGGCATGGTGCGACATGGTATGGCGCCACATGGTATGGCATGGTGGGACATGGTATGGCATGGTGCAACATGGTATGGCACAACATGGTATGGCATGGTGCGATATGGTATGGTGCGCGACATGGTATGGCGCGTCATGGTATGGCATGGTGCGACATGGTATGGCATGGCGCGACATGGTATGGCATGGTGCGACATGGTATGGCATGTTTCGACATGGTATGGCATGGTTCGACATGGTATGGTTCAGCCATCTCTTACCAGGCAGCAGCTTTCCAGCGTACCTCCCTCAGAGACAGCCACAGTGCGCCTGCAGCAACCTTGCCAGCATCTATATGTTCCGAAATGCCGCTATCTTCCTCTCCCTCTCACTCACTCACTCACTCACACGCACACGCTTTTCCCATCAAGCATCCAGCCCCACGTACCTCCCTCAGCGACAGCCACAGTGTGCCTGCAGCAACCTTTCCAGCATCCATGCTCCGAAACGCTGCTATCTTCCTCTCCCTCTCCGCTGCCTCAACCTCCCTCCGCCTCTCCCTCTCCCTCCTTGCCTCCCTTCTCGCTACAAGTTCCCCATACGCCCCCTCCACCCCACCCCCACTTTGACCATATTCAAACGCTTCCTCCTCCTCCTCCTCATCCTCCTCTTCTAAACTGGGAGCCTGAGCCTCTAGGTAATCCGCAAAGAGGGGGAGGATCTGGATAAGGCTGTTTCGCACAGCCATTATCAGCATGCCACGTGGACAGAAGGCGGAGTAGAGGGATCTCAGCTTCACGGTATACACCTTCCCATTCACTCGTTCTGTGATGACGTTAGCTGCTTTGCTGACGTCAGCACGAGATTTACCATCGTCATCATCAGAACCCTCCCCTTCCTTCCCGTTGCTCCGCTCCTTTGGAAGACCTCTTTCCGAGCCTGTCCGCAAGGCTTGGTAAGCCCGTGGCTGGAAGGATTGGTCCGAGGCTGTTTCGGCTCGGCAGTGGGCGACGGGGAGGAGATGCGAGAGGAAGGGTGAGGGGGATGAGGAGGAGGAGTGGGATGAGTGGGAGGCGAGGAGAGAGGGGCGAGTTATGAGGGGGAGGACGGAGTGGGAAAGAATGGAGAGGGGATCGCTGCTGCTGATGCGGGTGTTGCAGCTGAGGCTGCTGCTGCTGCTGCTGATGGTGGTGGTTGGGAAGAGGTTGGAGTGTAGGCGACCTGAGAGAACAGCAGACCTGCATCGGATCGCAAGAGAAACGAAAAAAGAAGTTGACTTCACGTTGATTTCAACGAGGGCCATTTTCCTTACGGCCCACGGAACAGGTGCATACGTGAAGGTTAAACAAGTAGTAGGGAAAAAAGTGTTCATACCGGAGAAAGACCAGACTGCTTGACCAGACCTGAAAGTAGAAGCATGGGTGCTGACACCCGCGAAGTAAGAATTCGCTTAGAGAGAGGCGAAGAGAGTGGGCGCGTGAGCAGATCAAGGCGCGTGAACAGATCAAGGCGCGTGAACAGATCAAGGCGCGTGAACAGATCAAGGGGGCGTGAACAGACCTGAAAGTAGAGCCGTGGATGTTGACACCTGTGAAGTAAGAATTCGCCGCGAATCCGTGATTCCTGCCTTTGATCGGGCCAACAGACGCCATTTTACAGTCTAAGGTCTCGCGGATTCACGGAGAAACTATCGAACTATAAAGGATCCAGAATTATAAAAAAAACTCCTCCCAATTGCGTCTTGTCACCTTGCTGCTGGCCTACGCATGTCAACCTTTTCGCGCCATGCAAAATCGTGACCGTTGATCAGCAGGTCTTCAGCAATCTCAAGAGATCGCAGGCGTTTGTGGGTAATCGCAGGTCAGCACGGACAACATAGAATGGGTAATAATTGAATCACCCTAAGAAGTGAACGTCGTGAAAGTTTGAGCGAAAGAGGAAAGAGAAAGGGAGACGATTTATCTACGCGACCTGCTCCTCTGACAGCACCTAGCTTTCAGTTGAGGTATGGTGGACTACTGTGGAGTTCCCAGGACACTTCATGGGATCCTTGGTTTGGGGCGGCGTTTCAAAGCAGGATTTGGAATCTCGAGGTTTAACCCGGGGTTACCACGTAGCATGTTGGATCAACTTCGGGCTGTCTTGGTGGGTCACCCTGGGTCCAGGGTTTCCTAACGCGAAACCTCCGATTTCGTGTAGCTTCGTTGCCCTAGTTTCGAGCATTTTCGTGTGGCCTCGCAGGGGTAATCGCAGGGCAGATTCCGCAGCGAGTGTCAGACCCGAGGCTGACCCGCGGCTCAAGGAGCCGCGGGCTGTCACAACCTAACTGCAGGTTTAATATTCGCGAACCGTCGTAAGAGGAGGGCTGCGACAATACAGGCCGAACTTTGAGAGTCCACCAAAAATCTGCGAAGTTATGATTGGTGGAAATCGATTTGCACGATATTGTAAGTTGTTCGGTTTGACAGCTGACTGGCGGAAGCCGTCATTTTTTCGCAAGACCCGAGGCAATTTTTTTCCAGTCTCGGATCTTCGCTAAACCCTCGGGTCTAACACTCGCTGCAGAATCGGCCCTAAATGGTTCGAGAAACTTTTGGAGAACATTGGGTGTTACACGAGAAATGATTTTTTTTTTAAGGAATTATTTGTGCTCATGAGGGTTCGTTTTCGTCGCACTGATCGCGTTTCGTGGAGAGATTTGACTGCCAAGAGGGTTACACCTAGTCCAAACAAAATGGCAAACCAGCCCCGATTCTTTCAGAACTTGCACTCTGGTAAACACGGGAAGTATCGTGTCAAAAGCACCCAACCTCGAGAGTTCAATGGCCACACTCCTCGAATGATCCTTGGGCAAAACTGCTCCTGCTGTCATCCACTCCCCTCATCCGAGCCAAATCTAGGCTTTCCCGCCAAATTTCTGACAGCCAAGGCAACTCCTCCCTCCTCCCCATTGCGTTGGGAATTCCGTCCAGCTGGCTGGGACCAACTCTCTGGTACACCCCTAGTCCTGGGACCATCCATCCAAACCAATCTCCGTGGCATTGTCAAATTCCTAGCAGACATCATTCATAAAACTTTGTTCCAGCAGACAACGTTCAGCAGACACCTCCGCCGTCTGGTTACAATTTCGAGGAAGTCACTCCGCATTGTTTTCCCTAGCGTTCGTAACATCTGGAAGCAGATTCGGCATTCGTCCTCGCGTAGAAATGGCGGACGAAGGCAAGGTGATGGCGAAGGTGATCGACGGCAAGGCCATCTCGCAGCAGATCCATGGCGAGGTGGCCGCTGGGGTGACGAAGCTAAAAGAGGCCACTGGAAAAGTGAGTGTTGCGGGGATTCTACTCTCACATTATGACTGCGATACTGATCGACGGCAAGGCCATCTCGCAGCAGATCCATGGCGAGATGGTTGCTAGGGTAACCATACTCAAAGAGGCCACTGGGAAAACGAGCGCGTTCAGCCTCACTCCGTGACTAAAGTATTGATCGATGGCAATGCAATCGCACAGCAGACTTATGGCAAGGTTTCTGCGAAGGTGACCAAACTAAAAGAGGCCACTGGGAAGGAGAGGACATTTTTTATACCGACTGGACATTTTTTATTTGGGCTCGTCGCAGCCATGAAGCCGTAATGTGGGCAAGCTTTTAGCGGATTTGAGGGCGAAGGTTGAGCCGAAGCTGGATCCATGGCTTGGCGGCTGCTGACGTCACTTTATTGAAGCAGGATGCGGGAAAGGACTTGCACGTCTTCGTTCCGCCTCCCGCTTCACCTCCCGTTTCACCTCCCGTTCCACCTCCCGTTTCACCTCCCGTTCCACCTCCCGTTTCACCTCCCGTTCCACCTCCCGTTTCACCTCCCGTTTCACCTCCCGTTTCACCTCCCGTCCCACCTCCCGTCCCACCTCCCGTCCCACCTCCCGTTCCACCTCCCGTTCCACCTCCCGTTCCACCTCCGTATTTTGATTCGCAAGTTCGTGTTCCGCCCAGTCCCCTCTGCAGGTGCCCGGACTAGCAGTCATCATAGTGAGAGAGCGCAAAGACTCGCAGATGTACGTGCGAATGAAGGGCAAGGCGTGCCAGGAGGTCACGGCATGACGCTTCTACACCCAATCTTTTTCTTATTCCTCTGCAGGTGCCCGGACTAGCAGTCATTATAGTGGGCGAGTGCAAGGACTCGCAGGCGTACGTGCGGATGAAGGTGAAGGCATGCCAGGAGCCCGAGACTGCCTTCTGACAGAGGGCGTGCCAGGAGCTAACACCACAGCCATTGTGCTGGTCCCTGGTCCTATTCCCTCGGTGCTGGTCCCTGGTCCCCACAGGTGCCCGGACTAGCAGTCATCATAGTGGGTGAGCGCAAGGACTCGCAGACTTATGTGCGAATGAAGGTCAAGGCGTGCCAGGAGGTGGGGATTGCCTCGTTCGAGGGGAAGCTTCCTGGCGACGCCAGCCAGGATGACGTCATTGCAGCAGTCAGGGAGTTCAACGCCAACCCTGACGTGCACGGTGAGCTGCTGACGTGCATGGTGAGCTGCTGACGTGGCTGCTGACGTGGCTGGTGCGGATGCTGATGTGGATATGTTATTAAGTGAATCTGCACATGCTCAGCTCTGTACTCATACATGCTCTGTATGTGGCATATGCATCCTGGCTCATGCTGGCTCGCCTTGTTGCATATCACCCCCTGCCCCACGCCCCCTTCACCCTCTCCCTCGCACCAGGCATCTTGGTTCAGCTGCCCCTTCCTGCTCATATCAGCGAGGAGGCAGTGCTGGCTGAGGCACTGCCACTGGTTTCCCTGCCCCTTATCCGCTGCTCTTCTGCCTGTGCCCGTCTCATCGCTCACGTATTGCCTCTCACCAGGCATCCTGGTTCAGCTGCCCCTGCCGGCTCATATCAGCGAGGAGGCAGTGCTTGCTGAGGTGGCGCTGCCCAAGGACGTGGACGGCTTCCATCCAATCAACATCGGACAGCTGGCGATGAAGGGGCGGCACCCACAGTTTGCCCCGTGCACCCCCGAGGTAGGAAAAAAGGGTTGGGGGAAGGAAGGGGGGTGGAGGGGAATTGAGAGCGGTGGATTGTAAGCTTCGACAAAAGGGGCTGGGAAAGGGAGGGATGAAGGGGGGCGGGGGAGGGGGGGCGGGGGACGGGGGACGGGGGACGGGGGATGGGTTGGTTGTGGGGGACTGCAAGGATGGTCTAGGGAGTTCCACACCTGACTATTCACAAGGAGTTCACGGTGCAAACAGCACCTGCAGTTTGCACCGTGAAATGATGAGGTGTGGAGTGGAATGGGGTTTTGGGGGGGGTGCGGGGAGGAAGGAGGGACAGAGAGGGGGGGAAGGGGAGAGGAGGGGAAGGGGAGAGGAGGGGAAAGGGGAGAGGAGGGGAAGGGGAGAGGAGGGGAAAGGGGAGAGGAGGGGAAGGGGAGAGGAGGGGAAAGGGGAGAGGAGGGGAAGGGGGAGAGGAGGGGAAGGGGGGAAAGGGAGCGGGGGAAAGGGAGCGGGGCCAGGAGGTTTTACTAGAGGAACGGCACCTGTCGTGTTCTCCGTTGGTTCCTGATTGGGCTGTGGCGGTAACCGCAAGGAACAACCTCCCATCTCTTCCTTTTTCACTCCTCCTCCCCCTACCCCCTCCCCCTCCCTCTACCTCCTGTCTCCCCCTGTCTCCCCCTGTCTCCCCTTGTCTCCCCCTGTCTCCCCCTGTCTCCCCCTGTCTCCCCCTACCCCCTATCCCCCCTAGAACCCAGTGGCATACCGATAAGTGGCCAACGTGCTGCGGTGATTGGTCGCAAAACCAACCCCCCCAATCTGCCTCTTCCGATTCCCCCCTTTCCTCCCACCACTCCCAGGGCTGCATGGTGCTGCTGGAGCGCAGTGGCGTGCAAATCAGCGGGCAGCGCGCCGTGGTGATTGGGCGCAGCAACATAGTGGGCATGCCAGCTGCAATGCTGCTGGTGGAGCGGGATGCCACAGTCACCATCGTGCACTCGAGGACCAAGGAGCCCAAAGAGATTGTGCAGCAGGCAGATATTGTGATTGCTGCCATTGGGAGAGCCAAGATGGTGAGTGCATGGGGAGTGAGCGATGAGCCGATGGTTAATGGAGAGGGATGCACCAGTCACCATCGTGCACTCGAGGATTATAGATCCCAAGGAGATTGTGAAGCAGGCGGATATCGTCATTGCTGCCAGTGTGAAAGCCAAGATCGTGAGTACATGGAGTGTGGTAACCCGTTAAGAAGAGTTACCATCATGCACCTGAGGACAAGGGAGCCCAGGGAGATTGTGAAGCAGGCGGATATTGTGACCCCTGCCACCATCTGCCACTGCCACCATCTGCCACCATCTGCCACTGCCACCATCGCCTCTGTCTGTCTCTATTGGCTCCCTTTGCCGAGGTGGAAGCTGGTTGGTTGAATCCAGGGTGTGCAGTGATCGACGTGGGAATCAACGCAGTCGACGATGCCAGCAAGGAGGCTGGATACCGACTGTTGGGGGATGGGCTCTCCGAGGTCCATTTTTGAGGCGCCTCAAAGATGGGCACTCCGAGGTCTATTTTTGAGGCGCCTCAAAGATGGGCACTCTGAGGTCGAACCTACTTTTCGATTCTGAGGAAGGTTGCTCCCACCATTCCCCTTCTTCCCACTCAACCCCCCTCCTTCCCTCCTCCCCCCCTCTCCCTCTTCCTCCCCTTTCCCTCTCCCTCTTTCCTTCCTTGCTTTCCCTCCCCCCCCCCTCATTCACCCCCCCACCCCCTCTCCCTCTTCCCAGGTGAAAGGGGACTGGCTGAAGCCGGGGTGTGCAGTGATCGACGTGGGCATCAACGCCATTGACGACTCAACGAAGAAAGCCGGATACCGGCTGGTGGGTGATGTGGACTACGAGGAGGCGAGGGAGGTGGCAGGGTGGATCACCCCGGTGCCAGGAGGGGTGGGGCCGATGACCATTGCCGTGCTGCTGCAACACACGCTCACTGCTGCTGAGAGGGCATTGGGAGGCAGTTCATAGGGGGCGGGAGCTTGATGGCAACAGCTGGGTACCGGCTGGTGGGGGATGTGGACTATGAGGAGGCGAGGGAGTGGCAGGGTGGATCACCCCAGTGCCAGGAGGGGTGGGGCCGATGACCATTCAGTGCTGCTGCAACACATGCTCACTGCTGCGCAGAGAGCTCTAGGAGTGCCTTGTTAGAGCCAAGAAAGCCGGTTACCGGTTGGTGGGCGATATGGACTAGGAGGAGGCAAGAGAGGTGGCAGGGTGGATCACCCGGGTGCTGGGGGGAGTGGGGCCGATGCCATGCTGCTGGAACACACGCTCACTGCTGCTCAGAGGGCTCTTGGAGTCTCGGAGCCCCTTCATAGGGGTGTTATGTGTTATGAACAACTCTAACAACTCACAACACTGGTGCCAGGGGGGATGGGGCTTGCTGTTGCCTCACACCCTGTGAGGCACTAGTGGCCACACGTAGGGCACTAAATTTGTTTCATAGTAATTACAGTGATGCGATTTCGGCGCGAGAAGGGCTAGTACGGTTCTGCGCTGCGCAATAATAATTGGGCTCAGCATAGCTGAGATTCAGGCGAGAGGGGTGAGTCTGGGAAGAGCCCGACCTGGGGAAAGGTCGCAGGAACATGACACCCTCTAAGATGCTTTCAATGGGACCTCAACCATGATCACAACTCTCTATCCTTCACCCAGCTGCCCAGTGCCCACTCAATGCGCATCCGCTTCATCCAACAACTGGCCCTCAACAGCCACAGCAGCCAGCTGTGGTTGTTAAAGCCAACTACACTGGTTCTGGCTTTAAGCCTCACAATGAACTGCACACCGCCGCTATGCTTGCTGCCCCCTGGCTTCGTCCAATAGCTGTTGCTCAACTGCCATTCTCCGAGCCACCATCTCCCCGTACCTCGCGTGCAGGTCCGGCGATCCAGCAGGGATAGCTTCGGAAAGAGAGACAGCGCTGGGGGCTGTTGACGTGGCACCTTCTGCTGTGGCATTTGCTGAGCTGGAAGTTGCTGAGGTGGCGCTCGCATGATCCAGGAGGGATGTGAAGGGAACAAAGGAGCCTTGGGCGTGGCAGAGGTAGCCGTGTGCTGCCCTCAGTGCTGCTCCCAATGAGGCCGAGTCTGCAAGGGAGAAAAAGCGAGGAGGTGAATGGGGAGGAGGTGAATGGGAGAAACGAGCAAAAACGAGAGGAGAGTGTTAAGGCACGGATAGCCGGGTGCTGCTCCCGACGAGGCAGAGTCTGGAGGGGGGCGGAAGGGGGAACAGGAGGGAAAGGAGGGAAAGGGGAGAAAGAGGTTTGTCATCACCACTGGGTGTGGCAGAGATAGCCATGTGCTGCTCTCAGTGCTGCTCCCAATCCCAATGATGCAGAGTCTGGAGGGGGGCGGAGGAAACTGAAGGACAGAGTGTGTGTTGAGGGGGTTATTCAACAGGGGTGGGAGGAAGAACGGCTGCTTTTGAGGCGCCTCAAAAGCGGGTTATTGAACAGGAGTGGGTGGAAGAACCAGCAGTTTCGGGTCTTGGTTGCGGCTGTGTGCTGCCCTCAGTGCTCTAAGAAATGGACTTGAAGTGAAATGCATTTAGTGCATTGTATGTCCGCTTGGTTCGAGCTCATGCTGCTTGCACAGATTTTCTCCCCATTCACTCCTTACATACAGACTAAGCATGAAAGAAGATTTGCTTTGAGACGTCTCAAAACAAATCTTCTGTCACTTAACCTCACGCTACTTTGAGGCGCCTCGAAAGTTAACCTCACGCTGCTTTTAGGCGCCTCAAAACTAAACCTCATGCTGCTTTGAGGCGCCTCAAAACTAGACCTCACGCTGCTTGCACAGAATGTCTATCACTCACTCCTTCGAGAGTAAACATGAAGAACAGAAACAAGAACGAAACAAGAACGAAACAAAATCGAAACTAACGAAACAGAAACAGACCAAACAAAAGAGAAAACAAAGCTAATCGTGCAGCTTGCTTGAGTCACCTGTGGATGTCGAGGTGTACACCGGGCAGCCAAAAACATTTGCCATGGTGTGCAGGATCGCCTCATTGGCCGAACCACCCCCAGTGGCCATGATTCGGGCAGGCGGGCTCTGCAACCCGATCCGCTCTGCATGTCCCCTCATTGCTGCTAGCTGCCCCTCCACCAGTGCCCTGATCTGTGAGCGAGAGAGACAAACTTGAAAGATTGAGGGGGTTGAAAGATCAGAGGGGAGCGAAGGGGGTTGCAACACAATTCGCTCTGCATGCTCCCATTGCTGCTAGCTGCCCCTCCACTAACGCTCTGATCTGAGAGTAAGAGGGGGAAGAACAAGAGAGAAAGGAGCTGGGGAGCGGGGACTCTGATCTGTGAGCAACATGAAAGCGTGGGGGGGGAGGTGCGGGCGAAAGGTGGGGATGGGGCACGTGATAAAGAAACAAAAGAAATGCTTTCTCGAGACACAAACACTCTTCTGCCGTCTTATGCGAGAGCGGCAGGAGCATCTCCTCCAGGCTCCAGCGACTCCAGAAGCAGAGGTGAGAAGGTCCGGTCGCTATACCACTCTTTTGATGCAGCCTGAATAGCAGTACCTCACCAGATGGTGAGTTTTGAGTCGCCTCAAAACGCATCTCCTCCAGCAACGCCAGAAGCGGAGGTGCCTCTGGAGCACCTCGCCATACTGCTGTTTTGATTTGATGCGGCCTGAGCAGCGGTACCTCGCTTGCCAGATGAGTGAGAAGGTCCGGTCGGTCGGCTGCAAACCTTGTGAGCGTTGTGAGAGGACCACTTGCACGAGTCACCTCGCTACAATGTTGCACGTCACATTATCTAGTCGACTAAAAAAAGGACCACTTGTGCGAGGGACAAGAGCTTTTCTGCCAGCGAGGTAAAAGAGACCGGCCAATAAATAGACCTTGCCGTAAATAAACCGGCCAAGCCAAGCCCCCATTCAGGTGGTGACGAAGGCTTGGATCAAGAATTGAGAGCGGATGCTTTTGAGGCAACTCATAAGCAGAAGCATTGATTTTGAATTGAGCCAACCCGAACCAAGCAGTACCTCTTCAGGTGGTGAGAAGGTCTGGTCGGGGTCAAGCCTTGTGAGCGCCGAGAGAGGGCCTCTAACAGCCGCTTCTGAAGTAGCTGAGCCGTCGCCTTGCTTTGGCGCATACCGATGAGTTCCCACTGAAAACGGGCACGGAGCAGAAAAGAAAGAGAGAGGATTGGCAGCAAGTCTTGTGAGCGCCGAGAGAGGGTCCCTAGCAGCCGCTTCTGAAGTAGTTGCACGGCCACCTTCCTTTGGCACATACCGATGAGTTCCCACTGAAAACGGGCACGGAGCGGCAATGGAGGAATGGAATAGGGAGAGAGAGGAGGGGAAGAGAGAGTGAGATGACACGCGGAAACAGAAAGAGGGTGGAGGGGCATGAGAATGTGTTGTTTTGAGGCGCCTCAAAACTAGAGGGTGGAGGGGCATGAGAATGTGTTACGGCGATAGAAAACCAAAGTTTGAGGCGCCTCAAACCTATTCTTGAGGCACCTAAAAGATGAGCAAAAAGAGGGCAGAAGGGCACAAGACTGTTCTATGGCGTGAGAAATCCCAGAGGTGGAGTGGAGAGGAGGATACCAAGTTAGATTCTCAAGATGTGAGCTGGACCAAGAGGTGGGGCGGACAACATTTTAAAATTCTCGACTATCTGCTGACTCGGACTGAAAACGACCAAGACTCAGGGTTATGGAAGAGAGCGAGTGAAATGGAAGGGGGAGAATAACGGCCTGATTGCTAGTCTATACAAGAAGCAGCGCGTCACATCAGTCAAGGCACCTGGTAGTGGTGGGATGATTTCTGAGTCGAGATAGTAGAGGCCCATGCGACCACCTGTGGAGGAAGAGGTAAGTAAAATAAAGACAACAAACAAATGATTCCGAGTCGAGGTAGTAGAGAGGCCCATGCGGCCACTTGTTAGCGCAGAAAGCGGGGGATAGACACAGAAAGGAGACCCTACGGCACAGAGCACGAGCCTTGCGCTTTGCAGCCTGTAAAGACGACCCTACGACGGCATGTAAAAGAATAAATGAAAAAGGTGAAAATAGCGTGGTTGAAGCCACCCGCTGGTATGTAGCATGTACTAGCCGTTCAAGGGAGGTGAGGTGACTCATTGAGCAATCGGCAGAATGCCTCCCATGACTCTTTTCTCACGCACCTAAGAAATGCATGCCGCTTGATGCACTAACCGTTCAAGGGAGGAGACTCATTGAGCAGCTGGCAAAATGACTCCCATGACCCGCCTGCACAGCGGTCCCTGATGGCTGGGGGACGACACGACATGACATGATGGAATTATAGCACACTCGAGTACGCTCGCACCGTTGATGTCACACACACCCTGGCCTTATCAAGCAGCTGGTCGATTTCTTCCCACGACCCTGATGGTGGTCCCTGATGGCTGGGAGGAGGTGGGTGGGAGGGATGATGGGAGTATAGTAGAGTCCAGTACAGTCACACCACTAAGGTCGTCACACACACCCTAGCCTTATCAAGCACGTGGCAGAGTGCCTCCCACGACCCTCCTCCACAGCGGTCCCTGATAACCGGGACCCCGAGATGCAATCATGATGATTGGGCATTGTATGGGATTGGTGGGATGGATCGGTGGGATGGATCGGTGGGACGGATCGGTGGGATGGATCGGTGGGATGGATCGGTGGGATGGATCGGTGGGATGGATCGGTGGGATGGGTCGGTGGGATGGATCGGTGGGATGGATCGGTGGGATGAATCGGTGGGATGGATCGGTGGGATGGATCGGTGGGATGGATCGGTGGGATGGATCGGTGGGATGGGATGGGGCATGATAGATAACATGAGGTTACCATCGAGTTGACACAAAAATGATCGGCATGATAGTTCAAATCATCAAGACAGCATCCAGGACGCATTTGGGTTGCAAACAAAATGTACACGCATATCTACATGTATATATGCATATCAATTATACACGATAATAGATTCCATATGTAGAAACAATGTACCTTGTCGAGTGAGTGACCCGTTCTTGTAGCAGATCATGGCCATAAACGAGGATGGATCCACAGGATTGGGAAACACATGGCCTTCCAATCCTGGTTGGGGGTGCTGAACCACCGCAAACACCTGGAGGGGATGGGACGTAGCAGAGGGGGTGGATGACAGTTGGAAATGGGCTGGCATTGACAGGGTGGAATAGGATGGGATGAGATGGGAGGGGATGGGAGGGGATGGGAGGGTAGGGGACGGGAGGGTAGGGGACGGGAAGGGAGTAGGTCAGCGATTCATAGCGATGTGGGTGCGAAGAGGAGGGAGTGGGGAATTGAACAAACTGCTTGCTCTGATACCCTTGCCAGACATACTTACAGTGTCGCTCGTCCCAAGGCTTATGCCCACATCGCCCGAGCCTCCAAGCGCCAAACCTGCGAGACAGGCACGGCAGGTGGCACAGCATTAGGTTCGGGGAACTTGTCTCTCTCCTCTACGTTGACTAAAAACAAAAAGAAGGCTGAGTCACCCAATACTGTGCAGTACAGACTTTGAAGTCGTCAATCCAAGCACGGCAGAAGCGCACTCCTTACCTGCAAGACTGCAAGGGTTGTCGCCAGACCATGCCACGACTTGGCAAGTAGGAGAGAAGCCGAACCTAGAGCAAGCAGGAGGGAGGAGGACGAGGTAGAACAGTTGGGGGAAGCCGGAGGAGGGAGGGGGGGGGAGGGGGGTAGGTTGTGAAGTGCCGCAAAGGTTGTCGCCAGACCAATTAGGAGAGAAGCCAAACCTAGAGCGAGCAGGAGGGAGGGCAGGAGGGAGGGCAGGAGGGAGGGCAGGAGGGGGAACGGAGGATGAAAAAGAGAGTGGAAAGCAGGAGGGAGAGCGGGGAGAGAGTGGGTTGATCTCACAATACATAACAGATATGCATGCATCGAGGCTCTTTTCAGAACTTGATACGACATTTTGCTTCTTTGTATATTTGTTTGTATGTTTTTTTAATTTAGCCGTGCACCTTTCCACATAGTAGCCATGCACATTGCCAACCACCTCGTGTGAAGGGACAACCTCGCCAAGCCTCTCCCGCAGGTTTGGCGCAGTGGCCTGGCAGGTCCGGGCAGAGGGAATGAAAGAGCATGCAATGAGGGTGTGTAAGAAATAAGCCGATAACATTATGGCACAATCCGTTACTTGCACACTGATGCACTACTAGTACTATGGATGCTGTTTTTTTGTTGTTTTTGTTTTTGATTTTTTTTCCGTGGAACAAATTCGGCAGCATAAGAAAAGGACGGGACACATGCACATCACAATATGATCTCATGACACACACCGTGCTGTGATGACGTAATATGTTACACAACTTGCTGCAGAAAATGACCCAGATGCTGATGCTGCTTCTCATGCCACGTCAGCTCACCTCTAGTGCCACGTCAGCCCACTCTCTCGTCCGTAGATCCATCAGATTCATCCCAGCGCCGTCAGCAGCATCAATAGGAGCGTAATCCCCGACCAATAGCGATGCTCCAAACGAGCTGACCAATGAGATCCTCTCCGTGTTCTCATACTCCCGAGGCTGATGTTGCCACACACGCCGAACCTGAGGCCCAGTAAACCGCTCGTAGGCTCGGGAGCCCGTCAGCCGAGCCAATGCTGCAGGCCCGCCAAGAGCTGCTTCGATTTCCCTACACTGGGATGCTGTGCTGCTGTCCATCCAGATGGGGGAATCTAACAGCGAAAAAACACTTGATGATGCATCATCTAGTAAAGAAGCACCTTTAATCGAATCGCTTGAGCTGAATCCCTCTCCCGTGCCTTGAAGCTTGCTTTCTTCTTTCCTGTATCTCTCATCACCACATAACTGCGCGAAAAGGGTTCGGTCAGATCTAAGATTTGCAAGCCGTGCCCGGGCTCCTCTCCGCCAGTAAACGCTCCCGTGCTGCTGCCCGCTGCCCGAAACTGCTCGGACCTTATCGAACGGAAAATCCGCATCCTTCAATCTCGTTAAAATCAAATCAAACGCCTCCACCCACATGGCTGGTGGTGCGGTAACTCTGAGCGCCGAGCCGGAAGAGGAGGTTCGGGAATCAGGCTCGGCGGAGGCTCGGTGCACGCCTCCGGAGGTTCGGTAGTGCGGGAGGGCAGTGTCGTACTGGAGGGACTCGGTAGTGACGATCCGAAGGGAGGAATCGACTACCGTGGCCTTGAGTGACCTGAAAAAAGGGGTGATTATAATGGGGGCCAGAAAAAATAAGAGTGTGCGTGCAGGAGGGCAGTGTCATACTGAAGTGATTTGGAACGGTATCTACCACAGGGGATGAATCTGGCAGGGTACTTTTGAAAATTCTAAAAAATACCCGGCAGTGTCATGCTGAAGTGATTCGGTAGGGTATCTACCACACGAAGGGATGAATCGAGCGCTATGAATCGAGCGCTATGAATCGAGCGCTATGAATCGAGCGCTATGAATCGAGCGCTATGAATCGAGCGCTATGAATCGAGCGCTATGAATCGAGCGCTATGAATCGAGCGCTATGAATCGAGCGCTATGAATCGAGCGCTATGAATCGAGCGCTATGAATCGAGCGCTATGAATCGAGCGCTATGAATCGAGCGCTATGAATCGAGCGCTATGAATCGAGCGCTATGAATCGAGCGCTATGAATCGAGCGCTATGAATCGAGCGCTATGAATCGAGCGCTATGAATCGAGCGCTATGAATCGAGCGCTATGAATCGAGCGCTATGAATCGAGCGCTATGAATCGAGCGCTATGAATCGAGCGCTATGAATCGAGCGCTATGAATCGAGCGCTATGAATCGAGCGCTATGAATCGAGCGCTATGAATCGAGCGCTATGAATCGAGCGCTATGAATCGAGCGCTATGAATCGAGCGCTATGAATCGAGCGCTATGAATCGAGCGCTATGAATCGAGCGCTATGAATCGAGCGCTATGAATCGAGCGCTATGAATCGAGCGCTATGAATCGAGCGCTATGAATCGAGCGCTATGAATCGAGCGCTATGAATCGAGCGCTATGAATCGAGCGCTATGAATCGAGCGCTATGAATCGAGCGCGATGAATCGAGCGCTATGAATCGAGCGCTATGAATCGAGCGCTATGAATCGAGCGCTATGAATCGAGCGCTATGAATCGAGCGCTATGAATCGAGCGCTATGAATCGAGCGCTATGAATCGAGCGCTATGAATCGAGCGCTATGAATCGAGAGCTATGAATCGAGCGCTATGAATCGAGCGCTATGAATCGAGCGCGATGAATCGAGCGCTATGAATCGAGCGCTATGAATCGAGCGCTATGAATCGAGCGCTATGAATCGAGCGCTATGAATCGAGCGCTATGAATCGAGCGCTATGAATCGAGCGCTATGAATCGAGCGCTATGAATCGAGCGCTATGAATCGAGCGCTATGAATCGAGCGCTATGAATCGAGCGCTATGAATCGAGCGCTATGAATCGAGCGCTATGAATCGAGCGCTATGAATCGAGCGCTATGAATCGAGCGCTATGAATCGAGCGCTATGAATCGAGCGCTATGAATCGAGCGCTATGAATCGAGCGCTATGAATCGAGCGCTATGAATCGAGCGCTATGAATCGAGCGCTATGAATCGAGCGCTATGAATCGAGCACCGTTGCCTTGAGTGACCCGAGAGCGCGTGATGAGAGAAAGGGAAAATTAACTGATTTCGGGTCGGACCTTGTATTCTCAAAAGAATGGTCCGACCCCAAATCAGTTTCTTCTTCCTTTCTCAAACCTTTTGTGGGACGGCAGTGCGTGCGATCCTGGAAGGCATTTTCAGCTGCCACTGCG
This sequence comes from Closterium sp. NIES-67, assembly GCA_027943415.1. NCBI lineage: Eukaryota > Viridiplantae > Streptophyta > Zygnematophyceae > Desmidiales > Closteriaceae > Closterium > Closterium sp. NIES-67. The sequence continues at coordinate 80,365 of BQMB01000849.1, read as the reverse complement.
TTAAGTTAGTATCACTTCGGTGCCGAATTGGTGCTCTCTCGGAGCGAAGTGCCACACTCGAAGGCATTGCGGAATCAGTGCACTAATCTCAAGCTCAGACATCACCGGATTGAACCGAGGTTGGAATAACTCGTCGTGACTTAACTGCGACTTTAAATGCGTGAGGAGTCGATTTTTTTAGGCGCCTCAAAATGCGTGAGGAGTCGATTTTGAGGCGCCTCAAAATGCGTGAGGAGTCGATTTTTGAGGCGCCTAAAAAAACTTATCTGCGACTTTTGAGCCAACTCAAAAGTCACCTCGCTTCGATTTTGCAAGCTCGAGCTAGTTTCTTCCGTAACTTACTGCGTGGAGCTATCGAAGCCGAGGAAGAGACCGTCGAGACCCAGCAATGCCGCCGCCATGGCTACAACGTGACGTTGGGAACAGGAACGGAAACAAGGCAATCACGCGAGCAGTGCCCACAAAGATTTCCAAAACCAAGTTTCGGGCGAGGATTGAGCTAGATAAGCATTCTAGGCCTTTCGTGCCTGCTAGACCGTCTGGAGTCGGCGCGCTTAGAGGCGCCTAAACTATAACTAGCAACAGCACGGCAGAATCTAGGCTGGGTTGGACAAGGACTGAGGAAGAATCTCTACTTGGGGGGAAATCAGGGAAATTGCTATGGTGCATAAGGATGCATCTCGGTGCTGTCGGGTTTTTCGTTTAGCCAGGCGCACGTCCAGGACGTGTTCGGGTGAAGTGAGATCGGTGAATGGCTTCATTGGTACGTTGCTGAAACGAGCCGAGTCTCTTTTCCACCTTACGATCACCTCCCCCTGGATTCTTTCCCAGTTTCTTTTGCTCGGACTGAACATATCACCAGCCAATTTTCCGTCGGAGTGGTTGTCCCGCGCACCTCGAGACCTTTCTCACCACCTCGTTCTCGACAAGATAAATTGCTCTGTTACACCTTCGGGGTGCTCCCTTGAGTTCAAAGGTCACTCTGTACGCGATTACGTGGTCCCGTACATCAACTACAGTGTATTGAAAACATCAACGTCACAACAAAAAAAAACTACACAGCATATGTAACAAATGAACGAAATAATATAGCGAGCCAATTGATTCCATTGCACAGCCACGAGCAGTAGCTGTCGTATATCATGCGCTCTCGCTCCTCAACGGGCAACGTCTTTCCGATCCCAAAGTGTCCGGCCAGAAAGAATGGATGAGAGGCGCTCAAAGAGAGTCCTGCCAAACAATGTAACAAACGAAGGTTGCTTATTGCAAGGTGTTTTCCATGTCTTCCCCTTCTTAACACAAGAGTGAAGGCAAGGGAGGGTGGAGAGAGGGTGAGGGGGGAGGGTGGGGAACTCTGGGGGAAAGGGGGGATCCAAGGGAAAGGGGGAAGTGGAAGGAAATTTGGGCACCTCTGAGGTTTTTGAAGTGCTTTTGAGGCCCTTAAAAATATGCAAGGGAGAAGGGACTGGCAGAGATGCTAATCCTCACCACATGACTGCTTGCTGCAATGATTGCTCCATGACAGGAGGGACAGGAGGAGATGCCTTTTGCGAATTCTGGAAATGATGACCGGAGGGACAAGAAGAGATGCTACAATCCCCCTCTTTCCCCCATGGCTCCTAACCATGTGATGTGAGTGCTTGCTGCAATGATCTCTTCATGACCTGGGGCAAACCCCCCCCCCCCCTTGAGTTAAGTCAAGAACAGGTGGAGACAGAAATCCTCAACTCAAGAACAGGTGGAGACAGTAATCCTCAACTCAAGAACAGGTGGAGACAGAAATCCTCACGCACGCTAGTCCTCACCATGTGAGTGCTTGCTGCAACGATCGCTTCATGACCCGGGGCACCACCCCTCTGAAGAAGCCAGGCAAACCTTGCGACTGGAGGGGGGAAAATGAGGGGGGGGTTAGTGAGTGCGTGCACAGTATGTATCTGCCTGAGCCATCTATTTATCTTGACCATGCCATACCTTGCACACAGTGACTTCTGAATTGACTCGAAAAGCGCCCTTTTTGGGGGTTGTGTGGGGATTAAGTAAGCGCTGGGAATAAATAAGTGTGCACGATGTAACTGCCTGGTTCTTCTATCTTGGTCATGCCACACCTTGCACACAATCACCTTGTAATCGGGTCGAGGCTTGCCTTACACACATCGCTACATTGCTTCAGGGTCCGTTCCTGACCTACCTTGTAGATGGCTGACGTGGCACCAATCATGGACAGTGGCTTGCCAGGTGTCGCTAGCAGAGTGGCCAGCTGCAGGTGGGTTCGCACCTGGTGGGCAGAAAAACATGCAAGGAAAAAAAATGGAGATTGAAAATGGGGAGAAAAGAAAAGACAGGCATGCGAGTGATAATGAGTGGCCTATTGCGCTGGTGGGGTGGGGTGTGCAAACTGCACAGGAAACTCATGCATGAGCGAAAAAAAAAGGGGGGAAACAAGTTTTGAGGCGCCTCAAAACTGCACAGGAGGAAACTCATCCTGCATGGGCGAATAAAATGGGGGAAACAAAATCCTGGCGGGAGAATGAAGCTCTTTTCGTTGTTCAAGGTCGAGCCAGCAGGTGGGAGGAAAGAATGGTTGCCAGCAGGTTCTGACTCACCACATCAGGCGGGTGGGTCAGAATGGTTGCCAGAGCCCCTGCTGCTGCTCCTGTGATGGATAAGGACAATGCGCCGAATTCAAGAATGCAGAAATAGATGAGGCCTAGAGCCTAAAGGAATTAAATCTACCAAGGAAGATGAATGAATCAATCCTCCAGCTTGAGGAAACGGCAAGAAAGGAAGAGAACAGAAAGAGAAGACGAAGCGTGGTTGGAAAAAATACGACAAGGAAGAAATTTGATCTGTTGAAGAGATCATAAGGTGTTGGCAGACATACGGTAAAGAAACCATACGGTGGATGTCTGATCATGAGGGCAGGGGATGATGAGAGAATACCCGAACACACCTGCTGCCATTGTGGAGACCGTTCGAGCCCCATGCCCATCATCAGAGGAAATGCGATCTGTCGGTTTGCACAGGGAGGAAACGGAGGATGTGTAAACCTTCCATGGCCCATGGCCCATGCCCCATGGCCCATGCCCCATGTCCCATGCCCCATGCCCCATGCCCCATGCCCCATGCCCCATGCCCCATGCCCCATGCCCCATGTCCCATGTCCCATGCCCCATGCCCCATGCCCCATGTCCCATGCCCCATGTCCCATGCCCCATGTCTCATGCCCCATGTCCCATGCCCCATGTCCCATGCCCCATGCCCCATGCCCCATGTTCCATGCCCCATGCCCCATGCCCCATGTCCCATGCCCCATGTCCCATATCCCATGTCCCATGTCCCATGCGATCTGTCATGACACACCATCGGAAAACCCGTTGGTGCGCCCATGACCGCCTCTCCATGAAAATGAGAGGTGGCTTCCAATGAGACTGCTGGAACGTCATGGCACGATGGGAATCCAATCTTGGCGTTTTTTAGAGAGAAAAAAAAAAAAAAAAAAAAAAAAAAAAAAAAAACACACACACACACACACACACACACAGCACAAACACTAAGGGCGCACAGAGCGCTCTCTGCCTCCCAAATCAGAATGGCGTGGCGAGTAGTAAGGGCCGTTGCGTACGTATGTAGGAGCGCGTGCGGGCGGGAGTATGGGGTAGTAATGTCAGTGTAGTTTTGAGACCTCTCAAGACTACACTTCTATCACACGCATGTATGACGGAGCGCATGCGGGAGATTATGGGGCTGTACGTCCTTACAGTTCCGAGATTGAATCTGTGTATGGGTATCAGATCAAATCGGGCAGAACTAAGGGCCGTTGTGTATGTATGTATGAGAGGGTGAATACCAGGCACACATATTACCATTTATGAAGGAGCGAACGCAGAGTATGGGTTATTAAGTAATGCATGTGCTGTTAAGGAGCTGCGAGTCCTGATGTAAATGCTTACAGTCACGCACGCATGCACGCTCGCACGCACGCACGCACGCACGCACGCACGCACGCACGCACGCAGGCACGTACGCACGGACGCACGCATGCACGCACGCATGCACCGACATACCAGGCACATACATTACCATGAATGAAGGAGCGCATACATTACCATGAATGAAGGAGCGCATACATTACCATGAATGAAGGAGCGCATACATTACCATGAATGAAGGAGCGCATACATTACCATGAATGAAGGAGCGCATACATTACCATGAATGAAGGAGCGCATACATTACCATGAATGAAGGAGCGCATACATTACCATGAATGAAGGAGCGCATACATTACCATGAATGAAGGAGCGCATACATTACCATGAATGAAGGAGCGCATACATTACCATGAATGAAGGAGCGCATGCGTGAGTAGAGCACGAGATAGATCCCGGAGTACGGCGCATCTCTTAGCAGAGTGGTTCCCAATCCTCGATATAAGCCTGCACACGAATGCGGAACCCATCAAATTAGACTTCGCAAGCCCCAAACTAGCTAAAGTTGCATGGTCTCACTTCAGGCTTGCTCTGCAATTCACCTGCTATTCCCTCTGACCGGGCAATCGCCGTCAATCCACCAAGAGTTCCTCTATAAGACTCTCCGCTCACTGCAGAGAACTGCACTGTAGAAAGGGTGTACAAACAAACGAAACAAGAGAGATTGCATAGCAGCGAGGCTCGATCCACCCAAGTTATTTCTTCCTACAGAAGCTCTCACTCGATTGCAAAGCAACTCACTGTGCCCAACAAGAATATTTCTGTCATTACCATTCAAATAATGTCCAATCTTGAAACAAGAGCCTAGCCTAGTGTTTGCTCCTGTTGTTAGAAAAAATTGGTGATTTGACTTGGCTCAACACAGCGCAGCAGCAGCAGCTAGGGACCGTGAAAGCACAGTCAGTGTCGGTACTAGCGTCCTTATGACTACTTCACGTACAGGCACTCACCTCCATACCAACGAGACTTACCACAGACACGGGGCACAGCGCAGCAGCAACCAGCCAAGGACCGCAATACCAATGTTAGTATCTGAAATACTAGAGTAACGCATGAAGGCACTCATCTCCATACAAGTCTTAACCATGGACGCCGGGCACAGCGCAGTGGCAGCCAAGGACCGCAACACCACTGCTATCATCTGAAATACTAGAGTAACGCACTAAGGCACTCACCTCCATACGAGTCTTGACCACAGACACGGGGCACAGCGCAGCAGCAGCCAGCCAGGGACCGTGAAACCACAGCTCCTATCAGCAGTACCAGCGTCGATGATCACTACTAAGGTACATACAGACACTCACCTCCATGCGAGTTTTGACTACAGAAAAGGGGCACAGCACAGCGTCAGCAGTAGGCGACGGTGAAAGCATTGACAATGACAGTACTGGCGTCATAGGGTACAGACACTCACCTCCATGCGAGTCTTAACCACAGACACGGGGCACAGCGCAGCAGCAGCCAGGGACCGCGAAACCACAGCCGCCAGAAACGTCACCCGGGACGAGAACTGATGAGCGCTCCTCTGAGCAACCACAGACGACGAGGCCGCTGAGGACGGTAACGAATCCTCTTTTAACGAACCCCCTCCTAGCTCCCCTTGCTCCCTGCTCCTCCTCCTCCGTTTCTCTTCAAAAGTACTCTCTAGGGCAGCCAGCGCATGCATGGTTGGGTCCAGCGTGGCAAAGAACAGCCCCAAGCCCAGCCCCAGGCGCACGCACGTGGGGCCAGTGCCTCTCCAGAGTCCTCTGACGCCCTCCTTGTGCACTATAAGCCGCACTACGCTGCCCATGCTGGGATTGAATGCCTGTTTCGCTGCTGCTGAGCCTACAGCTGCGGGTATAGCTGCTCTTGCAGCTGTTCTAGCGGCTGCTGTGGTGGCTGCAGTGGCTGCTGTTGTGGCTGCGGCTGTGGCTGCGGTTGTGGCTGCCGTTGTACTAGCTGGGTTTGTAACTGCGGCTGTAGCTGCGGTTGTAGCTGCTGTTGTAGCAGCAGTTGCAGTGAACCCTATAGCAGCGTCAACAGCTGCCGACCTCAGCGATCTAACTCCCACTTCTCTCGCTGCTGCTCCTGCTCCTCCTGCTCCTCCTGCTGCTCCTGCTCCTCCCGCTGCTGCTGTTGCCATCTTGCCAACGGACGGTGAGGATGATCCCTGCAGATGCGTGCGGATCACATCGAACGGCTGCAATAGAACCCCCGTTATAAGCCCCGTCGCCGCTCCCCAGAGAAAATTCCCGCCGATTTTCCGCTTTTGCCCGGCTCCTGACACTCCAGAAGCTTGATTGCTGACGGCAGCTGCATGATTGTTGACGGAAGCATGATGGCTGACGGAAACAGGGCCTTTATCGCCTGAAACTGCTTCGACAGGAGCAACAGCTGGCGATGCTTCAGCTAGCCTATCGTCAGCTGTTGTTCCTGTCGAAGCTCTCCATACGCCGTCGCCTGCTGCTGCTGCTGCTGGTGTGGAAGCTGTAGCTGACGCATCGCATGCTGCTGCAGACGACGTCATCGCCGATCTAGGGGTCAACGGACGTCCTTAACCCCGTAGAATCCCCACTAAGCGTTGTTACTACTAACAGTATGTGATCCTAAAGCCTTCAAAGAAATTCTGAAGAGAACGTCTGATTCTGTAGATGGAGCAACTCCATTCCAAAAAATCAGAGCCAGAACGAGTTTACGAGCTTATAACGAGTTGTGAGATTTGAATTCACAGCTAAAACGGCGGCTGCATGTTGGAACAGTAAATCTGACACCCCAGCAGTGAGGGGAAGAAATGTCGGTGGCGAAATTGGGGAGTTGGCGAAATGAAAAACATTCAGCAACCAATCAAATTTCAGCCGACGGCTCGATACACTTCGGGAGGCGTCTCAGCAGCGTGGTTGTAACGAAGCGCAAAGGGCGTGTGTAAAAGGATTGATTAACGGGGAAACAATACAACTTAGACAACATCAAAACAACAGGGAGCGTGGATACAGCTAGCCTAGGAACACGGTCGTGGATCAGCAGAGCTGCGACGTGTGGTTCGTAAATTGGCGCAAAACGCCCAGATATAGGTATGCAACAGCAAGGCGGGCAATAATGCATGCGGCTCGTCAGGAGACCACATTTGGCACCGCGATTTGAATTTCGTAGCAGAGCTGCGCGGGCAACCCTGTTATAGAAGTGTACGCCTTACTGACTAAAACCCAGTGATAAGGAAATACCATTTCCTTACACCCTCCCCCCTCCAAGGTATGGTCTTAGTTAAGACCGCCGACGTCGCACACATGGCGTGACTGGAGGTAGACTCGTAATTCTGAGTAATTCTCGATATGTGCCAGAGGCACTCAATTGTTTTCCTGGGCCGTCTGGTCCTTCCAAGATATCAGAAATTCGAGGCGAGCCCTTCGAGGGTCCTTGATCCTATGGATGAGAAGGACCTCTGAAAGTGTCGCCAGGTGGGGCTAGCGAGGTGGCGCCAGATTTGTTATCAATTCGCGTGTCATAAACCAATTGGATCGACTTGTTTCGCAACTTTTGGTATGTCGATAGATGCGACACTGAACCTGACTGGTAGGCGCAAATTTTACCGGTTTGGGAGAGTGGGAAATATTGCTGCCAGCGTCAAACTCCCATGACACCCGAACAGTATGTGCTTCTACTTGTCAGGTAGGGCTGTACCACATGCTTGACACGCTATATAGCTCCGCTCTGACTAACGAAGTTTTGCCAAGAGAAGTGGTCTCTCAAGCTGTACGCCTACTTCTCCTGATATATACAGGTTTTGCGGAGTGTAACCGCAAGTATCACGTTTCCTAGATCGGGTCTCTAACAGGGCTTATTTTATCAGAGTAAATCACTCCAATTCTCTCAAAATCATAGTCGTTTTTGAAAACCACTTTGATGGTCCTGGGTAAAATTTTGAACGTATAGATTTTCTATGATTGATTAGAGTTGGCTTATATACCACCCTGATGGATTTTCAATAGGGAGTATACCCCAGATTTCTTCCTGTACTCCCTGTATTCGGCTAAGTCCTCCGGCTGCCAGTCACACCCCTCTCATGCCAACTGCAACCTGGATAATTTTGGTGAAGTCCTCCAAAACCAGTCACTCACCCATACACACCCCTCATACGCCCCGCAACCTATATAATTTTGCTAAAGTCCTCCGCAACCACTCACTCACTCACACCCATCTCATGCCCCCCGCAACCTGGAATATTTTGGCGAAGTCCTCCACTACCAGTCACACCGCCCCGCAACCTGGACAATTTTGGCGATGTCCTCTGCAACCAGTCACACCCCTCTCAACCCCCGCAACCCAGACACATTCCTCCCTCCCACACCCAACCCAACCCAACCCAGCTCTGATCAGCGCTGCTTGACCAGCCCCTTCTGTTTGTCACGCTAGTTCTCTGGTGTGTTGTAAACGCCGGGCTGCGCAAACAATACCACTGTTGTCAACACACGACGAATGTCTGTTGTACAGCACTTGCGCCAGCCAATCACTGGCGTGCACTTTGCTCTCTTCATTAGCGGAAGATTTCAAACAGTACTAACGATATCAGCTGTAAAATATTCTGCCAGATCAGCCATGATTGGCTGTTCGTTGCTGTTTCCCACCCGAAATGTCTGCCAGCGTGAGCAGCGCTGCTGACTGAGAGGTGCTTTGGGACAGAGCCTACAATGAGGGCGTGTTCTGCGCTCGGGGCAAGCCTGAGGCAGAACTTGCAGGCATCAGAAAGATTAATAAACTTTGGGGCCACTGCAAACTCCCCCGTATGACTGATTCTCGGAAGTTATGTCTCGGGGCTTGCCCCAAGCGCAGAATGCGCCTTGATTCTTTTCAGAGAACCCGTCGGATCCCAATTTCCAACCGTAACTTGACTGTATAAGGCAGATTTCGGCAAAAAATCTCGATAAACTTGCAGATTCAGTAGAGGTTATCCGGAGAAACGCGCTATGGTGCGAGATAGAAGGTGGGGCGTATATCCTGCGACATCCGGTACAGTGTCAGAGATTTTTTTTGAAAAGGTGTAAAAAACCATGACAAATTAGAGTTCGAGGCCTGGGGCACACTGAAAATCAGAGTTAGGCCAGGAGTCACTTGCGAAAATCAGAGTAGTGAAAAACCAAAGGTAGGCCTTGATCTCTACGTAAACGTGCACTTAATAAACATATTCCAGTGAGAAATCAGTGACGGAAAGAGTTTCTCAAAGTGTTGACAGAAGCCTACATAATTCTTCCTTACCTTTAAAGCCCGCAGCCCAAAACGTTCATGCTTTAGAAGCATGACGTAATACATTTAGATATTTTGTGAGTGACGATATTGTTGAATTCGGCAAACCGGTCGCGAGTGTATTTCGTTTCGCTTAGTCAGCGAATCCCAGGGGCACTGGTTGGGTTGGGATGCAGAAGTCCCAAATTGCAATGACCCCCACTTTCAAGTTCCCGCAGGCCAACCCGCGTAAACCCCCCCAGTCAAGATTTTGACCAATCGGGTGCCTTCGCGGTGTGTATAACCCTAGTTGCGTGGAAAAACGCCCCAAAATCGCCAAATTTCATCTTTCTAAAGCTTGAACCACGCGACACGCAATTTGGGACTCGAGCTTTAAAAGCCGATGATACGCGTGAACTAAACTTAGATCGCGTTATGAAGTTTGCCCATCCCAAACTTTGCCCATCCGACTCGGTTTTGGGCTGTTTGGTGGGCAAACTTCGTAGGAACCAAATTTGCCCACCGACCCAAACCCCCCATGCGATTGTTTGTGCGAGCCTCGTACTAGACTTCGTGAGCCCTGGAGACGAAATGCCAAATGGGTTCAATCACACCCAATCGCAAAGTGCGTTCAAAGACTGCACGACGTAGTCAGCGATATGGTACAAAACATTTCACCTAACGACCGGCCCTGTGAACCCGATAGCTCTGACCAATAAATAAAGAGGGAACACGCGGCAGTTCCAAGGTTGGTTTTGACTTCATTGAAATGTACCATATTTGACCGCTGGGAGATTGTGGGCACTGCACCCAAGATAACGTCTCTACGAGGATTCAAGAGCTCGGAACGTGGGTAGTATGCCTGGTAATGCCCGTTCGCCACTCCGTTCGCATATGGTGGTGGACCCCCATCGCATGGTTCGTGGCCGTCAGGATTCGGATGGGCAAACATTGAAATGTGTTTTTTATTTCCCGAACCGCATGGGCAAACTTCGCGGGATGGGCAAACTTCAGAACGCGGCCTTACATCCCGAAAAAGGGAGCCGAATCGCCTGGGAAATCCTCGTTCGTCGACCCAACTCCAGAACGTGATCTACAGATGTTGAACTTCAGGTTCATTGGCCGGTGTTCCTTGTTCGATGGCCGATTCGCTTCTTCGGCCTTCTGCAAATGCTCGAGACCAATCAAATGCGAATCTCCACGCACACGATTGGTTCGCAACTTTCGCGGAAGACTCCCAAAGGAAGAGGCGACCCACCGGTGCAGCCCAGAACCACTGAACAATTGTTGCGATATAATCGTAATGCGGTAACCCTCAATTCGATATTTAGAAGCAGTTCTCGAGATTACTGTCGAATCAATAGAAGGCTACTTTTGTGCAACCTGTCATGAAACCTGTCCCGTCCGTACTTCCAGCCCGTCTCTCCCCTCCCTCCCCTATTCCATTCCCGTCCCCTTCCTTCCCGTTCCTCCCTCCCCTCCTCCCATTTGTGAGATCGCGTTCTGGAAGCTAAGATCGCCTTCAGAAGTTTGGACGACAACAAAGTTTACCCACGCGAATCAGTTTTGGGTATCTGGTGGTGTCCGTGTGGGGCTATACCCCACTCTGGACAATGCGCACAACGAACCGCTGTGTGAGCAAATGAGAACTATTTTAAACATTGCGCGACCAATTTCCCATCTCGGCCAATCAGAGGTCGAGGACAATACCTTTACGACCGAGTTGGTTTTGTAATGCGGGAACCTCCCCTCACTGCCACTTCTGACGGCCAACGCACGCGACTGTCAAATCGTAGCCCAACGTTAAGGAAAAAAAATAAATAAAAAAAATGCGGCAACAACCCAAATGGAACCGCAACTGCCCGCCGAGATCCAGGCGGCCTGCCAAACAACTGGGGTTCTTCTCCAAGCAATCGACCAAACACGATAGACCCTAAAAAGAGAAGCGAAACCAGCAACATCCACATTGCCGATACTTCCGACGCACTGCCTGCCCATTTCCTAGCCACCTACTAGACGCCATGGCTCCAAAGAAGAAGGGTGACAAAGGGAAGCGCCCGAACGACGGGACCAACGATCCAGAACCACGCCCACCCCCTCCGTTTGTCCGATACATACAGGAGCTGGAGGCTCATGGAATCAAGCGTATTCGGTTGATAGGAGTGCCAGATTCCCCAGCGAAAAAGAACGCACGCAAGTCCAACGACTCTCGCGCCTCCGGCAATGGGCGTGATCAGGATGTGCTGGATGAGTACAACGGTCTATCACCGCTCGATGCTGCTGACAAAGTCAACACGGAGGACGACACGTACTACGACTCTGACACGTACAATGCGACCAATGCCGTTGACGAGGGCGGCGAAGAGGGCACTGCCGACCCGACCACCGATGCGGACCCCAACGGCAAGCTCTCGGAGGGTGGCTTGAAACCAAAGAATCAGCTATGGTGAGAGGATGAGCTCTCCGAACTCGTCGCCGCGATGTGGGCCTGCAAAGAAGACTTCGATGCAATGAAAGGTAAGCAAGGTGCGCAGCCGTGGAAGAAACTGCGCCGAGTCATTGTAAAGCCAATCCGAACTGGAGACTCCCTTCAGACGCCTTGCAGAAGCAGTGGACCCGACTAAAGACGCACCTTGAGGAGATCGAGGCGGCGGATGGGACGAGCGGAAACCATCCGACGGCAAAGCCAGACTGGTACCAGAACGTCTGGAACTACTTGCGGTCCGACCGCGCTCCGAACCCGCACGTCGTCGACGAGGGTGGAGCGCGTACGGAGCACGCTGGTCCTGCCATCGGTGTGCCACCGACTACAGGTCCAGCAACTGTCGGCCCGTCGACGATGCCACCCGCGCGGGCGATGACTGTAAGTGGATACGACCCGTATCGTGCCATATGAGGGGTGCTTGGGAAGGGAATATGCGACAACGACAAACGAACAGCATGGTAACAAACATATAGCGCGGCAACTCCCCCAAGATAAGCACTATCCGAGAATCCGCCCCTCGCCAGACAACGAGTGCCCCGGCGCTTCGCACTCGAGTCTCGCCAATGGCTCCAGCTGTCGCGCCAGCACGTCCTACTACCGTCACAACGCATGTGCAGGGCGCGGACGACGAAGGGCCGGCACGACAGCTTTACGCGGAATCAGCGCCTGCTGGACCCACGCAAGCAACAGTCGTCATGAGAGTCGACGGCTGCTGGTACTTCATTGCACCTCCATGACATGCGAGTCTTCGTGTCGTGCGAGCCACGCTGCGTGGATATGCATTCCGAAGTCTTGGCTGCGTGCGACGCATTCAGCGCAGTTGGCACATGGGGTGGGATACCATACATAGGATGGCATCCCTTGCCTTTCCCACCACTGATTCAGATTCCGTGACGTCCCATCCCTCCACCAGCCGCGCGAAGACTTGCGGCATTCAATCTGCGACTCTATCATGTTGTGGAGCACGCAACAGCATCTGGCTCCCGCACACACCCGCCACAATCGTCCACCATGGCACCCGTCGAAGATCCGCCACCGGTTCTTGTAGAGTCCCATTGCCCTCTCGACAGTCATACGGCTTGACGATTGGACATAGTTGAAGCTTTGTTGCCATCCGGTAAGTAGCCACACTTTGCTTGCGTGTGTAGGCACTAGGCAAAAGTCCTTTAGAGGGTAGGCTGCATCTCCCAAGACTTGATACGGTCTGATCTCTCCGTTCTCCATTCTGGCATATAACGCACTTTTCGTGAAAACCTTGCTGTCATGGGAAGATCCTGGCCATCCTACTACATAATCCCAAATGCGGCATTTCACATCTACGGTCAGTTGGAGCTGCACAGAGTACATCTGTTTGCGACAAAAGTATTCACTGCGATAGTCGTCGATTCCACGGACCTGCAGATTAGTCCCGTCCACAGCGCCGATAACATTTGGAACCCCCCGACATTCCTTAAACTCCGCCGCCATTCCAGCCATTTCGTCTCGGGTGGGGAAACGGACCCACGTCTCCTTGTGTCGGCATGGAAATGCAAGCAGGAAACGATCGACAATGAGATGGCATACAGATGCGGGGACACCAAAGTAAACACTCATATCGAGATATGTCATTCCAGAAGCCAGATATTTTTTAGGGATTAGGATGCAGAGACGCAATGGAACATTGTGCGACAGAATCTCCTTGCGAAAGTCGTCAACATCCCTGCCTCTAAGTGCTCCAGGATGTCACGGTTAATACGAAAAAAATATACGAAAGCGGCCTCGTCCATGTTATTAATCTGTGCAATCCATTCTGCCATCCTAGCTACTTGCGCCGCTTTGTAGCGTCGTACCTTCAGGTGGCGCGCTTCTGCCCTGCGAACTGCTGACTCTGCTGCAATGGCATCTATTTCCTCTAGTGCTAGCTGAGCGAGGATGACGTCGGTAGCCTCTCTTCAAGTCTCTGCCAATGCATGAACGCGGCTACAACGGCTGCTGCTGTTTCTAGCGGGCTCGCCATGGTTCCTTACTCGATATTTGCTTCTCGGTTTGGTGGTGCGCGCTTTTCTACTTGTGTCTAGCTTGCATGTTGGTTTGGGTGTGGCGCAGCGTTTGGGCACGAATGCATGTGGGTTTTTTTTTTGGAAGGCGCATGTACTTTCTGGGCAGCGGTTGGACGTTTCCGTGACGGCGTTCTTTCACATATTGACGCAGTGCGGTCACATGCCAGCACACTCCTGACAGAGACCCTGTTCGGTTTTGGTCGTGCGGCGATTTCGCACAGAATGCAACCGTCTGGTTTTGGATTGTCCGGAGTTCGAGTCGGGTGTCCGAACATTGCAATGTCAATTTTCCAAACCCGAATCGCGTGGGTAAACTTTGGTGTCGTCCAAACTTCAGCAGGCGACCTAAGACACCATGATACATCACCTCGCGTTTGAATAGTTCACACCCGTGGAAATAAGAATTTGAGGGGTTTTCTTAAAAATACTCCAGAATCTCAAACCCTTTCGTTAAAAACCAGGACATTTCTCGCGATGAGAGAGGGGTTTGCGGCTGCAACCATGGAGCTGTAGCTCATCGAACTGGAAGCTACTTTGTCAGAAATGTAAAGAAATGGGATCAAAGAATGTACCGAGGGTTTCCGTACGGGCATCCTGATTTTTTTAGAGCCCACCGAGGGTAATCTGACACATCACGGAAATTTGCCTTCCCAGATGATGTCCCGAACTGGTGGCGTCTTCTTTTCCAGAACGCGTTCGGTTTGGTGACAGATTTTTACTTCGGGGCCTGCATTCGGTTCGGAGCCCCATTGCCAAGACCATTGCTCGCTGCTGCAGCTTTCAAAGGGTTAGTGCCAGCTAACTAGCTTTTAGCGGTTTACCCTCCAACGTCATTGCCAAGTGGGCTTTTCACTAACGCAGTTCCGCAGTTCCGACTATCATAGGCGTAACGACGTTCCTAAGTTATCTATCTAATCTTCAGTCACACATTTTGGCCGATTTACGGACGATACGGGACGCGTCGTTCTTAACTTACCATACACATACAGCTGCTCTGTTCGGCCATGACCTACCAAGGCGTTTGACGAGCGCAGGCTGCTTTGCGTCCTATGGATACACATAGGTACGAAACCCTAATTCTTCGTTCACCGCTCCCAATCTGGTCCAAGCATTTTCTTCGCCCAGATCCTTTCTTTTAAGAAGTACAGAATGCCTTGAAGAATTACGAGCGAGTAAAAGGGACGTCCAGTGTACCTTATTTCTCCGACAAGAAGCTAGGCCCGAGTTTTTTCTTTCTTACCTTAAGTGAAGGAACGTTTAGTGTATCTTCTCGGACATGAAGCCTGCTCATCAAGCAACGTGCTTTTTTAGTCGGCTAAACGAGTAAACGCAGCTTATTTCTTGGACATCAAGCTTGCCGGCCAGCCGCTTGTCTTGTAGCCTTTTACCGTTTCCCAAAGCGGGACGTTGAGGAGGAAAAATTATAAAAGAGGGTCGCCAGTACCACCACACGACGAATACCCGCATTGACAATGCAGCTGCCAGCTGGTCTCTTTTTTGTTTCGCGATATATTGGCATGATCCTTTTATCGAACCCCCTCGGCTGGGCAACGAGCCGCTGGGCGGAGCAACGAGCCGCTGGGCGGAGCAACGAGCCGCTGGGCTGAGCAACGAGCCGCTGGGCCAGGCATGACTACCCCAGTATTCTTTAGGCGCCCCAAAAATAGACTCCTTTTATCGCACCAGCTCGGCTGGGCAACGAGCCGCTGGGCTGGGCTGTGCTTTGAGCCGAGGCCATGCATTATTACGCCACTCCATGGGCCAGGCCTCTCTCTTATCATTTCCGGGCTCTGCTGTACGACTGTACATCCACGCACGCGCTACATGTGTAATAAGTCGATTTCTGAGTCGACTCAAAAATCGACTTATTACATGCGAATAGGCCCCACGAGAAGTTTGCCCGGCAGTCAGCGGAGGAGTTGGTTGGCGCGGACTTGGTTTAGTATGTATTCATCTCCAAAACCGATCGTCGCGTCTGCCTGCTCCCCCCGCGGTTTTACAGGTGTCGCGCAAAGTTCGCGCGGCTGTTGACGGGGGATGCGGAAGGCGCGGAGCAGCTCGGCGCGCAGCTGGCGGGGGAGGCGGGAGAGCCGCCCAGGGACGGCAGCGATGGCAGCGCGGATCCGCTGCTGCTGGCCATGCTGATGTGGCACGAAGACATCTCGTACGCGGTAGGGATAGGGATGAAACGGCAAATGAAATGGCGATTGAAATGGCGAATGAAACGACGAATGAAACTCCGAAATGTAACGACGAATGAAACGACGAATGGAACGATGTCTGCCATTTCCAGGGCGGGCAGCTAAGCCTGGCCGTCCTCCCTCCCCTCCACATTTTTCTGTTTCCCCTCGTTTTCCCCCCTCCCATCCTGTCACCCCCCCTCTCCCCCCCCCCCCTCCCCCCCCCCCCCAGCTCTGCTCGTACATAGACGAGCTCTGCCGGCAGCATGCCACATGCCACGGCCACATTGAGCCCTTCTCCCCCCTCCCCCCGAAACCACCCCCCCGCCCCCAGCTCTGCTCGTACATAGACGAGCTCTGCCAGCAGCACGCCACACGCCAGGGGCCGCGTTGAGCTATCCCTCCTTTCACCCTCCCCCACCTCCGCCCCCGCGCCCTCCCCCCTCCCTCCTTTCACCCTCCCCCACCTCCGCCCCCGCGCCCTCCCCCCTCCCTCCTTTCACCCTCCCCCACCTCCGCCCCCGCGCCCTCCCCCCTCCCTCCTTTCACCCTCCCCCACCTCCGCCCCCGCGCCCTCCCCCCTCCCTCCTTTCACCCTCCCCCACCTCCGCCCCCGCGCCCTCCCCCCTCCCTCCTTTCACCCCCCCCCACCTCCGCCCCCGCGCCCTCCCCCCTCCCTCCTTTCACCCTCCCCCACCTCCGCCCCCGCGCCCTCCCCCCTCCCTCCTTTCACCCCCCCCCACCTCCGCCCCCGCGCCCTCCCCCCTCCCTCCTTTCACCCTCCCCCACCTCCGCCCCCGCGCCCTCCCCCCTCCCTCCTTTCACCCCTCCCCCACCTCCGCCCCCGCGCCCTCCCCCCTCCCTCCTTTCACCCTCCCCCACCTCCGCCCCCGCGCCCTCCCCCCTCCCTCCTTTCACCCCCCCCCACCTCCGCCCCCGCGCCCTCCCCCCTCCCTCCTTTCACCCTCCCCCACCTCCGCCCCCGCGCCCTCCCCCCTCCCTCCTTTCACCCCCCCCCACCTCCGCCCCCGCGCCCTCCCCCTCCCTCCTTTCACCCTCCCCCACCTCCGCCCCCGCGCCCTCCCCCCTCCCTCCTTTAACCCTCCCCCACCTCCGCCCCCGCGCCCTCCCCCCTCCCTCCTTTCACCCTCCCCCACCTCCGCCCCCGCGCCCTCCCCCCTCCCCCCTCTCTCCCCCAGCTCTGCTCGTGCACTGACGATCTCTGTCGGCAACATGCCATACGCGAGGGCCCCATTGAGCTATCCCGCCTTTCACCCTGTCGGCAGCATGCCATACCTGAGGGGGTCTTATGGAGCTCTTCTTTCCCACTCCTCCCCAACAACCCCCCCCCCCCCCTCACCCCGCCCTCGCGTTCCTCCCACCCACCCCCCCCCCCTCCCCCCCGCCGCCTCTCCTCCCTCTCCCCAGCTCTACTCGTACATATACGAGCTCTGTCAGCAGCATGCCATACGCGAGGGCCATTTGGCGCTGACTCTTGACGGAGCAGCAGCAGAAGCAGGAGGAGGAGGAGAAGCAGCAGCCGAAGCAGCAGCAGGGGAGGCAGATGGCGGATCAGAATCAAGGCAAGGCGAAGAGGGGGGCGGGGACGCAAGGGGGACGGAGGGAGACGGCGAGGAGGGGAACGCCCATTCGACCCCCCCGGACGTCAGGGCAGCGGTGCTAGCTGAAATCCGGGGCAGCGGGTTCCTCGGCGCGTTCCGCGCGCTGGTGTCTGAGGGGCGCGCGCTGGTGCAGCAGGCGCGGGAGAGCGCGGAGGAGGAGCGAGGGGAGGGCGGGGGGAGAATGGGCGGCCGGCCGGAGCGGGCGCTCCCGCTGCTGGATATGTTTGGGACAGTGCACCGGCTGACAGATAGAGTGGTGGAGTGGGTGGGGGGGTGCGAGAGAGTGGGTGAGAATGGGGAGGCGAGTGAGGGGGTGGGGAAGGGGGAGCAGGAGGGGGAGGGGGAGCAGGGGGGCAAGGGGGAGCAGGAGGGGGGCGTGCAGGAGTGGGAGCAGTTGGAGGGGGAGGTGGCGGCGGCAGCGATGGCAGCAATGCAGGCCAGCAGGGATGACATCATGGCGGAGCTCCGAGCCGTGGCGGCCCAGTGCACGCCGCTGCAGGGCGTGGCGGGCGGGTGAGGGCGGGTTTGCTTGTGGTCGATGGGTTTGCTTGTGGTCTATGGGTTTGCTTGCGGTCTATGGGTTTGCTTGTGGTCGATGGGTTTGCTTGTGGTCGACGGGTTTGCTTGTGGTCTATGGGTTTGCTTGTGGTCGATGGGTTTGCTTGTGGTCTATGGGTTTGCTTGTGGTCGATGGGTTTGCTTGTGGTCGATGGGTTTGCTTGTGGTCTATGGGTTTGCTTGTGGTCGATGGGTTTGCTTGTGGTCTATGGGTTTGCTTGTGGTCGATGGGTTTGCTTGTGGTCGATGGGTTTGCTTGTGGTCGATGGGTTTGCTTGTGGTCTATGGGTTTGCTTGTGGTCGATGGGTTTGCTTGTGGTCTATGGGTTTGCTTGTGGTCTATGGGTTTGCTTGTAGTGGTCGTATGGGTTTGCTTGTGGTCGATGGGTTTGCTAGTGGTCTATGGGTTTGCTTGTGGTCGATGGGTTTGCTTGTGGTCGATGGGTTTGCTTGTGGTCGATGGGTTTGCTTGTGGTCGATGGGTTTGCTTGTGGTCTATGGGCTTGCTTGTGGTCGATGGGTTTGCTTGTGGTCTATGGGTTTGCTTGTGGTCGATGGGTTTGCTTGTGGTCTATGGGTTTGCTTGTGGTCGATGGGTTTGCTTGTGGTCGATGGGTTTGCTTGTGGTCGATGGGTTTGCTTGTGGTCGATGGGTTTGCTTGTGGTCGATGGGTTTGCTTGTGGTCTATGGGTTTGCTTGTGGTCGATGGGTTTGCTTGTGGTCTATGGGTTTGCTTGTGGTCGATGGGTTTGCTTGTGGTCTATGGGTTTGCTTGTGGTCTATGGGTTTGCGTGTGGTCGATGGGTTTGCTAGTGGTCTATGGGTTTGCTTGTCGTCTATGGGTTTGCTTGTGGTCTATGGGTTTGCTTGTGGTCGATGGGTTTGCTTGTGGTCTATGGGTTTGCTTGTGGTCTATGGGTTTGCTTGTGGTCGATGGGTTTGCTTGTGGTCTATGGGTTTGCTTGTGGTCGATGGGTTTGCTTGTTGGCTATGGGTTTGCTTGTGGTCGATGGGTTTGCTTGTGGTCTATGGGTTTGCTTGTGGTCGATGGGTTTGCTAGTGGTCTATGGGTTTGCGTGTGCTCTATGGGTTTGCTTGTGGTCGATGGGTTTGCTTGTGGTCTATGGGTTTGCTTGTGGTCGATGGGTTTGCTTGTGGTCTATGGGTTTGCTTGTGGTCGATGGGTTTGCTTGTGGTCTATGGGTTTGCTTGTGGTCTATGGGTTTGCTTGTCGTCTACAGCAGCAAGTCATGCAGGAAACCATCAAAGTCCATCCCTCGGCCCTCCTCTCCACCTCCTCTTTGATCTCCCCCTCGCCCTCCCTTCCCCTCCCCCCCCCCCCCCACCTCCCAGCTTCAAGCGAGCAGACAGCCTGCGTCGGCTGTACAGCGGCGTCAGGTCAGGCAAGACACCTTCGAAGCCATCCCACATCCTCCCCCCTTCCTCTCTCCCTTCCACCTCTTCTCACATCCCCCGCTTTACCTCCCAGCTTCAAGCGAGCAGACAGCCTGCGTTGGCGGTACAGCGTCAAGTCAGGCGGGGCACCATCAAAGTCCATCCCACGTCCCTCGCCTCTTCCCTGATCTCCCTCTCTCCCCTCCCTTCTCCTCCCTCTCCCCACCTCCCAGCTTCAAGCAGGCAGACAGCCTGCGTCGGCAGTATAGCATCAAGTCAGGCAGGACCCCTTTGAAGCTGCCAGGAGGGAAGGCAGGGAAAGCAGCGAGTGGGGGGTTGGGCGTGGGAGCCGACCCGCTGACTATCTTTGTGGTGGACCGCATTCGCCAGTACTGCTGCTGGTGAGTCTTGGAAGGCGGAAGGTAGGGGCTGGTGAGACGATCAGAAGGTAGGGGCTGGTGAGACGATCAGAAGGTAGGGGCTGGTGAGACGATCAGAAGATAGGGGCTGGTGAGACGATCAGAATGTAGGGGCTGCAGAGGGTGAATTGAATTGTGGTGGGTGTGGGGGCCGACCCCCTGACTATCTTTGTGGTGGACCGCATTCGTCAGTACTGCTGCTGGTGCGTTGGATTGAGAGGCATTGTGGGGTGCTCAGGAGGCATTGTGTGGATGATGGCAAATGCATCTGTATTTTGAGTCGACTCAAAATACAACGGGATGATGGCAAATTCACCTGTATTTTGAGTCGACTCTCAAAATACAACGGGATGATGGCAAATTCACCTGTATTTTGAGTCGTCTCAAAATACAACGGGATGATGGCAAATTCATCCTTCGTTCTTTCCCCCTCTCCCTCTTCCCTCCCTCTCTTCCTCCCCACCTCCCCCCCCCGCCCCCCACCACGCCAGGGACATCAAGCACACGCTCCTAGGAAGCCTAGCCGTGTGCTGGGCCCCATCTTTCTTTCAAATCCTTCTTTGCCTTCCCACCCCTCACAACCCCCACCCCCCCTCTTCCCCCCCCCCCCTCTCTCCCCCCTCCCTCCCTCCCCCAGGGACACCAAGCACACGCTGCTAGGGGCGGCCATCTCATCCTCCTCCTCCCGGCGCCCCTCCCTCCGCCGCTTAACCAGCACCCCTGCCCTCAGCACATGCCGCTCCCTCGTGCTCCCCGCCTCCTCGGTTTCTGCTGTTTACCCCTCCCCTTCCCCTGCTGCTACGGAGGGCGGGGGTGCCACCTACCCCTCTCCTGCCGCTGGTGCCAGTGCTGGCAATGGTGATGGTAGTGCTCCTGCCGATGCCTCTTCTACGCCTTTGCCTAATGCACCTTCACCAGCTAAGCCCTCACCACTACCACCTTTGTCCCCGAGGGGGGGAACATCAACCTCCAATGCATTTGCACGAGGAGGGGGAGAAGGAGGAGGAGCGGGAAGGGGGGGGGAAGGAGGAGGAGGGGGAGGGGAAGGAGGAGCGGGAGGAGGGGAAGCAGCAGCAGCAGGAGCAGTGGACAGTGGCTGCGGCAGCAGCAGCAGCAGCGGCGGGGATTTGTGGTCGTACGCCCAGCTCCTAGATATCATCTTTGAACGTCAGCCAGACGATTTCCCAGACTGGCAAGATCTAGCCGTTGAAACGGTGGAGGGGCTCTGGATGGCCATTCAGGCAAAGGCTCCGCTGGTGGCTGCTGCAGTGGCGGATTCGGGGGATGGGGGCGAGGGCAGGAGGAAGAAGAAAGCGGCGGCCGAGGAGGAGAAGAAGCCGAGGAGGAAGGGTGGGTTCTTTGGTTTGGGGTTGAAGGAGGGGAAAGACAAGGGGGGTGCTGAGAAGGCTGGGGGGTCGAAGGCTGGTGGGGAAAGTGCTGGTGCTGATGGTGGTGCTGGTGGTGGTGCTGGTGGTGGTGCGAAGGGAGACAAAGTGCCTGTGCAGGAGATTCTGAGGGGGCTTTACCTCTTCAACAATGCGGCGCACATCCAACAGTGAGTTTTGTCTAATCTCAGCGAGAAATCGCAGTGTGAAATCGATTCTTCTGTGATCCTTTAAGGATGGAGATACTGAGAGGGCTTCACCTCGTCAACAACGCGGCTCACATTCACCAGTGAGTCAGGTTCAAGTGGTGGTGCTGCTGAGGTGCTGGTAATGTCCTGCAGGCTGGTTTCGAACCTCCACCCCTCCAAGGCGTTCCGCCAACTGACAGACAGTCTGCTCGGCTTGTCCCATCACACCTCCTTCCAGTCCGTCTTCCTGCCTCCCTCCCTTTCCCTTCCTTCACCCCCCATTCCCCTTGCAGGCTGGTTTCAAACCTCCGCCCTCGAAGGAGTTCCGTGAGCTCTCAGGCAGTCAGCTCGCCTCTACGCCTTCCCTTCTCCGCCCCTTGCTCCTTACATCCCTCTCCCTCTCCCGATTTTTTAGGCGCCTGAAAAATCTTCCCGTCTGTGCCTCTTGCGCCTTACATCCCTCTCCTTCTCCACCTCCCGTTTCCCCCGGCAGGCTGGTTTCACACCTGCGTCTCTCCAAGGAATTCCGAGAGCTCTCAGACACTACGATGCACCGGTTTCTGGACGTGCTGCTCCAAGACGTGAGTGAGGGGGATTGGGAGTGTACGTGTGACTGTACAGTACTGTGATTGCAAGAGGGTGTGATTTTAAGAGCACGCGTCGAAGGGATTCCGAGAGCTCTCAGACACTAGGATGCACCGGTTCCTGGACGTGCTGCACCCGTGAGTGAGGGAGACTGGGACTATTTCTAGTGTGCAAGTGTAATGGCGCATGCTGCCATCTGTCAGACACTCCAAGGTGTGAGTGAGGGAGTCTGGGACTGTTTGTATAGTGTGAGTGTAAGGGCGCATGCTGCCATCTGTCAGACACTATTCACCCGATTCCTGGACGTACTGCTCCAAGACGTGCGTGAGAGGGTAGTGAATGCAAGGGGAGTGAATGCAAGGGGAGTGAATGCAAGGGGAGTGAATGCAAGGGGAGTGAAGGCAAGGGGAGTGAATGCAAGGGGAGTGAATGCAAGGGGAGTGAATGCAAGGGGAGTGAATGCAAGGGGAGTGAAGGCAAGGGGAGTGAAGGCAAGGGGAGTGAATGCAAGGGGAGTGAATGCAAGGGGAGTGAATGCAAGGGGAGTGAAGGCAAGGGGAGTGAAGGCAAGGGGAGTGAATGCAAGGGGATTGAATGCAAGGGGTGTGAATGCAAGGGGAGTGAATGCAAGGGGAGTGAATGCAAGGGGAGTGAATGCAAGGGGAGTGAATGCAAGGGGAGTGAATGCAAGGGGTGTGAATGCAAGGGGAGTGAATGCAAGGGGAGTGAATGCAAGGGGAGTGAAGGCAAGGGGAGTGAAGGCAAGGGGAGTGAATGCAAGGGGATTGAATGCAAGGGGTGTGAATGCAAGGGGAGTGAATGCAAGGGGTGTGAATGCAAGGGGAGTGAATGCAAGGGGAGTGAATGCAAGGGGTGTGAATGCAAGGGGAGTGAATGCAAGGGGAGTGAATGCAAGGGGAGTGAATGCAAGGGGAGTGAATGCAAGGGGAGTGAATGCAAGGGGAGTGAATGCAAGGGGAGTAGACATGGTCAAAATGCGATGCGATGCGATATCACATCGCTGCGATATGTTAAAAAAGAAAACCGAAATCGCATATCGCGTTTTCGGGGGCGATATTTAAAAATATCTCCAAAAAAAAGCGATGCATTGCGCGATGCGATATTATATCGCATCGCATTTAGGGGCCACTGTTTTCCTGCCCTAAAAAAACGTGTTCCCACACCACAGGGCACGACAATGGCGGCTCTCCTAGGTTCGCGCGGAATTAGGTAAGTGAATTGACGGGAGATGGGAATATCGTGGTCCCTCTCTCATGTGGAGCGTGTTTGAGGGGAAGGGGTTGGATTCTGTAGATGCAGGGGAGTTTAGTGCGGTTGAAGTGGTGGAATGGAAATTGGTTGGAGTTCCAACCAACTGACTTTGGGGGTCTAGATTTCAGTCCAACCCCCTAAATCCCTTCAACCGCACACCACCACATCCCATCCAGAAAACCCACTCGCCCACCGCCCACCACCAACCATAACAAATTTGAACCCCCACCAAACTCCCCTCCCTCAACCACACTGCACTTCTTCCCATCTAGAATTTCCAACCCTTCCTCTAATGTAGACATGATCAAAACGCGATTGCGATTTAAATCGCATCGCATGCAGGTGCGATGTTTAAAAAAGCAATGCGATTTTAAATCGCATCGCGCGATTTAATTTTCAAAAAAAAAAAATCGCAAATCGCATTTTACCCGCGATGTATTAAAAATCGCATGCGATATTTAATTAAATCGCATCGCGTTTCAAAACAGAATTAAAAAAACACTTAAAAAAACAGAAAAAAAACATGGCTGCGGGGAAATTGACTCACGGGCAATCGTAAGCTAGAGTGCAAATAACCAGTGTGGTTTCGTAGTGGGTTTCAGTGCAATATCGCGCTCGATTTTTTTAAAATCGCATATCGCATTTAAATCGCGTTTTTTAGCGCGATTAAATTGCGATTTAAATTAAATCGCGCGATATTAATTCATCGCATCGCGCGATGATTATTTAAAAAAAAAAAAAAAAAAAAAAAACATCGCCATCGCAAAAACGCGATTAAATGCGATGCGATGCGATGCGATTTCTTTTGCCCATGTCTACTCTAATGTGCTCCAAACTCTGCTCCTCACACAAACTCCTCCCCCCAAACTGCCGCTTGCCATTTCTGCGCGCCATTCAGCAAGAGAAACCTAGACTAGCTTACCATCTATTTTCGCTAAGTTCAGGGCCCTCGCCCATGTCCCCCCCCTTGCTGGCGAAATCCCGCGACGCGATGCGCGAAAGTATCGCGCGCGATATATTTTTATCGCTTATCGCATTTTATCGCCCAAAAAATAGCGCGATATAAACGCGATATCGCAAATATCGCGCAATATTATCGCATCGCATCGCCGCGATATTCTTTAAAAAAAGAAAAAGAAAAAAAATGAATCGCTATCGCAAAATGCGATGTAACACGATGCGATGCGATTTAACCATGTCTAAAGGGGAGTGAATGCAAGGGGAGTGAATGCAAAGGGAGTGAATGCAAGGGGTGTGAATGCAAGGGGAGTGAATGCAAGGGGTGTGAATGCAAGGGGTGTGAATGCAAGGGGAGTGAATGCAAGGGGTGTGAATGCAAGGGTTGTGAATGCAAGGGGAGTGAATGCAAGGGGTGTGAATGCAAGGGGTGTGAATGCAAGGGGAGTGAATGCAAGGGGTGTGAATGCAAGGGGAGTGAATGCAAGGGGAGTGAATTCAAGGGGTGTGAATGCAAGGGGAGTGAATGCAAGGGGTGTGAATGCAAGGGGAGTGAATGCAAGGGGTGTGAATGCAAGGGGAGTGAATGCAAGGGGTGTGAATGCAAGGGGAGTGAATGCAAGGGGAGTGAATGCAAGGGGAGTGAATTCAAGGGGTGTGAATGCAAGGGGAGTGAATGCAAGGGGTGTGAATGCAAGGGGTGTGAATGCAAGGGGAGTGAATGCAAGGGGTGTGAATGCAAGGGTTGTGAATGCAAGGGGAGTGAATGCAAGGGGTGTGAATGCAAGGGGTGTGAATGCAAGGGGAGTGAATGCAAGGGGTGTGAATGCAAGGGGAGTGAATGCAAGGGGAGTGAATTCAAGGGGTGTGAATGCAAGGGGAGTGAATGCAAGGGGTGTGAATGCAAGGGGAGTGAATGCAAGGGGTGTGAATGCAAGGGGAGTGAATGCAAGGGGTGTGAATGCAAGGGGAGTGAATGCAAGGGGAGTGAATTCAAGGGGTGTGAATGCAAGGGGATTGAATGCAAGGGGTGTGAATGCAAGGGGAGTGAATGCAAGGGGAGTGAATGCAAGGGGTGTGAATGCAAGGGGAGTGAATGCAAGGGGTGTGAATGCAAGGGGAGTGAATGCAAGGGGTGTGAATGCAAGGGGTGTGAATGAGAGGGAAAGCGCCTCTACCAGTGCTCAGACTACTTCACCGATTCCTGGACATGCTGCTCCAAAATGTGAGCGAGAGGGGTGTGAGAGAGAGGGATGTGAGTGCAAGGGATGTGAGTGACAAGGGTGTGAGTGAGGGGGATGGGAGTGAGGGGGGAGTGAGTGAGGGGGACGGGAGTGAGGGGGATGGGAGTGAGGAGGATGTGAGTGAGGGGGGTGTGAGGGATGAGAGGGGTGGAATGAGGGATGAGAGGGGTGGAATGAGGGATGAGAGGGGTGGAATGAGGGATGAGAGGGGTGGAATGAGGGATGAGAGGGGTGGAATGAGGGGTGGAAAGAGACAGGGAAGAGAGGGGGATGTGAGTGATTGCAAGCAAAAGCGCCTCTACGAGCTCTCAGCCTCTGGCATATCGCCCTCTCCCCAGATCCCTTTCGTTTTCCCGTTCTCCTCTCCACCTTCCCTCACTCTCTCTCTCTCCATGCCCCTCCTGCTCGTCTGCAGATGGGCGGCCGTAGGCGCACCCACCACCGGCACGTCTCTATCTGATCCCCTTCCCTTCACCCTCTCCCTGTCTCTCTGCGCATCCTGCTCGCTCTCAGATGATGGCGTCTATAGGCTCACCCCCTCTCCCTCTCCCCAGATCCCTTTCGCTCTCCCATTCTCCTCTCCACCTTCCCTCTCCATCTCTCCATGCCCCTCCTGCTCGCCTGTAGGTGGTGGGGGGCCATAGGCACACCCACCACTGGCATCTCCCCTGCTCCCCTCAGCTGCCTCCCCTCACCCATCTCCCTCTCCCTCCCCCCCTCTCCCCCTCACCCTCCCCCTTTCCCCCTCTCCCCCTCTTCCCCCCTCCCCCTCTCCCGCTCACCCCCTCTACCCCTCCCCCCCTCCCCCGCTCTCCCTCCCCCTCTCCCCTTCTACCCCTCTCCCCCTCTCCCCCTCTCCCCCTTCCCCCCTCCCCCTCCCCCCCTCCCCCTCTTTCTCCCCTCTCCCCCTCTCCCCCTCTCCCCTCTCCCCCTCTCCCCCTCTCCCCCTCTCCCCCTCTCCCCTCTCCCCCTCTCCCCCTCTCCCCTCTCCCCTCTCCCCCTCTCCCCCTCTCCCCTCTCCCCCTCTCCCCTCTCCCCCTCTCCCCCTCTCCCCCTCTCCCCTCTCCCCCTCTCCCCCTCTCCCCCTCTCCCCTCTCCCCCTCTCCCCCTCTCCCCTCTCCCCCTCTCCCCCTCTCCCCCTCTCCCCTCTCCCCCTCTCCCCCTCTCCCCTCTCCCCCTCTCCCCCTCTCCCCTCTCCCCCTCTCCCCCTCTCCCCCTCTCCCCCTCTCCCCCTCTCCCCCTCTCCCCCTCTCCCCCTCTCCCCCTCTCCCCCTCTCCCCCTCTCCCCTCTCCCCCTCTCCCCCTCTCCCCCTCTCCCCCTCTCCCCCTCTCCCCCTCTCCCCCTCTCCCCCTCTCCCCCTCTCCCCCTCTCCCCCTCTCCCCCTCTCCCCCTCTCCCCCTCCCCCTCTCCCCCTCTCCCCTCTCCCCCTCTCCCCCTCTCCCCCTCTCCCCCTCCCCCTCTCCCCTCTCCCCCTCTCCCCCTCTCCCCCTCTCCCCTCTCCCCTCTCCCCCTCTCCCCCTCTCCCCTCTCCTCTCCCCTCTCCCCCTCTCCCCTCTCCCCCTCTCCCCCTCTCCCCCTCTCCCCTCTCCCCTCTCCCCCTCTCCCCCTCTCCCCCTCTCCCCCCTCTCCCCCTCCCCCCTCCCCTCTCCCCCTCTCCCCTCTCCCCCTCTCCCCCTCCCCTCTCCCCCTCTCCCCCTCCCCCTCCCCCTCTCCCCTCTCCCCCCTCCCCCCCTCCCCCCCCCCCCCCCCCCCCCCCCTCCCCCCCCCCCCCCCCCCCCCCCCTCCCCCCCTCCCTTCCTCCCCCTCTCCCACTCTCCCCCTCTCCCCCTCCCCCCTCCCCCTTCCCCCCTCCCCCCTCCTTCCCTCTCCCCCTCTCCCTCTCCCCCTCTCCCCCTCCCCCCTCTCCCCTCTCCCCCTCTCCCCCTCTCCCCCTCTCCCCCTCTCCCCCTCTCCCCCTCCCCCTCCCCCTCTCCCCCTCTCCCCCTCTCCCCCTCCCCCCCTCCCCCCTCCCCCCTCCCTTCCTCCCCCCCTCCCCCTCTCCCCCTCTCCCCCTCTCCCCCTCTCCCCCTCTCCCCCTTCCCCCCCTCTCCCCCTCCCCCCCTCCCCCCTCCCCACCTCCCCCCTCCCCCCCTCACCCCCTCTCCCCCTCCCCCCTCCCCTCCTCTCCCCCTCTCCCCCTCTCCCCCTCTCCCCCTCTCCCCCTGCCCCTCTCCCTCCCCCTCGGTGTTTCAACTGCAGATGACACCGTCCATACCATAGGCGCACCCACCACCGGCATCTCGCGCTGCCTCCCTCAGATTTTTTTTGAGGCGCCTCAAAATGAGATGATTTTTTAGGCACCTCAATAATAGGCTCACCCACCGCCGCCGGCAGATCCCCCTGCCTCCCTCAGTTTTTTTTTTAGGCGCCTCAAAAATAGGCGCACCCACCACCAACCGGCATATCGCCTTGCCTCACTCAGCAGCTGTCTCCCTTCCCCGCTCTCTCTCTCTCTCCATGCCCCTCCTGCTCGCCTGCAGATGATGGCGCAAATAGGCGCACCCACCACCGGCATATCGCCTGAGGAGTTCAGGAAAAGGTAAGCTCCTTTCAGGGAGTCATGGGTCTCGTTTTCAGCCGACTCAAAGCAAGACTCATAACGCACTGAGTTCAAGCTAAGGTAAGCTCCTGTCAGGGAGTTATGAGTCTCGTTTTGAGTTGCCTCAAAGCAAAACTCATAACACACTGAGTTCAAGAAAGGGTAAGCTCCCATAAGGGTGCAGTGACATTAGGGAAAGCTTTTGAGGGCCCCATAAGGGTGCAGTGATATTAGGGTGCAGTGACATTAGGGTGCAGTGACATAAGGGTGCAGTGACATAAGGGTGCAGTGACATAAGGGTGCAGTGACATTAGGGTGCAGAGACATTAGGGAAAGCTTTTGAGGCGCCCCATAAGGGTGCATTGACATTAGGGTGCAGTGACATTAGGGAAAGCTTTTGAGGCGCCCCATAAGGGTGCAGTGACATTAGGGTGCAGTGACATTAGGGTGCAGTGAAAGGAGGCAAGATCCACCAAGGAAAGGAGGCAAGATCCACCAAGGAAAGTCTAACAGCCTCGGAGGCCGCCGTTGACGCCTCGAAAGCAGCTCAAGAAACAGTAGCTTACTGGCTTGTGCAAAAAGCCAGGATAAAAAAGGCAGCGGCTCAGTGGCTTGTCCAAGGGAATCTCCCTGTCTTTGAGGAGCTCGGCTGAAACACGTGTCACTTACCGGTGAAAGACTCGGTTGGTGGCTCATCATGTGTCATTTGTCCACCTCCCATCCTTGTGCAAGGGGATCTCCTTGTCATTGTGGAGCTCGGTTGAAGCACGTGCCGCTTCCACACGTGAAAGACCCGGTCGCTCGCACGCTGATCGCTCAACCCCCTCACCTCCCCTCTTATTGTCTCTCGGATCCTGTAGATCCCCCCCCTCTCCCCAGGATGGTCGCTTTCAACGTGGCATTCGAGGAGCTCTCTGCTTCGACATGTGTCGCTTCCACGTGCAAGGGTCGGTGGCTCGCACGCAACGCAGATCGATCAATGCCCAACACATCCCCTTCTCTTACTCCCAACCCCCCCCCCGCCCCTCCCCTCCCCCCCTCTTCCCCCCCGCTCAGGATGGACGCCTTGAGCGTGGCGTTTGAGGAGCTCTATTTCAACATGCGCCGCTTCCACGTGCAGGGCTCGGTGGCTCAGTTGCTAGGCTAGTGCACGCAAGACCCCCCCTTTCTCTCTCTCTCTCTCTCTCTCTCTCTCTCTCTCTCTCTCTCTCTCTCTCTCTCTCTCTCTCTCTCTCTCTCTCTCTCTCTCTCTCTCTCTCTCTCTCTCTCTTGCCTTGCCTCGTGCCCCCCCCACTTCCCTCTCCCAGGATAGACGCCTTCAACGTGGCGTTTGAGGAGCTCTGTTTCAACATGCGCCGCTTCCACGTGCAGGACTCGGTGGCTCGCACGCAGATCAGGGGCGTGTGCCACGAGCGCATCCTCTCTGCCTACAAGGAGTTCCTCCTGCCCTTCAGGTAAACACCCCTCCTGCCCTTCAGGTAAACACCCCTCCTGCCCTTCAGGTAAACACCCCTTCAGGTCTCGGCGAGTCGGCTCAATAGCCGCGCAGATCAGATCAGGGGCGTTCCTGCTGCCCTTCAGGTGAACTGTGCCTGCTACCCTTCTGCTCTTCCTCTCCCCCCTACCTCTTCCTCCACCCACACCCACACCCCTACCTCTTCCTCTCCCCCCGACCTCTTCCTCTCCCCCCTACCTCTTCCCCTCCCCCCTAACTCTCCCTCTCCCCCCTACCTCTTCCTCTTCCCCCGACCTCTTCCTCTCCCCCCGACCTCTTCCTCTCCCCCCGATCTCTTCCTCTCCCCCCAACCTCTTCCTCTCCCCCCGACCTCTTCCTCTCTCTCTGCTGTGTCACGAGAGCATCCTCTCGCCTACAAGCGGTTCCTGCTGCCATTCAGGTGAAATATCCTTTCCGCCTTTCATGTAAGCACCTCTCCTGCCTTTCATGTAAGCACCTCTCCTGCCCTTCAGGTAAACTGCCCTCCTACCCTTCAGCAGTGCCAAGTGAGGGGTGCACTTCCCTCCTCCCCTCACCAACAGTCACCAGTCTCATCTGCCTTGTCCGCCCCTGTATTTCCCACCCCCCTCCTGCGAACACAGGGAGGATCTAGTGACCTTTCCCGAGTACCGCTGGTCTATCAGCAGTGCCAAGCGAGTCATGCAGAATTTCTTTATATAAGCACCTTCTCTACTAAAAGCACATTGCCTACGAGCCACCTTTTCAGCTTTCCGTCTTCCGAAATCTGCAGGGATGGCTTGGGACACCCTTAGGGTAATGCCATGCCATGCCATGCCTTTATTATGGTAATGCAGTACCTACTGGTCCGTGTGCATATATTCAGTCTCACCAACAGCAGTTGCTCATGCCGCTTTCACCTGTAGTGCTAACGGTAAATAAAATATAATTAGCTAATTCGTTTGTTGCAAGTGAGTTAAAGCTGCTGTGCAAGATTGAGAAAAACCCTGAACCCGTAAAGTTAGTTGGGTGTTGGCGAGTTTAGTGAGGTGATTTGGAAAAAAAAAAACGAAACATGTGACTGGTTGGGAAATTTGGTGATTTCGCCACGCTGTATTTTGAGTTTGGTCTTACCTATGAACCCGACGTGGATGTTGCGGAGGAGGGAAAGGCAGGGGGAGTTTTTATCAGAAATTTAAGTGATAGTGATAGAGAGAGAATACACACAATATAGCTAAGTGTTGTACCCTCTAAGAGGCTACCCTATACAGTCTATACAAACATAACAAATAGATATGTTTGACACACCCCCTAGACTGCATAGGGGAAAGTCCTAAACAAACAGCTCAGGGCGGCACTACTAGTCCAACCTCTGAGACAAGGGTCTGAGCGACCAGTCAGAAGGAGTACAGACAAGGCAAGCACAAGAGCAGGGCGGCACTACTAGTCCAGCCACTGGGAGAGGACACAAGTCCAGTCTGAGTATACATATAAAGGACAGTACAAAGTCAAGGTCCTAGCAAGTGAGAGGCTACAGGAACTAGACCAAGCTGTACACAGTGCCGCTGATGATCTTTAGGCGCAAGCGCCTTCGTAAAGATATCAGCTGTGTTGGCACCTGAGGCCAAGTGTACTACGCGAGCCTGACGTCGCTGCTGTAGCTCACGCAGGAGGAAGTACCGCAGCTGAATGTGCTTCGCTCTGCCCTCGAGTCGAGGCTCCTGACACAGGAGGATCATGGCCCTGTTGTCAGCGAACAGGACCGGGGCAGAGCTAGGCCGCTCACCTAAGTCAGTGAGCAAGAAGGTCAGCCAGCGGAGCTCCTGTGCCGCCATGGCACCGGCGTAGATCTCAGCCTCACAGCTGGACTGTGCAACAGACGAGGAGCGAGTAGCTCTCCACGAGACGGCACCTGAGCCAAGGCTGAAGCAGTAGCCCTGGGTAGACCGGAGTGTCTCAGCGTCGTCTGCCCACGAAGCGTCTGTGTGCCCAGTAAGGACCACTGGCCTGCGTCCTCCTAGCACTAACCCCATGCCCGATGTACTAGCAAGATAACGCAAAACCCTCTTAGCGGCAGACCAGTGCTGCGGTCGGTGTCTGCCTGTGGCCACAAAGCGAGCCAGGATGCTGAGAGGGTATGCGAGATCTGGGCGAGTGCAAGTCATCAGGTACATGAGGCAACCCACCAGCTCTGCGTAGGGGCCGCTGGGCTCTACCAACTCCTCAGGCACTGGAGCGGAGAGCCTGTGGTCTACAGGCAGAGGGGTGGGCTGTGCAGAGGAGAACTGAAGGCTGAACCTCTGAAGGACCTGGCGCACCAAGTGTGACTGAGTCAGGGTGATGGTGCGCGCAGCTCTGTCCCTGGAGATCTGCAAGCCAAGGTAGCAGCGCAGTTCTCAAAGGTCAGTGCAGGTGTGTCTCTTCAGCAGCTCTGCCTTCACGGAGGCCAGCGCGTCCCTGTCTGCTGTGGCAAAGACCAGGTCGTCGACGTAAACGAGGATGTAGAACGGAGTCTGGCCAGCACGAACGAAGAGTGAAGGGTCTGCAGAAGACGGAAAGAACTGCAGGTCAGCAAGCGTAGCACGGAGAGTGTCGTGCCACTCACGAGGAGCCTGGCGCAGGCCGTAGACGGGGCGCCGCAGGAGCCACTGGGTCCCAGGTGGGAAGGTGCCAGTAAAGCCCGGAGGGCGGCGCAGGTAGACCTGCTCGTGTAGGCTGCCCTGAAGGAAGGCAGTGGAGAAGTCGAGGGAGTGAAGCTCGTAGTCACGCTGAGCAGCTAGGTGTAACAGAACCCGAAGAGTAGTCATCTTCGGGGTCGGAGCGAAAGTCTGGAAGAAGTCCACCCCCTCGCGCTGACTGAAGCCTCTAGCCACATAGCGCGCCTTGAAGACAGGCGGCTCTCCAGGAGGGCGCTTCACCTTGAAGAGCCAGCGGCCATCGACTACGTTCACCCCAGGCGGGGGAACTGCGTCGACGAAGGTGCCGGTGGATCTCCAAGATGCCATCTCCTGCTCCATGGCAGCTATCCACTGCGAGGCCCAGGGTCCCGAAGTCGCCTCAGCGTAAGTGCGAGGGGTCAGGATGTCGAAAGCGTCTGGGTCACCCTCAGGGACTAGCAGCATGGAACAGAGATGGGGAGCAGCCTCAGAGAGGAAAGCAAGCTCGAACTGGCGGTCCTCCAGGATGTCACTGCCAAGGGCAGGAGCACCCCCGACAGACGGAGGACAGGCAGGGTCAGAGACCAGAGCGGTGGCGTAGTCAAGGCGGCGGGTAGAGGCGAAGTCAGCGACAGCAGCGACAAGAGCGTCAAGGCACGAGACCGGAACAGACGGGCCGGTAACGAGAGAGGCAAGGACCCGAGGAACGAGAGGACGAGCGGCACGAAGGTAGTCGGACAGCGGGGGGGGCGCAACAACAAGGGAGGACGGAGGAGGCGACGGCAGAAGGGGAGGACGAGACGCGTGGGAACGAAGCAACATAGGGTGGTAGCGCAAGACAGGAGAGGCAGGACGAGCACGGGAGGGACGGTGAGACCAGACGTGGGACGGAGGAGTCGGGTCAGGAGACAGGGGAGGGGACACAGGAGGGGAACGAGGGGGGAGACGGGCCGGGGACGAGTCCGGCGGAGGGAAAACAGGGCCGTAGACAGGAAGAGGAGGAGACGGTCGGGGAGGAACCGACGCAGGGTCGGGGGACGGAAGGCCGAGCAGGCGAAGGGTGGACACCGGTGGGGACTGCTACTGCGGCGGCACAACGGTGACACCTGGACCGCAAGCTGCTCCTCGGCTACCACCGGCACTCTCCACACCCGCACCCCCAGAGGGACCACCCTCAGGGCGACCGGGACGAGCACCCCCAGAGTCAGCGAACGGGGGCTGCGACGGCGGCGGCGGCGACGGCGACGGCTGCAGCGGCGGCAGGGGTGGCGGAGGAGGGGACTGGGGAGGGGACACCTGGGGAGGGGCGGCTGGCAAGGACTGCACCGGAGGGCCACCAGAGTCAGAAGACTCCTCAACCGGGTCCTCGGACGGAAGGGGGGTGACGTGGGAGACACCAGAGGGGGCGGGACGGGGAGGAGGAGGAGGAGGGGCAGGGACTACCGGGGAAGGGGTGACCAGGAACAGGGGGGGGGTAACCGGGGGACCACGGTGGGGGAAGCGGCGGTAGTAGGAGACGGACTCGTCAAAGGTGACGTCACGAGAGTGAAAGAACCGGTGAGACGGTGGGTGGTAAAAGAGCCAGTCGGACGCGTCAAGGGGAAAACCGAGGAAGACGCAAGGAAGGGTGCGGGCAGTGATCTTGTCCGTGCCGGAGGCACGGACGTGAGCAAGGCAGCCCCAGACGTGGAACGCAGACGCGTCACCAGGAGACCCAGTCCACAGACGGGTCGGCGAAACCTGCGGCTGCTGAGGGTGCGGCCACAGGTTAAGCTGGTGAGAAGCGTAGCGCACAGCGAACGGCCACAGAAAATGGGGTGCACCGGCATGGACCATGGCAGTGCGAGCGACCTCCATGACCAAACCGATGCGTCGCTCAGCGACCCCATTCTGCTGTGGGGAGTCCGGTAGGGTGAACGTCTGGGTGATGCCCTCCGCACGACAAAAGCGACCAAGGACACCTGAGGCAAACTCGCCACCACGATCTGAGTGAAGACGCAAGACAGGGAGATCGCGGTGGACACGCGCAGAGACAAGCTAGGGGATGAGGGCGCCAGGCACGTCGGCCTTGCGCTCCAGGGGAAAGACTGTGGTGTAACGAGTGAAGTCGTCGACAAGCACAAGGAAGTAGCGCTCGCGACGCGGCCCAGGGACGGGGGCGGGGCCCCAGACGTCCAGGTGTAGGGTCTGCAGCGGCGCGGCGGTAGGGGGGAACGAGGAGGAGTGAGGGGCACGGCGAAGCCGACCCTCGACACAAGGCGTGCAAGGTGGAGCTGGGGAGGAGGGAAACGCGGGGAGTGAACCTGGGAGACCAAGGACAAGACCGTGCTGGGACATGTGACGCAGACGCGGGAGCGCAGGGTGACTTAGGCGGTGGTGCCACAGGAGGGTCGGGTGAGTGAGGGAGCGACAGGAGCAGGCAGCAGCAACCTGGGTAGACACAGCCACCTGAGGGGGCGCTCCAGCCGGGGGGGGCACGGTGTCCAGAGTGAACAGGCCGGACACCGGGTCCCGGGGGAACGTGGACAGGGGGGCACCAGTGGCGGCCTCGGTACAGACAGCATACCGCTCGTGACCAGGGAACGTAGTGGTGACGCCAAGGTCCTGGAGGCAGCCGACACCAACTAGGTTTCTGGAGAACGAGGGGATATGCAGACCTGTAAGAGAGCCCGAAGGAACCGCCGGACAGGGAAGGGTGGTGGAACTGCGGGCGACTACCGGACCGCCGGAGGGGTCAGCAAGAGAAACGGCAGCAGGAACAGGAAGTGGCGTCAGGGTGGTGGAGTCGCGGAAGAAACACCGAGAGGCGCCAGAGTCCAAGGTGAAGGAAAGCGAAGCCGAGGGGTCTGGCGACAGAACGACGGCAGAAGCACCAAGACTACACAAAGCAGGGGATCCTACGCCTGAAGCGGCAGGGGAGGCTAAGCTAGGCACACCTACACTAGGCAAGAGTGAGTAATAAGCGGGAAGCACACTAGAGTCATCAGCATACATCACATGCAGAGCAGAAACAATGGCATCCATGTCCATATCAAAGATCTGAATCTTACGACTAAGCAAACTGTGCCAGTCCGGGAGGTCTGGCGACGGGCCGAAGCGCTGACGAAAGAGGTCGTCCAAGCGACGAAAACAGCGGGGAGTGGAGTGAGCGATCTTACCGCAAACGAAGCCGCGGCGAGGACCGGTCTGGATCTGGTACTGACAACGCCCGCCGGCAGAGCCACCACGCGGCACACCACCACGCGCCCGTCCACTGCCAGCGCCGGGCCACCCTGGCGGGAGAACACTCGTCTGCCGCGTCGGCGACGGCTGCTGCGGCTGCTGCGAAGGCTGCGACTGCGGCGGCTGCTGCGACTGCGGCGGATGCTGCGGCTGCTGCAACTGCAGGGGCGGCGACCCAGCTGGACTGGGCAGGGTCCCCTCGTCCGCTCCAGCACCAGGCGACCCGACCCCACCACTACCCCCGCCCGCACCCCCGCCGCCCCCTCCGCCGCGCCCAGCCTTGGGGCGGCGGCCCTTCCCAGAACGGGCCTGCGCTGCAGCAGCAGTCTCAGCCACTGCGGCAGAGCCGTCGGAGAAGGTGCACTGAGCGGGGGCACAACCCTGAAAGATAGGGACCGGCACGACACCGCTCGCCTGGGCGATGGAGCGGTGACGGGTCTCTATCACAGTCAGGGTGTCGACAAAGTCAGTGAGGGTGAGGTCTGCGGGGTGAACACTAAGGAAGCGGTCGCGGGCGACAGCAAGGCGGTCAGGGAGGCGGGTGGCAAGCAGGTAGAGGGTAGAGGTAATGGGCGGCTGGTGGGCTCTAAGCTGTGCGTCAGTGCAGGCGGCGCGCCAGGTCTCCTCTATCGAGCGCAGGTGGGCAGCGAGGTCAGAGACAGTGGGGAAAGAAGCAAGGTCAGGAAAGAGCAGCGGGAGGATCAGGCGACCCACCGAGGCAGCCGGAGGGGTGGAATAGCGCTTGATGACAGCATCTAAGTATGCCTGAGCAGTAGTGAGGGACCTAAAGCGAGGACGCTCGGACGGGGGGAGGGCGTTGCTAATGGCAAGCTGGGCGACAGCATCGCGAGAAAGCCAGACAGAGCGCGCACGGGCAGTGGCAGCAGTAGACTCACGCTCAGTGGGTGTGGGGTCAGCGGGCAGAATAGCAGGAGGGTCTGGGCAGGGGAGCGTACCGTCAAGGTGTGCGGAAAGCGGTTCACCATCCTGCCGCTGGCCAGTGAGTTGGCGGCGGAGGTCGGCAAGCCACGCCTCGAACTCTAGGGGCTGACCTTCAGCGTCGAAGCGAAGCTCCGCCGCCATTAGGAACAGTCCAGTGCGGTGCAGGGCGGTGCAGTGCAGTGCAGTGCGGTACAGTGCGGTGCAGTGCGGTACAGTGCGGTACAGTGCGGTGCAGTGCGGTACAGTGCGGTGCAGTGCGGTGCAGGGCGGTGCAGTGCGGTGCAGTGCGGTGTAAGGCAGTACAGGGTGGTGCGTGGCGGTACGGTGCAGGGCTGTGCTGGGCGGGGTGGGGGGGAGCCGTACCAGTGAGGAGGACGGGGCCGGGGTAGCGGGGCTGGGCAGGTGCGACCGGGCCGGGCGAGGACGACGGGGCCGGGCGGGCGCGACGGGGCCGGGCGGGCGCGACAAGGCCGGGCTGGTGCAATAGGGCCGGACCGGGGCGACGGGGCCGGGCGAGCGCGACGGGGCCGGGCAGGGGCGACTAGGCCAGGCAGGGGGGACAGGGCCGGGGTGTTGAAAACATTTGAAATCCGTCGCTGGCGGAAATGATTCAACCCCGAGGCGGAATCGAAAATGCACTGGCGGGAGTGGGGGAAGTTGGAAAGTGACGGGCGGGGTGGGGGGCAGGGCTGATTTTATCAGAATATTTACTCTGATAAGTCTGAAATCTCAGACCGGTTTTTCTGCCAAACCTGAATTTCCAGATAAGGCATTTTCTCAATCCTGATTGATTCTGACTAAGACTTTGGGGATCCTGAAAAAATCAGAGTTCACGCTAACCCAGTACTGAGTTTTCAGAGTACATGGGGTACGAACCCTGAAACAGATTTCCATGGGGCACGCAAGATCCCCAAAAATTTTGCCTGCCATCAGTGCTTCCCGCCCGCGTCACGTGCAGAATCCACACTTCGCATTAAATTCCGCCAAGTCCAATGTATACTCTGCCCACAGTGGGCACTTTGCTATCCAGCGCGGTAGAAATGCTGCCATGCTGAGCCAATAAGGACCGCAGATTGTTGCTCTCTGTGCATGCGCGAACCTCGGGCCCGTGCCCTCTGTGCCAGCCTTGCAGACCTTTCAAGAAGGTGCGACACGGGTTTGATGGGGCCCTTCTTCTCCAATCGTTCCTTACCCATCAGCTTTGAACGCACTGCTTCAAGTTTTACAGGGGGGATCGTTTCGTTTGTTCATTTGTCTGAGACACAGGCGTAGTTGTAGTCGCTTTCTTTAGTTTCTACTTGTCGTTTCTCCTCTCGCCATGGCTGAAAAGGATGGTGCCGATGATGCTCCTGCTGACGGTGATAAGCCGCGCAGCAGTAAGGATCCTGCCGTAACGCCAAGGAGCGCCCTAGACATCTTGCGGCCCGTTGCCGCATCAGCTCCTCCGCCTTTTGTCGCCACAACCGCTGTTGACGAGACACCGTGCGACGAGCCATCGTTGCCTAGTAGACCTGCCCCCGCTCCCTTCATTCTCCCACTAGCCATAGCATCTTCCAGCAGAGGGCCAGTGGATCCTATTCAGTGCGCCACCGCCTCTACCGTTCGTTATAGTGTGCCATGCGCATCTACTGTCTCTTCGGCGAAAAAACAATGCACGACGAAGTATACGCAGCAGTGTATCAACCTTGGTGGCCAGATTCGCCCTCCCTCACCACCGCGCTCACTTCCCCCCGTCACCCGCCCTGATGAACCGCCGCCACTGCAGCTAAGTACAAAGGAGTTGATTGAGCAGAAGTACCTAGTTGCTGAGGCTAAGTACAAGAATGATTGGCTGCGCTATTTCCCCTGGCTTGTACTTACCCGTACTAAGGAAGGCTACCCCGCCCTTAAGTGCAGCGTTTGCCGAGCCTTCGGCAAAGAAACGACGAAGTATTCAAGGCCAGGCGATGGCGGGCGAGATCTCCAGACACAGACGATGTGCATCCATGGACACTCGACTGTCCACGAAGAGGCGGTTCGCCAGCAGCTCGAGATTCAGAAGGAGATTGAAGACAAGTAGCAGAAGATGACAAGCTTCACCACCATCGATGTCGAAGGCCGCCGCGTCATCCGTCTTTTGCAGTGCGTGGAGTTTCTTTGCAAGAACAATGCTCCTATCGCCATGTTTCCCAGGCTGCTTCGTTTCATGGCAGAGCAAGACACACCAGACATACCTCTCCAGTCGTACGGTGTGTATCTCACCAGGTAAGGCTACCTTGTTTTCGCCGGTCGATGGTTGGATTTTGGTAGCAGCCATGTAAATTTCAATGCATTTGCAATGATAATTGACGACTGTTTCACTTTTGCTTATGCCACTGCAGGTACGGGTTCCAGCAGATGGTGAACTGTCTGTCAACTCATCTGCTGGCTACTCAGATGGAGCACATCAAGAGCTCACCTTACCTCGGCATCTCATGCGACGAGAGCACCGACCGCACGCGGGGAAAGCACCTGATCGTCTACATCACATTCATGCGGCTGCGTCGAGTCATCACCAAATTCCTAGCCCTGCTAGAAGTTGAAAAGTGCGACGCCGCTTCTCTCATGGCCACTCTCCTAGTCCACCTGGAGTCGTCTGGCATCGACCTTCAACGCATCGTTGGCATCAGCACAGACGGCGCGTCGGTGATGGTCAGGCGAGACAACGGGCTTGTGGTGCGCCTGCGAGACATCATCCCGCACCTCTTTTCCTCCCACTGCATCGCCCACAAGTTTGTTAAATTATTCCTTGCTGTTTGTTTATGTTTTTTATGTTTCCGTGTGCTAACTACTACTCGTGTGGGTACATGCAGAGAAGCACTTGCTGTGAAGGACGCTGCCGCTTCATGTCCAGACCTCGACATGGTCGACAAGGTCACTCGCACCCTTGCGGACCTGCTCGGCCGGTCAAGCGTATGGAGCAGTGGTTTCCAGCATCTGCAGCGGGCGATTCACAGCACAAACCTTGAGGTTCAAGGCATCCATCAAGTTCGATGGTTGTCTAGGGGAGGGGCAATCCGACGCCTGTGTAAAGTGTTGGGTGCTGCGATTGTCCTGCTGTATGAGTATGGGCATCCCCTGTATGAGGTTGTGATTTCGTATAAGTTTCAGTTTTGCCTCTTCTACCTGGCCGACATGCTGGCACTCATGAACGACCTCAACCTCAAGTTCCAGAAGCGAGAGGTGAGATATAGTCTGCAAGCGTGGTGTTCTCCTCTGGTGCAACTACTCATGTCTTTCCCTCTCCTCTGTGTCCTCCCCCCCACACCGCAGGTCGATTTCACAGAGGTGGCAACGGACATCGACGAGACACTGGGGGATCTACGGCACCGCTATCGGTTTCGGCGCCGAAAACACATGGCTCTCGGCGTTCCTCATGGTGTACGGGCGCGGCGGATCGAAGCGAGTGAAGGTGCGCGGTATCGACTTGGCGGGGAACCCCGTCACCCACACGTACAAGATCCATGAGCAGCACCTCGACAAGCACCAGTACGGGAGCAGCTACAAGGACTGCGTGCTGCTGTGCCAGAAGCACGCCAAGGATACCATGATCAACGTACGAGAGCGGGTGCGGGATCTGCGCAAGATGTCGCCGACGAAGCTGTGGGTGGCGGCAAAGTGGCCGAGACAACGGGCGCAGCGCGAGAAAAAGACGAAAGAGTATCTACTCGGATGCAGCGGCATCTTCGAGCACAAGCTGCCCGGCTTCGACGTGAAGGCAGCGGAGACGGAGCTCGCAACGTGGGCGCCGATCATGCAGAATCATCACGAGATGGAGAGCTTCCACCAAGGCCTGGCAAACTACCTCACGAAGACAGACTCGAGCAGGCAAGTCCAACGGTATTGTTGTTTCTGAATCACCACCTCCCATTCTATTTGCCAAGTGTGCACAACATTGCCGCCCTTGCCGACCGCCTTTAAACCCCCTTTGTTATCCGCCTTCACTCTATGCATTTCCTACTGCCTTTCTTCTGCCTTTGTTTTTGTGTCTCGTGTCAGGCGCTGGCCCAATATGATGCGCCTGTGGCAGGCCTGCGCCGTGCTGCCTCTGTCAACAGTCGAATGCGAGAGGGGCTTCTCTCGACAGAACGTGATTAAGTCCTGGGTCCATGGCTCACTCTGCAACGCGCGCCTCTCTGAGTTGATGGCCATCTCGCTGCTGCAGTACGACATCAATTGGACCGATGCCCTGGCGACCTGGCGAGAGAAGCTGAGACGCTTAGCACGATCTGTTGTCTTCGCATCTGCGGAATGTAAGCGCAAGGGAAAGGCCCTGGAGGGTGAGGTGGCGGGAGACACAACGGGACCCTGGAGGCCGCGGTGGACTCGCGCAGCTACAGCCCACGAGATAAGAACGCCAGGCACGTCGGCCTTCTGCTCCAGAGGAAACACCGTAGTGTAGCGCATGTAGTCGTCGACACGCACTAGAAAGTAGCTCTCTCGACGCCGCCCAGGGACAGGGGCTGGGCCCCAAACGTCCAAGTGCAGGGTCTGGATTGGCGCAATGGTAGGGGGAAACGAGGAGGAGTGAGGAGCATGGCGCAGCTGGCCCTCGACGCAAGGCGTATACGGCGGTGCAGGCGAGGGAGGGAGGGCAAGGAGCAACGCAGGGAGATCGAAGACAAGACCGTGATGGGACATGTGACGCAGACGCGGGAGTGCGGGATGACCTAGGCGGTGGTGCCACAGCAGCAACGGGTGAGTGAGCGACCGACACGAGCAAGCCGCAGCGACCTCGGTCGCCGCAGGCACCCGGGGGGACGCCCTCCCCGGGGGGAACGCAGTGTCAAGCGTAAACAGGCCGTCCCAGGGGAATGTTGTGAGAGGGGCACTTGTGGCGGCCTCGGTACAAAGTGCGTACCGCTCGTGTCCGGGGAACGTAGTGGTGACGAGACAGTCGAAACCAACTGGGTTCCTAGAGAACGAGGGGATGTGCAGGCCTGTAAGAGAGCCCGAGGGGACCGCCGGACTGGGGATGGTAGTGGAGCTACGGGCTACTACCGGACCTGAGAAGGGGTCAGCAAGCGCTACAGCGGCGAGGGCAGCAAGCGGCGTGAGCACAGTGTGGTCACGAAAGAAATAGGTGGACGCTCCAGATTCGAGCGTAAAGGAGAGCGATGCAGTAGCGTCAGCCGATTGAGGGGCGAGCGTAGAGCCTAAGCTAAACAAGGCATAGGGTCCTATGCTTGATGCAGCATGGGAGCCTAAACTACACACAGGGGACACACCTACGCTAGGCAACACTGTGTAATAGGGTCCAATCACTCTAGAGTCATCAGCATACATGACAGACATAGCAGTCCTAATTTGATCCATGTCCAGCTCAAAGACAGGCACACGGTGGCGAGCCAGGGCATACCAGTCTTGAGGGTCCGCCGTGGGACCGAAGCGGTGGCGGAAAAAGGTCGGCCAAGCGGCGGTAGCAGCGGGTGGCGGTGTGACCCGGACGGTCGCAGACGGTGCCTCGGCGGGGGCCGGTTTGAAGCTGGTACTGGGAGGTGACCGCACCAAAGCCGCCACCCGACACCAAGCTGTGCTCGCCACCACCACGACCACCGCCACCAGCGCCGCCAATCCACCACGGCGGCGGGGGTCCCCAAAGCGACTGCTGCTGCTGCGACGACTGCTGCTGCTGCGACGACTGCTGCTGCTGCGGCGACTGCTGTTGTGGCTGCCGCTAAGGCTGTGGCTGCTCCTGCTCCTAGGCACTAGCCCCGGTCCCCTTGTCGGAACCACCTTCCCTGCCCCCACCTCCTCCACCCTCACCATCCCCACCACCCTTCCCTCCGCCACGCACCCCCTTGGGGCACCGGCCCCTACCCGGACGTGGCTGCGCTGAGACCGCAATGGTGGTCTCAACAACAGCAGCAGAGACGTCACACTAAGTGCACTGGGAGGGAGCACAGCCCTGAAAGATAGGGACTGGCGCAGTATCACTAGACTGAGCGATACTCGTTGGCGGGTCTCTATCTCAGACAAAGCAGTGACAAAGTCGGTGAGGGTGAGGTCACCGGGGTACTGACTAAGGAAATGGTCGCGGACAGTGGCTAGGCGGTCAGGAAGGCGCGTGGCAATGAGGTAAAGGGTAGAGCAAAGCGGCGGCGGAAAGTGAGCTAAGACTCAATGCTAGCGGCGCGGTAGCTAGACTCTAGTGCATGGGGGTGAGTGGCAAGATCGACGACAGTGGGGAAGGATGCAAGATAAGGGACCAGCATGGGGAGGATCAAGTGGCTAGCAGAGGCAGAGGGTCGGGTGGAATAGTGTGCAATGATGGCATATAAGAATTCTTTGGCATTCGCTATAGTGGTAAAGCGGGGACGCTCAGATAGGGGAAGTGCGTGACTGATAGCAAGCTGCGCAACTGCGTCACGCGACTCCCAGACAGCACGAGCAAGTGTAGCCGCGGAAAAGGCCTCACGCTCAGAAGTGGTGGGGAGGGCAACAGGTGCAGCAGGCTGGGGAAGCATAGCATCAACATGGACAGCCAGGGAGAGATCGTCGTGGTGCTGACCTGTAAGGTGCTGGCGCAGGTCGACGAGCCATGCCTCAAAGTCGATCACCTAGCCCTCCGCGTCCAGGCAGAGCAGTGAGTCCACCATCACCCCGGCAGTAGCAGCTGACTACCACTGACAGGGAGAGGAGGAAAGGCCCTCTGAAGGACCTGGCACACCAAGTGTGACAGTGTGAGAGTGATGGTGCGTGCTGCTCTGTCCCTAGAGATCTGCAAGCCAAGGTAGCAACGCAAGTCTCCTAGGTCAGTGCAGGTGTGTCCGCTCAGCAGCTCAGCCTTCACGGAGGCTAGCGTGTCTTTGTCTGCATTAGCGAATACCAGATTGTCTACGTAGACAAGGATGTAGAACGGGGTCTACCCTGAACAAACGAAGAGCAAAGGGTCTGCAGAGGATGGGAAGAACTGCA
This sequence comes from Closterium sp. NIES-67, assembly GCA_027943415.1. NCBI lineage: Eukaryota > Viridiplantae > Streptophyta > Zygnematophyceae > Desmidiales > Closteriaceae > Closterium > Closterium sp. NIES-67. Next base: position 37,058 of record BQMB01000849.1, on the reverse strand, counting down.
GGTCAGCTAACGTAGCACACAACGTGTCGTGCCACTCGCGGGGCGCCTGTCGCAAGCCATAAACCAGTCGCCGGAGGAGCCACTGGGTCCCCGGGGCGAAGGTGCCGGTGAAGCTTGGCAGGCGATGCATGTAGACCTGCTAGTGCAGACTGCCCTGAAGAAACGTTGTCGAGAACTCGAGAGAGTGCAGCTCGTAGTCACGCTATGCTCCTACGTATAATAGCGCCCAAAGAGTAGTCCTCTTTGGGGTCTGGGCGAAGGTCTGAATTAGTCAACACCCTCGCGCTAACTGAAGCCTCTAGCAACGTAGCTTGCTTTGAACACCGGCAGCTCTCTAGGAGGGCGCTTCACATTGAAAAGCCACCGGCCATCAACTGCGTTCACCCCAGGTGGGGGAACTGCATCGACATAGGCGCCGGTGGATCTCAAAGATGCCATCTCTAGGACCGCCGGCGGGTTCTCGTTCTAGGGGTGTTGGCGTGACATGAGACACACCAGACGGGGCAGGACGGGAAGGGATGGGAGCAGGCGCTACCGGGGGAGTGGGGACCAAGAACAGGGGCGGGGAAACCGAGAGACCTCGGTAGGGAAAGCAAGTGTAGAAGGAGACTGGCTCGTCAAAAGTGACATTGCGAGAGTGAAAGAAACTGTGAGACGGCGGGTGGTAAAAGTGCCAGTCAGATCCGTCGTGGGGGAAGCCAAGGAAGACACAAGGGACGGTTTGGGCAGTAAGCTTGTCCGTGCCGGAGGCACGAACGTGAGCGAGGCAGCCCCAGACGTGGAACGCTGATGCGTCACCAGGGGACCCGGTCCAGAGAAGGGTCGGCGAAACCTGCAGCCGCTGGAAGTGCGGCCACAGGCTAAGCTGGTGAGCCACGTAACGAACAACGAACGACCACAGAAAATGGTGTGCACTGGCATGGATCATGGAGGTACGAGCCACCTCCATGACCAAACCGATGAGTTGCTAAGCGACCCCATTCTACTGTAGGGAGTCCGGCAGGGTGTACGACTTGGTGATGCCCTCTACAGGGCAGAACTGGCCAAGCCGACCAGAGGCAAACTCGCCATCGCGGTTGGAGTGGAGACGATACACTGGAAGGCCACGTTGGACCGTCTCAGCTACGACCCACGGGATAAGAACGTGCACGTTGGCCTACCACTCCAGGGGAAACACCGTGGTGTAGCGCGTGTAGTCGTCGACGAGCACTAGAAAGTAGCGCTCTCTACGCGACCCAGGGACGGGGGCTGGTGTCACAGGATCGAATGTGTCGAGGAAAAGTTGCAATATTGATTGATACAAGGCGCTTTTATACTTCCGAGGTACATCAGGTAACCAGGTTTATCCTATCCAAAGGGAATAGGCACTTCTAGAAATAGAATCACACTGCGTATAGCCATGCGAGGCTATTGGCTTTAGAAGATTACGGTAGGATTACGCTAGATATAGTGTGCCAGTACATGCCGAGCCTGGTCGGTGATATAATTCTAATATGATAACCCAAAGGATAATGAGAAAGAAGGGAAAGGAAACCAAATGGGATGAGATAAAGATCAAAGGAATCAGGATAAATAGAAGAATGAGATAGAGAGAGAGAGAAAAAAAGGAAATGAGAAAGAAGTACAACTGGGTCGTACTCTCACACTCCCCCCCCCCTCAAAGCTGGGTGGTAGAAGTGGCACCCTGCTTGACAAGGTAGTCGTGAAGAGGACGGCGAGCGTTACCCATCTCAGATTCAGAAACCCAGCTATCCTCAGAAGGATCATAACCCTTCCAACGAATGAGAAGCTCCACGGTGCCATTCCGACGATGGACTCGACCTCGTACGGACTCGACCTCGTACTCGGGTTCATCGTGGACGAGGACGGGCGGCGGAGGCGGCGGTTGGCGTCCGGTGAAGACCGTGTTAGGATCTTGATATGGATTCAAATTTGGACATGGAAGGCGTTGTGAATCTTCCAGGTAGCTGGCAGGCGTAAGCAGAAGGTAACAGGAGTGACCTGTGCTTCGATGAGAAAGGGCCCGCAGAAGCGAGGTCACACTTTGGATGGGAGATGACTGATGTCGAGATTGCGAATGTCGAGTAGAACCTGGTCTCCCATGGTGATGGTGTGGTCAGTGCGGTGGCGATCGGCCTGGTGCTTTTGTTGCTGCTGAATGTCAAGGAGGCGCTTGTGGGTCCGATCCCAAAGCTGATGCATGGTCGTTATGAAGTCGTGTGTGGGTTGGAATATGGCTAATGCTGTCAGTTTCTGTGGCGTGGGTGGGTGGCGTCCGTAACAGAGGAAGAACGGCGTCTATCCAATAGCGGCGTGAGTGGCGTTGTTGTAGGCAAACTCCAGAACGGGGAGATGCAAGTCCCATTTAGAGATTTCATCTTTGCATGCAGTGCGGAGGAGTTGCTCTACAATTTGGTTGAGGCACTCGGTCTATCCATCTGTCTGCGGATAGTAGGGGTATGACATGACGAGTTTGGTCCCGAGCAGAGACATCAATTCCTTCCAGAACTTGCTGGTGAACTTGGGGTCTCGGTCGGAGATGAGTGTATGGGAATGCCATGTTGTGAGATGATGTAGCGAACGAATAGTTTTGCTGTCTCTTCGGTGCGTCCTGTCATGTGTGTCGGGATGAAGTGTCCCATTTTGGAGAATTTGTCGAAGACGACGAGGATTGCGTCATAACCGCTTGTGCTAGTTGGTATCCCGATTATGAAATCCAGGCTAACCACTTGCCATGGGTGTTCTGGGACAAGCCGAGGTTGTAGCAGTCCAGCTTTTTTCTGCTTGCTGCTCTTGATCCGCTAGCATGTAGCACACGAGGTGACAAATTTCTGGACGTCGTCTGCCATGTGGAGCCAGTAGTAGTGCTTTGTAATACTGGTGAGCGTTTTGTTGCTACTGAAATGTCCTGCATATAGGACATCGTGGTATTCTTCGAGTAGTAACTGGTGCAAAGGAGGGTAACTGGGAACCCTTATTTTTGTTGATCCCTTCCGGTACACGATGCCACTGTCCTACTTTAGCAGGTGTCGCTTTTCTGCCAATGGAATTTCGGGGTCAATGGCATACTCGTGTGTGAAGATTCCCTTGAGTAGTAGAGTTATCCCTTCGACCTAGATAGCGGCAACGTGTGCAGGCCGACTAAGAGCGTCTGTTTTGTTTTTGTGGCCGGGCTTGTACACGATGTCATAGTGGAAGTGCGTCTCGAGGAAGTCAATCCACCGGACCTGCCGCCTGGAGGCTGTGTCTTCAAATATTTCAGGCTGTAGTGGTCGGTATAGATAGTTGTTTTTCATCCTTCGAGATAACATCTCCACATTTTGAAGGCGATGATAATAGCAAGGGCCTCCTTGTTCTGTATCGGGTAGTTGAGTTCTGCCCCATGTAGTTTCTTGCTGAGGTAGGCAATTGGTTGCAGTCCATTCCCCTGGTCTTGCATCAAGACTGCTCCCACTGCCTGGTCACTAGTGTCAGCTTCGATGACATAGTCGCGTTCAAGGTCTGGCAAGATGAGTACGAGTGCGGACGTGAGTGCTTGTTTCAATTGCTCCACGGCTTCTTGATGTTTTGGTTCCCACTTATAAGGCGTTTTCTTCTTCAGCAGATTTGTGAGTGGTATTACGATTTTCGCGTACTGTGGCACGAAACTGTTGTAATAGTTAGCAAAGCCTAGGAACTGCTGCAACTCTTTCACGTTCTCGGGTGTCTTTCACGTGCGTACGGCTTTGATATTCTTGGGATCAACGTGAACTCCTTGAGCACTCACCATGTGTCCTAGGAATTGGATTTTCTCGAGGGCGAATTCGCTCTCAGATAATTTGACGTAGAATCGTTCTCGTCGAAGAATGTCGAAGACGCATCATATGTGTTGGACTTTCTGCTACATGTCGCGCGAGTAGATGAGGATGTCGTCCAGGTACACTACCACGCATTCATCCAAGAGTGGATATAGAATGTGGTTCATTTCATCTTGGAACGTTGCCGGTGCGTTGGTGAGTCCGAACGGCATTACCAGATACTCGTACGACCCATACTGAGTTCGGAAGGCAATTTTGTGGATGGAATTGTCCGCCATTCGTATCTGTCATTATCCTTACCGCAAATCCAGTTTGGAAAATACCGTGGCTCCCAGAAGCTGGTCAAGCAGGTCATCGATTTGTGGAATTGGGTATTTGTTCTTGATGGTCTGCTTGTTGAGAGCTCCGTAATTGATGCACATGCGCAGGCTTCCGTCTGGTTTCGGTGTGAAGAGTACTGGGGCACCGTATGGCGAAGTAGATGGTCGGATGAGTCCTTTTGCGATCTGTTTCTTTATGTCAGCTAGCTCCGTGAGGCTGAGCCGATATGGTGTTCGGAAGGTTGGCTTCGAGCCTGGTACTTCCACGATCCCGTGTTGGTGCGTTCGGTATGGCGGTAGCTTGTTCGGAAGGTCGTCGGGAAGAATGTCTTGGAACTCCTTCAGTAATTCCTTGATATATTCAGGAGGTTTGGAGGTTTTCTCTCCCTCATTTTCCACATCTGTCGCTATCGCCCGGAACCCGATGTCGGTGCGCTTTACGTCCTTCTCGAATCTTGCGAGTGTCTCCACTAGGATATCTCCAGTATCGTCCCAGTTGGGTAGCTGGACTCACCTTCCGTTGTTGTAGATGCTTGCGGTACGATTTGCCCAGTTGATCTCAGGGTTGAATATTTTTTGGAAGTCTCGCCCGAAGATCAAGTCAAGCCCTCTTATGTTGGTGAGGGGGAGTGCAGGTCTCCAGCGCAGTGGTCTGATTTGTAGGTGTAACATTGCTTCGCCGTATATCGGTAACTTGTTGCCGTCCACCATCGTTGCAGAGAATATTGAAGGCTTGTACTATTCCCGAAGTCGGTCGGTTACTGCCTTGTCGCATACGATGTGTGATGCTTCGCTGTCCACGAGTGCTTGGAGGCGTCGTCCTTTGCAGATGACCTCAAGCACGAGGGGCGAGCGTCGCTCGGAGTACCCAAAGATAGTTTCGTTAATAGATCATAGGGTACATCCCAATATTCTATACAAACCTTTTCCTTGCTATCTACTCTTGGGTTAGCAGCTGGCCGAGGCTGCTTAGAGAAAGGCTCTTCCTCAGGGCCCAAAGTTTTCTTGAGGACTGTGTGTGTCGTTGATGCAAAATTTACTGAGCTGGATGCATTCGAAGGAGGAGTTCGGGGTTTTTGCAGCTTCTTGTAGATCCCCAGCTTCCTCTTGAGATGCTTCAGCTCCACCGACGTCTTCCCTTGGGAACGGGTAGTCGTTGTGGGCTGGTGTCGGGATAGGACGTTGACTCCGTGGAAAGGTCGGCTTCTTTCCACACTCCTTAATTTTGTCCCCAAGTTCTCCGGTACCGGTACGATCTCCACAATTTTTTGCTTCTTCTGGAGTCCCTCCCGAAATTTCTCCAAGGCTCTAGCCCCTCGAGAATCATAAGTTTTCATTAAAGCATCCTTATAAAATAAATTTAACGAATCCTTATAATTTCTTGGGTCTTCTCGGAGTTTCCCCATCTCGGCAAAGTCATTTTTTCGCGGAGTCATATTTTTTCTCGGCGATTTTCCCTGGCGAAGACTGGTCGTGGGGTGGAGATTTTCCCCCATCATTTCCTCCTGCTCGCGTCAAATCAGCTTCGTTGAAGTTGATTTTCCCGGAATTTCGCGGCCGCTTCCAGATCTTTTCTTTTTTGCCAACTAGATCCGCAATCACTGGCGAATCCCATTTTTTGGCTTCTGATTGGCCGAAGAATCTCCGCCACTGTTGCGTGCCTGATACGCTGCTCGTGCGGCTTTCATTTTGTTGCAGTCGAAGATTCGATGGCCCGGCACCCCGCAAAAATCACACGTGTAGTTGGTGTTTTTTAGACGTGACCGTCCGTCAAACCTGTCGATTTCCATCAGGTCGGCGAACGTGGGGTGAGCCGAGTGGTCGCCTTGTCGTGTACTGCCGATGTGCGCCCGTTGTTTTCCGGCGTTAACCATGTCAAACCGCTCAGCTGCCGATACGATGTCACTGTAGCTCGCGTGATTTGTCGTTGCTACATATCGTTTGACTTCGATCTTCAGCCCGGCGAGATACGACTGTAATTTTCCCCTTCGGTCAGGTCGGGAATGCGGTTATAAAATTCTTCTATCTGTTGCGTGTACTGTAAAACACTCATGAACTGTCGATGGCGATGATTTTTTTCCCGAGCCAGAAAAGCCGAATTTATCGGCTCAAAACGTTTCAGCAGGTCAGTATGGAACTGCTGCCACGTGGCTTCGCCATGGATGAAAGTACTGTTGCCGCCGATCAACTCGAGTGCCGGCCCTCGCATCAGTGTTGTCGCGAGTCGTACGCATTGACCGTCCCACACAAGTGAGCTCCATTCGGCAGCTGCGAAGTAGATCTCCATGCCGGCGATCCATCTACGGACGTCAAAAATTTGATCGCTCGGATCGAACGGCTCAGGTGGGCGCGGTTTCGGAGCCTCAAGAAACTGTTGCGATTACTGCGTCGTCGCCGTTGTCATTTCGTGCTGTGTGCCGGCGAGTCCAGTTACTCGCTCGAACTCGTTTCGCCAAGCTTCGCAATCAGCTTGCAGCTCCTCCTTAAGGGTGGCGATGCTCGCGAAGAGCTTCTGGGTAACATAGGCGTTGTCGAATTTCGCCATCCTGTTCAAAATACGCGCGGAGGGGTTAATTAAAAAAACGCAGAGCTGATGCTTACCAGAATCAGCGCCGAATTAGTCGCCCCCGACAGTTTTTCGAGGCAGGTTTTCCCGCTGCTTCTGCTTAGCTGAGCGCGGCTGAGTGAGAAAAGCTATGATTACCAAGTGTCACAGGATCGAATGTGTCGAGAAAAAGTTGCACTATCGATTGATACAAGGCGCTTTTATACTTTCGAGGTACATCAGGTAACTAGGTTTATCCTATCCAAAGGGAATAGACCCTTCTAGAAATAGAATCACCCTGCGTATAGCCACGTGAGGCTATTGGCTTTAAGGGATTACGGAAGGATTACCCTAGATATAGCGCGCCAGTACATGCCGAGCCTGGTCGGTGATATAATTATTATAATAGGATAACCCAAAGGATAATGAGAAAGGAGGAATAGGAAACCAAATTGGACGAGATAAAGATCAAAGGCTTCATGATAAAAAGACGAATGAGATAGAGAAAAAAGATGGAAATGAGAAAGAAGTGTAACGGGTTCGTACTCTCACAGCTGGGCCCCAAACGTCCAAGTGCAGGGTCTGGAGTGGCGCAGTGGTGGGGGGCAAGGAGGGGGAATCAGGAATACGGTGCAGCTGGCCCTCAACACAGGGCGTGCACGGCGGCGCGGGGGAGGGAGGGAGGGCAGGGAGCGACGCAAGGAGACCTAAGACAAGACCGTGGTGGGACATGTGACGCAAACACGGGAGTTCGGGGTGACCTAGGCGGTGGTGCCACAGAAGCGACAGCTGAGTGAGCGACTGACAAGAGCAAGCCGCAGCAGCCTGGGAGGGCGCGGCCACCTGGGGGGACGCTCACACCGGGGGGGACGCCGGGTCCCGAGGAAACGTGGTGAGAGGGGCACCAGTGGCGGCCTCGGTACAGACATCGTACCGCTCGTGTCTAGGAAACGTAGTGGTGATGCCAAGGTCATGAAGACAGCCGACACCAACTAGGTTCCTGGAGAACGAGGGAATGTGCAGGCCTGTAAGAGAGCCCGAGGGAACCGCCGGAAAGGGAAGGGTAGTGGACCTACGTGCAACTACCGGACCTGAGGAGGGGTCAGCAAGCGCTACAGCGGCAGGGGCGTCAAGCGGCATGTGCGCAGTGTGGTCGCGAATGAACCAGGCAGACGCGAGTCTAGCATGAAAGAGAGTGTGGCGGTAACGTCCGCAGGCAGAGGAGCTAGAGTGGATCCGAGGCTAAAGAAGGCAGGTGGTCCTACGCCTGACGTAGCAGGGGAACCTAGGCTACACACAGTGGACACACCTATACTAGGCAACACCGGGTAATAGGGTCCAGTCCCACTAGAGTCATCTGCATACAGTCCATGACATGCATGGCAGACCTAGTCTGATCCATATCCAGCTCAATGACAGGCAAACGGTGACGCACCAGGCAGTATCAGTTGGGTGGGTCCGAATCGAGGCCGAAACGGAGACGGAAGAGGTCATTGAACAGCGGTAGCAGCAGGGGGCGGTGTGTTCGGGACGTTCGCAGTCGGTGCCGCGGCGGGGGTCAGACTGAAGTGGCGGAGGTGGCAGGGTGTCGGGGCAGGGGCTAGAGACTCTCTTTCACGCTAGACTCTGGTGTGTCCGCCTGCTTCTTCCGCGACCACCCCGTTCACTCCGCCACCTCCGCCACCCTTCCCTATGCCACGCCCACCCTTGGGGCAGCGACCCTTACCTTGATGTGGCTACGCTGAGGCTGCGGCGGCGGTCTCAACAGTAGGGGCTGCAATGACGGAAACAATTGTCCGTATGTTTTGCATTAATATGGGTTTCTAGGCTTTAAGACCACTATACATTAAGCCTTAATGTTTAATGGTGGTACAATTTGGGAGGGGCACATAGTGGATGTGTTCATGACACAAAAATCCAGAATAGTACATTGGATCTAACCCATATCCCAAAAGATGTACAAGGGGTACATCTGGACAAATAGTTCTAGCCAGAGGGAGCAAACTTCATAACTGCGTTTCTGGTACCTAGCCCACCGACCTTTGGCCTTGATCACCGTCCGCACCCTCCTAGGAGTGTTGTCGATGAGGCTAGAGCAAACCTCGGCATGGATCTTCTCCCATTCTTTGTGTACCATGTCCCAAAGCTCTCGCATTCCAGAGAAAGGCCTTTTATGCTTGGCCAGCTCCCTTTTCAGGTAAGCCCAGAGGTTGAGGTTTGATGAGAAAAAGCCACTCCAGGGCTACATACTCATGTTCTCCAAGTCATTCCTGCACTAGGCATGACAAATTCTTGGAGTCATTGTCCGCACGGAAATGACCTAAGTGGGGAAAATGCTATAGAAATGAAGGGTCAATTCGAGTTCGTCGTGCAATATGCTCTCATACTGGGGCATGTCCATGCGCCCGTCAATCTTGCATATGAACCCCACCCGCGCACATGTCATACATCCCCACACCTTCACCGATCCTTGTCCTCATGGTTTACCGACTGTTTGATTTGGTGGTACTGCAGGGTTGTGCTTTCATGAATCCAGGCAAACGCACGGCCATTAGCGCTGAAGTAGTTGATGTTGGTCCCATTTGACCGGATCACATGCTTTCGAACATTAATTGTCCACTCAGCATGCGACTCCACGAATTGCAGCCGGCCCCTGATGTTTTTCAAGAACAGTCATGGCTTCTACGACTGCTGCACTGTGACTAGACCCGCGGTCCCTAGTGTGATTTTAATGGTGCAAGGGGCACGGTCAACCGTGCAACATTACCCTCTGTTTCGCAGTGTCTACGCTAGTTTTGGCCCCTCTATTAGTAATTTTACCCTACAACAGTACGACGAAGACGATCCGTGATAAGATGGGGCCGACTGGCTAATTGCATCTTTGGCCACACCTCAGCATGGCTAGTCTCAGAGATACCATTCAATAAAAAATCTTCCACAATACTCTTGCCTACGCCCAACTTTTTCGCGATTTTCCTAGTGCTCACCCCCTTGCAAAATGGTGGGTCTAGGAAGAGTGCAGGAAATTCCCTGCCGAGGTTTGCACTAACCTCGTAGGTAACATGCCTAGGAGGGTGCGGGTGGTGATCAAGGCCAAGGGTCGGTGGGCTGTGTACCAGAAATGTAGTTCTGAAGTTTGCTCTCTCTGCTTGGAACTATTTTTCCGGATGTACCCCGTGTTTACCTTCTGGGATATGAGTTAGATCCAATATACTATTCTGGATTTTTGTACTGTGAACGCATTCACTATGTGCCCCTCCTAAATCGTACCACCATTAAACATTAAGGCTTAATGTATAGTGGACCTAAAGCCTAGAAACCCAGATTAATGCAAAACATACGGACAATTGTTTCAGTCACTGTGTCTCAACGACAGCAGCAGAAATGGCAGAGTAAGTGCACTGGGAGAGAGCACAGCCTTGGAAGATAGGGACCGCCATAGCACCGCTGGACTGAGCGATAGTACGCTGGGGGGTCTCTATCACAAACAGGGGGGTGACAAAGGTGGTAAGGGTGAGGTCATCTGGGTGCTGACTAAGGAAGTGGTCACGGGCAGTGGAAAGGCAGTCAGGGAGGCGTGTGGCAATGAGGTAAAGTTTAGTGCAAAGCAGCGGCGGGAATGCAATGAGTTGTGCCTCAGTGTTAGCAGCGCGGTAGCTAGTCTCAAGTGCACGGAGATGAGTGGCAAGGTCAGCGACAGTTGGGAAGGAAGCAAGATCATGGAATAGCATGGGGAGGATCAAGTGGCTGGCAGAGGCGGAGGAGGGAGTAGAATAGCGTGCAATGACCACATCTAAGTATTGCTTCGCATTTGCTACACTGGTAAAGCGGGGACGCTCAGACAGGGGGAGGGCGTGACTAATAGCAAGATGTGCGACTGCGTCGCGCGGCTCCCAGACAGCACAAGCAAGCTCAGCATTGGCAAAGGCCTCATGCTCAGCAGACATGGGGGCATCAGGGAGGGCAGCAAGCGCGACGGGGCAGGGGAGCTTACCGTTGACATGGACGGCCAGCAAATAGCCATCCTGGCGCTGACCTGTCAGCTGGCAGCGGAGGTCGACGAGCCACGCCTCAAAATCAACCACCCAACCCTCCGCGTCCAGGCGGAGCACAGAGTCCGCCATCACCATGGTTGCAAGAGGTGTCTGCCGCAGGAGGGGGGAGGAGAGCGGCGGAGAGCGGTGGAGAGCAGTGAAGAGCGGTAGAGAGCAGCGGAGTGCGGTGGAGAGCAGTGGAGACGATCGGCGGGAGCGCCGGCTCAGAGGGGAGCCAAGGCCGGTGGGTCAGGTCGGCAGAGCGGCTCAGCGGCTCAACAACACGGCAACACGGCGGCACTGCAGCTCGGTGGCTCAGCGGCAAGGCAGCGCGGCGGCTCGATGGCACGGCTGCATGGCTCGGTGGGAGCTAGGGCCAATGCGGGCTGGGGCCGGTGGAGCTGGGGCCGGCGCAGCTGGGGCCGGCGTGAGCGCGGGGCCGGTACGAGGGGGGGGCGGCGAGCAGGGGGTTGGTGAGCTAGGGGTCGGCAAGCGAGGGGCCGGCGAGCTAGGGGTCGGCAAGCGTGGGGCCGACGAGAACGGGGCCAGCAAGCTAAGGGCTGGCGAGCAAGGGGCCGGCACGCTAGGGCCGGCTCGCTAGGGCCAGCAAGCTAGGGCCGGCGAGCAGCGGGGCCAATGGGCGAGCTCGGGGCCAGAGGGCGAGCAGGAGCCGGCGAGCCAGGGCCGACAGGCGCGGGGCTATGGGCGGCTGGGGGCTACGGGCAGCCAGCGGCTACAGGCGGCTGGAGGCTACGAGCAGCACGAGGCGATGGGCTGCCAGCGGCGGTGAGCGGCGAGCGGCTAGCAGAGGCGGCGAGCGGCTAGCAGAGGTGGCTAGCGACGGGCGGCTAGGAACGGGCGGCTAGCAATGGGCGGCTATGCGACATTGACACTGGCACCTTGCAATGTTGGCGCTGGCACCATGCGCGCTGACGCTGGTGCTGGCGCCATGTGTGCTGGTACTGGCGCTGGCGCCATGCGCGCTCGCGTTGTGCACGCTGGCGCCATGTGCGCACTGGAACCGTGCACACTGGTGCCGTGCACGCTGGCGCCATGCACGCTGGCCGCGTGCGCGCTGCCGCCGTGCGCACTGGCGCCATGTGCACTAGCACCATGCGCGCTGGCGCCAGGTGCGTGCCGGCGCCAGGTGCGCGCTGACACCGTGCATGGTGGCGCAGAGCACGCTGGCGCCAGTGGCCCTTGTGTGCTGATGCCACGCATGCTGGGCAGAAGTGAGCAGAGGTACCAATCGCCCTAGCATCAGGCAGCTCTTGGTTTAGGGCCATGCGAGCTTGCGGCTCGTTCGCTGGGACGGTGTGTGTCGGGCTCCCTCATGTCGTGCCAGCTAGAGGTGCGACCTACGGCGGCAGCGGTGTGCATTCAGATGGGAGAGGAGGAAGAGGGGGGATGGCGAAGGGAAGGTACGACTGTTGTTCAAGGTGAGTAAGCATCTCAGTTGTACTTGCTTATTTTCGCAACAATTTGTTCAGTTGCATTATCGTTTTCCTTCTATCTTTCTCTCAACTTGTCTCTCCACTCTCACTTTACGTACCTTCTTGCATAAAACTTGCATGCTGACGTAGTGTGCGCTGGCTCTTGGTGCGTTGGCACCCTGCCCGCTGGCTGCTTGCTCTCTGGCTGCTCGCGTGCTGGCTGCTCGCGCGCTAACGCCGTGCGTGTTGCTGCTTGCATCCTAGTGCTCTGTGCATTCACTGCTTGCTCGCTTCCGCGCTAGTGCCCTGTGCACTAGCTGGCTATTTCCGTGCTTGCGCATGTGCATTGGCTGGCTGCGCGATGCTTGCTTGCATGCTAGCACCCTGCGCGCGGCTTGCGCACTTGCGCATGGCGTGCTGGCTGCTTGCGCGTTGGCGGCTTGGGCACTGGCTGCTTATGCGCTAGCGCCATGCACGCTGCCTGCTTGCATGCTGACGGCTTTTGCGTTAGTGCCCTTGACACTGGCGGCTGCCGCGCTAGCTCCCTGCACGTTGGTTGGTTGCGTGCGCACTCAGTGCTTGCATGCTGTCGGCTTGCGCGCTAGCACCTTGCACGCTGGCTGCCTGCACACTAGATGCCCTGTCCACTGGCTGCTTGCGCACTAGCGCCATGCTTGTCATAGTGCAGGTGGGCTACATATTGCTAGTACCTTCATATCGTCCTGACTGTTGTGCCCCTCATATCGCACTCTCTCTTTCTGTCGTTTCTTTTTTTTTGTGAGTCTTTTAACAGCATCCCTTCTATGTTGACTTAGTGGGCGGAAATAGTTGACACTCCTGTTCCAAGCCAAAGAATTTCGGCAGAGTTAATTGTAAGTGCTTCATTGCCATTGTTTCCGTTTCTAGTCTTCCGTATTCAGCGGGCCCTATACTGTTTTCTCATTTTGCACTATGCTTATTTGAATTTTGGCTATATAACCACCCTTGCTCTCACTCATCAAGAGTTCTTTGATTTTGTTGTAAACCCTAAAGTTCCTTCCTTTCACTTGCTATTACAGTCATGAACACACATGTTCATTGAACCCATATGTTTACAACTCTCATGCTTATGTACACATCATGTTAGCGTGACTCTCATAATTCTCTGTTGTCCCACTTTTTCCTGCGCGCCATCTGTGCACATCTTTATATGTGCTCTGTAATTATCGACTTTGATAGATCTTGGATCTCAAGGATCAAGGTAGGAGCTGGAATGCAAAAGAAGAGAGGGGGAGGGATCGGAAAGATGGAGTGGGGGAGGGAGGGAGGGAAGGAGCGAGGGAGGGAGGGAGGGGGGGAGAGGGAGGGTAGAATGGAGAGACCGAAGGCAAGACGAGGGAGGGAGGGAGGGTGGTGTGGAGTGTTCTGGAGTGGTATCCAGTAGTCATAAGTGTTTCCCACAAGATTAGCTTCTAGTTTTGCCATTGCTTCATTTCTCTGCTTGTGTTTGTATCCATCGCATGCATGTATGTGCGTCCCAAGTCTGGTGGCATGCTGGAATGGCATTCTTTTTTTTGAGGTTGTGATCGTCACTGGGCAGCATCGTTGTCAGAGTGTCCGGATCAATCTCTGCTCAACAATGAAGCAATCCAACACTCATTTCGAGGCATTCATGTCGTTTCACGCTGTGTACTCATTCGTTTTTGTTGATGCAAATTGTGTTTTCTGGTCGCTCCATCTGCCATATTAATCGACGAGATGGATGACAAAAAACATGTTTGCTGCTTGTTGTAGTGGTGTTCATGTTTGGGTTTGTCTCAAGGTATGTGCACTACCTGCCACGTGCTTTTACTGTTCGAGGTTGTGATCGTCACTGGGCAGCGTTGCTGTCAGAGTGGCCGGATCAATCTCTGCTCTAACACTGAAGCAGTTGTGCATACACTTTGAGGCATTCGTGTAATTTTATTATGGGCATTTTTTAGGTGGCTGCCCTAATTAATGCCCCTAAAAAAATACTATTCATTTTAATGCCCCCAAATGTAAAACCAAATGTATAGGGTTGCTATGCAACCCCAAAAAAAATATGTTCGATCGATTACAATAGGCTGCTCTGCAACCCACGAATAGTAGCGCGTAATGAAACAGCTCCTGCTTCTAGCGGCCACTCGGGATATTTTCAAGGGTCCATCACTTTTCTTCCACTCAGGGTTAATGACCCGTTCACAATCCCATACAGCGAGTATGCTCCATGCTCCAAATTTGCGACTCGCAAATCTCGACTTAGTCGAATAGGGCCCGTACGATAGGGGCAAAATGGACTAACGATGGGGGGCGGAGTGACTTGTCTGGCATGTTCTATTCATAGAAGGGTGCCTTGTCCGATGCTGCGATAGTCAGTATTACTAGGCGACACGTAGGATTTCAAACCCAGTGTCATTAAAAGTGTTCAACACACACAACAAACAGTCCGTGAACACCGAAACACTCAAACCAACCCTCAAAGACCCGAAATCACACATTTGCATGGACAGAACTAGAGACGCATCACTCAACACAACCGAGCAACAACACAAAGCCAATTCACAAAACAAAGAAATCACACAAGTTACCCATGCTCCCAGCAGCAAATGTCTGCACTCTCCCGAGAGCAACCGCAGTGCCAAACACACAACAGCCAGAGCAACACCGTGCTCCCTCAGCGCATCCACTCAGCTGAGTCCACCCAGCCGACCATGACGGCCGTCGCCTGCAACACATGCTGACGGCACTCTTGAGTAACAACACCTAGAGCAGAATTTAGGTCCAAGCGAGGGGATGCGCATTCGAGACATTCAATGACGGTGGGGTCCCGGATATCGAACAGAATGCACAGGTCCCTCAGGATCAGCCCGATGGACCGCGCATAACCGACCAGCATCTCGGTCGCCATGTGGCTGAGATGCCGGCGATTGCGCGAAACATTAACGGGCTGCGCAATGGCCGGGGCACGGAGATACCATGCACCGCATGCGGGGGAGCCCAGAGGTTCCAAAGCGAGGGGATCCTCGCCGCTTGGGTTGCATATCTTATCGTCATTGTCGCATGTGACGAACTGGACCGCATCCATGCGGTCCTCGTCGCCCTAGGGCAGCCATGCCAAATTCTCTGCGACTGGCAGGAACTCGGCGGGCAGGTTATGTTCCTACTCAGCGACCGTGGTGCCGACCACGGGGAGTCTCGCGAGCCAGCTAACGGGGAGGATACGCGTCCGCCACCAGCACTTTTGAACGTTCTCGGGCTCGATCGAGAACCATAAGTCCGACAGCCAGGTTATGACCGGCAACATGTTGGGCTTGTACTACAACAACATTCCCTCACTCTGAAACTCCTCCCATTCGCGGAACATGTGGAGGGTATGGAACGTGCAGTACCGAGCTTTCAGCGTCGCGATGAGCCCTTGGTCCAGCGGTTGCGTGAAGCAGGTAGTGTTGGGCGGGAGAAAGATGAGGCGAACGTTGTTGAGCGCGCGAGTTCGGAAGCCCAAGATGTCAACACACGTGGCGAGCGGAGATAACAGGCTGTGGTAGCTAGCGTTGTCCAGCAGGATTACGACGCTTCGGCCTTCGGCGAAATAGCAGGCGTTGATGTGCTCGATGTATTATGTGAATAGCTGCGGTGGACGAGGGGAGAAGTATTGTAATGCGAATGTCGGCTTTTGGAAAAACTACGGGCAAAGAAAGCAACAGCAACAACCGAGCAATCACAGAATGCAAGCAACAGGATCAAAAGGGTGGGGGCTTTAAACTATCGGGCGCTTACCGGGCTAGTCATCCAGACGGTACAGTTGTTGTGCCACACGCACTTCGTCGCAGGGTCGAACTTCATTCGGGCGAAGCAGCGAGGATTGGCGGTTTTGCTCACAATGAGGGCCTTGAACATCTGCGAGCCATCGGCGTTGCACATCAGCGCGACGGTTATGCGGTCCTTCCGGTTTTTGCCGCCACTCACAGGGTCGTCAGCGAAAGTCATTTTTGGAATCTGGTTCCAAGCGCATACGGTCTCGTCATAGTTGAAGCAGTTGCGAGGCGCAACACCGAGCAGAGTGAGCAGCTGCGGGCAAGTGGTCTTCGTCGTCATCGCTGCGACTAGGTCCTGCTCGTTAGCTTCCCCCTGCCTGTGCCGCCATTTGTAGCCCATCCACTTCAACGCTTTCTGCACCCAGCCCACGCTAGCCTTAAATCCCTCAAGAACGCCGGCGTCTGGTGCCATAATCCGGGAACGTTGTTGGATGACGCCAATGGTGATGGGCAGCCCACCCTTTGCCCATGACTTCAGGCGCTGCTCAAGCAGGGGGTAGAAGGCGGAACGCAGACGTCGATTGGCGGAGCTCTCGGGCCTAAGAGCCTTCCACTTGGCCGCCTCCTTCAGGATTTTCCTCACGGTGCTGGGGTTGGGATAGATACTGTATCTGGTGAAACATCACCTTGAGAGGTCGCCGAGTCGAAGGTGACCATGAGCTTCAGCATGTCGGCAGATTCCGACCTTCATAGCAATCTTCAGCAATGTCCTCCTGAGTAACCTCATTGTGACCCACCGGTTGAGCCTGGCAATGAAGTTGGGATGGTGATTTGAGGCTGATTTGGCGGACTGTAAATACGATCTCTGTCGGCCTCCTCTGCCGAGGGGGTACGTAGGACCGGTAGTGTCAGCGCGCAATCAAAAGTGTCAAGTGGACGGGGGTACTAGCGGTCTGTTTGTGATTTCGTGGTCGCCCCCACGGTCCATCGTGATTACGTAGCATCGCCCTGGCAAGCGCGTATTGGCTGGCCAATACCAAACACAATTCACTGGGATTTTCCGAGCTCGCTCTCGCGGGTTGGTTGGTGAAGCTCGGATGCTGAAATCGCACCCAATTCGGGT
Organism: Closterium sp. NIES-67; assembly: GCA_027943415.1. NCBI lineage: Eukaryota > Viridiplantae > Streptophyta > Zygnematophyceae > Desmidiales > Closteriaceae > Closterium > Closterium sp. NIES-67. The sequence continues at coordinate 20,051 of BQMB01000849.1, read as the reverse complement.
GGCGCGAGTTGATGGTCGGTGGCATTATGAGACCGTCATGACTGGTCAGTATGTTTATTGTGCTTTTTTTGCGATGTCTAACAGTAGATGTATACCGTTCAGACTGAGTACATCGTGGTGGATAGTATCTAATACCGGACGCTAGACTATTATATGGAGTAAATGTCATCGACCTAATGGCATATCCGCTGTATATCGATTTGGCTGGATTTAGTATCCAATCTAGGCTGCTTCCGAGCCACGCTATCAGCTCGTACTAGCGTGCTCCGGTGCTGTGTAGAGGATTTTTGCTCCCTCTGCGGGTTCCATGCACCTTGGCGGGTATTTCCGGACGTGATGCAGGCAGCGGAACGCTCGTGTAAAACGCGGAATTTCACACCCGGACGGCCTGTTTTGTAAGGCCTCTCTAGAGGTAGAGCATGCCACGTAGCCAGATGTCCCGGATCGGCGTTCGAATGCTTTCCTGCCTTTGAGTCGACTCAAAAGCAGACTCATTACACGCGGTTTTGAGTCGACTCAGCGGTAGCAGCAAGCAACGCAGCCAGATGTCGCGGATTGGCGTTCGAATGCTTTCCGGCGTTCGCTATGCTCCGTTCGGAATGGGGAGAGCTCTTATGGACGCCGCACCGCCAGTTTCCGCCGCCTCCGCGTGCAATAAGGAGAAGCACCAGTTTCCACAGGATACGATCCTGTCCGTTGGTTGGACCACGGGCCAACAGAGCCAGGAACAGAAACAGCAGCAGCAGCAGCAGCAGCAGCAGCAGCAGATGCAGGATAAATTTTGTTTCGCGACGCCACAAAATCATCAACAAATGTTGATCAGATCCGGTTGTCAGATCCCGAGACGTGTATCAGATAGCACTGTAGCGGATCAGATCCGCGTGCAGCCTTTTTCTAGCTCTGCGTCGCTGCTGAACAGTACCGAGTCGGGGGTTATAACGGGTACAGAAACTGTAGGACGGGGAGGGAGGGAGGAGAGGGAAGCAGCAGGGAGGGAGGAGGGAGGGGAGGGAGAGAGGGAGAGGGGTGGAGAAGTGGGAGAAGTGGGAGAGGACGTGGTGATTGCGATCGGGGGAAACATTGGGAATCGCGTGGCGAATTTCCACCGAGCGCTGCGAATGCTGCGAGAGGTGAGGAGTCTTATCAGCGAGGTGAACTGATCGGTTCTGAATCAGTATAGAGGGAAACTGATCGGTTTTGAATCAATATAGAGGGGGACTGATCGGGTCTGAACCAGTATAGAGGGGGACTGATCGGTTCTGAATCGGTATAGAGGGGGACTGATTGGTTCTGAATCGGTATAGAAGGGAAGTGATCGGTTCTCAATCGGTATAGAGGGCAACTGATCTGTTCTGAATCAGTATAGAGGTTAATTGATCGGTTCTGAATCAGTATAGAGGGGAACTTATCAGCTCTGAATCGTTAAAGAGGGGAACTTACCGGTTTTGAACAGTATAGCGGGGAACTGATTAACGACTAAGGTGTGTAACGTTGGGGGCTACCTGTTGAACCTGCACTGGTCCTACATTTTCCAAGAACCTTCTCTCTTCGTTTCCTCTACCCATTCTTGTTTTTCAGACCGGAGTGCAAGTGTACGTGTACCGGCATGGCTGCCTGTGCGAGTAATGTGTTGGGTACACTTGTTGCAGACAACACATGAGCGAATTAACACGCCTTTTGCCCCTTCATTCGCTTGAGGCAGGAGTGCAAGTGCACCGGCATGGCTCCCTGTACGCGTCATGTTCTCACGCCCGTGGCACGTTGCTCTCCCCTTCTCCCCCTCCCCTTCTCCCCCTCCCCTTCGCCCTCTCCCCTTCTCCCCCTCCCCTTCGCCCTCTCCCCTTCTCCCCCTCCCCTTCTCCCCCTCCCCTTCTCCCCCTCCCCTTCTCCCCCTCCCCTTCTCCCCCTCCCCTTCTCCCCCTCCCCTTCTCCCTCTCCCCTTCTCCCCCTCCCCTTCTCCCCCTCCCCTTCTCCCCTTCTCCCTTTCCCCCTCCCCTTCTCCCCCTCCCCTTCTCCCCTCCCCTTCTCCCCCTCCCCTTCTCCCCTCCCCTTCTCCCCCTCCCCTTCTCCCCTCCCCTTCTCCCCCTCCCCTTCTCCCCCTCCCTTCTCCCCCTCCCCTTCTCCCCCTCCACTTCGCCCTCTCCCCTTCTCCCCCTCCCCTTCGCCCTCTCCCCTTCTCCCCCTCCCCTTCACCCTCTCCCCTTCTCCCCCTCCCCTTCTCCCCCTCCTCTTCGCCCTCTCCCCTTCTCCCCCTCCCCTTCTCCCCCTCCCCTTCTCCCCCTCCCCTTCTCCGCCTCCCTTCTCCCGCTCCCTTTCTCCCCCTTCCCTTCTCCCCCTCCCCTTCTACCCCTCCCCGTCTCCCCCTTCCCTTCTCCCCCTCCCCTTCTCCCCCTCCCCTTCTCCCCCTCCCCCTCGATCCTCTTGTTGCCCCCCACTCATTCCAGGCAGGAGTGCAAGTGCAGCGGCATGGCTGCCTGTACGAGTCATGTGTTGAGGCGCATTAACACGCCTTCTGTTGCCCTCAATCCGCAATCCTCAATCCACTTGTTGCCCCGAACTCACTCCAGGCAGGAGTGCAAGTGCAGCGGCATGGCTACCTGTACGAGTCAGCTCCTGCGTATGTGACCGACCAGCCCTTCTTCCTCAACTCGGCAATTCAGGCAAGTATACGAAGACAGGGGTAGTCTTACAGGTTATTTTTTAGAATTCTCAAAGATACTCTGCAAACTTCAGGCAAGGTTTTTCGGTCCAGGGTTCTTTTTTCTTTCGTCCCCTCCCATTTTCTCAATGCATCATATGCACATACCCGCCACTCCCTCCCACCAATCCCTCGCCTCCTTATGAATGCATGTGTGTGCATGCCCCCTAGCCTTCTTTTGTTACATGCAGATTATGCATGTGTGCACGGGACATGCTCCCCCCTTTAACCCGCAGACCGCCCTGTGCCTTGACCCTCCTGACCAGCTGCTCTGTTTCTTTCTGCCCCCTCCCCCCTCGCAATATCACTGCAGGCACACACTACCCTCTCTCCCCACGCCCTCCTGTCTCTCCTCAAGTCCATCGAAGCAAGCCTAGGCAGGGACCTCAACCCCCACACTGCCCAGCGCTTCGGCCCACGCCCGTTAGACCTCGATCTGATCTTCTACGGATCCAGAACCGTCCGCCCAGAGGGAACCGCCCCTGCTGAAACCACTCCTGCTTCAAGCCCCAGCACCCCGCTCGACCTCGTGGTACCACACCCACGTTTGGCTGAGAGGCCCTTTGTGCTCGCCCCTATGATTGACCTAGTGGGCGGCTGTGGAAAGGGCAGAGACTTGCCTCAAGGCAGACCTGCTGTGGAGGATTTGCAGGGGGGGGAGGGGGGGCAAGAGGCGAAGGAACCTTCTTGGGTGTTTCACGAGGCGTTTGGGAAGGATGGAGTGCCCGGGTAAGCTTTGCAATGCTCTCCCCTCCTTATTCCTCCTCCTCTCTGTCCTCCTATCACTCTGCTCCTCTCCCTCTCTCTTACTCACCCTATTCCGTCCTCTCTCCCTCTATTCCACTCCCCCTTGCTCTCACATTTCATTCGAGAATATGGTACTATGCTTCCCTTGTTTATGTCTCTCGTTCTGCTTTCCCGTCTCCTCACCCTTCCCCGCCCCCCCCCCCCAACCACCTCTTGTGCCTTTATCCTTCAGCCGCTGGAGAAATCTAGGCGGGGAGGCAGCAGTAGGGGAAAGGAACCTGCAATGTGCCTTTTTCGTTCTCTACTCTCTCTCCTCCCGTTCCCCACCCTCCTCCTTCTCCCCTCCACCGCCCCCCCTGTCTCCCGTCTTTCAGCCTATGGAGAAATCTAGGCGGCGAGGCAGCAGTAGGGGGAACGGACCTGAGGAGGGTAGTTCCCCTTCCGCAGCGGTTCTTAAGAGGGCAGAGCGAGGGGAGGAAGGCAGAGGGGGAGGGGCCCCTGTGGGCATGGGAGGAGGAGCGACGACCTCTGGTGATGGGAGTGCTAAACGTTACTCCTGATAGCTTCAGTGATGGGGGGAGATTCACTAGGAATGGGAATGATAGCAGCAGCAGCAGCAGCAGCAGCAGCGCCAGTGGCACTCACCATACTAATGTGGAGGTGGATGTGGAGGCAGCAGTGAGAGAAGCAGAGAGAATGGTAGCTGAAGGAGCAGACATGATTGACATAGGGGGGCAGTCCACAAGACCTGGAGCCCCGCGCTTGTCGACCAATGAGGAGCTGACACGTGTCATCCCTGTCGTGAGAGCAGTTCGTTTCCGATCGCCAGGTGTCATCATCTCAGTGGACACTTTTGATGCGGAGGTTGCCAGGTCAGCGGCGTTAGCTGGTGCTGACATCATCAACGACGTGTCGGGCGGGGCGATGGATCCTCAGATGCTGCCAACAGTTGCCGCCCTGAATGTTCCATTTGTCCTTATGCACATGCGGGGAGATCCCTCCACCATGCAGTTGTCCGAAAACACCGCGTACAAAAATCTCATTGCTGATGTGGCAGCTGAGCTGGCATGCCAGGTGGCAGCTGCTGAGAGGGCTGGGATTCCCCTGTGGAATATTATTCTGGACCCGGGCATCGGGTTCGCCAAAACTGGGCAGCAAAACTTGGAGCTAATCAGAAATCTCGGGCAGCTGAGACAAGAATTGGGCAGGTGGAGGAAGGGCTTGGAGCATGTGCCGATGCTACTGGGTCCTTCAAGGAAAGGTTTTTTGGGTAAGCTCACTGGCCGGGCAGCTGGAAAAGATCGTGATTGGGCGACATGTGCAGCAGTGGCAGCTTGTGTAGCAGGAGGGGCAGATATTGTTCGAGTGCATAATGTTGGTGCTGGTCGAGACGCTGCTACTGTGGCAGCAGCTATTTTTAGGAATGCGGGGTCTTAAGACACTGCTTTTATGGTGCACTAACATGAAAGGAATGCGTTTTTTAAGATCTCGAGCTTGGTGCAAGCTGCTCAAGCTCTCGCCTTTTCCCTTTATTCTCAAACTTTGGGCCTTAATAGACGATGATAGTCGCTAGAAAGCATCTACCCATTCCGCAGGTGTACTATGGCCCTACCGTGCTGCACGATCATAACGCGGATGGAATGGACTGGTGGGTCCACCCGCGTGCTGTTCGCAAGTCAGCTATGGTTTCGCTTCCACTTGGCTGCCTTGGTACTGTACAGTCGCTGTAGCAGTTCGGTTTGATTTGACGACGAAAGCAAAAGCCTAACGCGAACGAGGCTGTCGCTCTTGCGAAAAGGAGCACCACATTTCGCCAAAGAAAGATGGTCTGCTCACCTGGCTGCACTCTGCTTGGGTGGCAGAACACGAAAAGACCCCTTGTCGTTTTATGACCTGGGCAATCGTCCGCGACGGGTCACCCTTTCGTCTAAGGCACGACATCAAATGAACCCGTTCCTGAGGATCTATCCTCCGTCAGTGCATACTTACCGTTGATCTCTTATGCTGCAGCGCATCCTGCGGACGAGGCAGCGCAAAAGATATGTCAAAGATATTTTGATTGCCACACCCGAGGCGTCAATTTGAAACATGGTCCTCGCGGGTGCTGCGGTGCGGAAAGCTGGCAAAGCGAACGAGTCTTCCGAGTCACTTTTGGACGTATTGCACAACACTCGAAGCTCATTGGCTGACAGAGAGTATCGCGTTCACCGCAACTCTCGCAAGCAAGGGAGCATGCTTGGCTTGGCTGGCTCATCTCATCTCATTACGCTCGGCGCACAGCGCTGCGCGAACGAGGTTTCGTTTGGTCGACGAAGCCAAATCCCAACTTCCAGCGCGGTTGCGATTGGCCTTCCGAAAACAAAACAAGCATGCCCACCACGCTCGCCAATGCCAAGCCAAAACGGACCCTTTTCCGCGCGTCGCCAAGCCCCCCAACCTCCCCCCCGCCATCCGCTACGTCGCCGCCGTCTCGTCGTCCCTGACCCCCTCCGCCTCACGTCTTCTCTCCCCCACCCCTTCTCTCCCCTGCGGTCGTCGTGTCGTGGCCCACTCCGAGAAACCCCCCAGCCCCCCGCCCCTCTGCCCCTTTTCCCCCCCCCCCTCACCCCCCCTGCCCCTCTTGCAACGCTTCCCCTTCCGCCCCATCGCGAACATGTGCAGTGCGGAAGCTTGGAACCTGTGCACTCCAGTAGGCAGTAGGAGCTAGGTGGCTATTTACTGGAATGCCGAGGAATGCCGTCCACATTTCGGAATTCCACCTCAAAAGCGCCCCTACATTGTCGGCCTCGCCACAGCCCCTTTACGACGCAATTATCCGTCACGGACTCCAGGAAGGATCATTAGGCCACGCTGTCTCACCGCGCATCGCAACGATTCATAGCAGTCGACTCGAGAAACGGTCATTCTTCGGAAGAGTGCCGTTCTGCTGCACTTCACGTCGCTGCGCTGGAACATCAAACATCATGATGGAACCGCCGGCGCTGCCGTTCTTCACGTCGCTCTTCGCCGAGGAGCGCCTCGAGCTTGCCGCGCCCCGGCGAGGGCCCCTCGCGAAACCGCAAGAGAACGCCGCAGCGCGCCACGAAACGCACGGTCATAAGAAAACTGTCGATCAGCTGGAGAAGAACGACCCGAAAAAACAGAACTCGTCAACGACCCCGTCGGCGGTTCAGCAACAGCCCCAGCCCGTTGAGAGGGCGTTTTCGCGCGTGAAGGAGGAGCCTGTTGACGACAGCCCCCCCGCCGGCGACGATCTTCCGGATTTCTTCGACCTGTCGAGCGACGGTGACGACCACAGTAACGACGTTGACGTCGATATGCACGAAGACGACGGCGGTGACGGCAGCGGCGACCACGGCGACGGCGACCTTGCTGACGAGGGTGCAGGCGACGTGTCGAACGCGTCGGATGAAGCGACACCCGCGCCGAAATTGGAGTCTTCGCCGCCGCCTCGCGGTTCGCAGGCGCCTTTTTGCGACTCCCAAACCCCTCGCACTTGTCGCAACCCTCTCAGTTCTCACGCATCTCGTGAATCCCCCCGCCGCGGCGCTTTGCCGAACCCTGCATTCGTCGCGAAGCCAAACTTGCTTTCGATTCCCGCTTCCTACGTCCCGGCCCGGGGGCAAGGGCAAGTGAGCAGCACCACTACTACCGCCGCGGTTTGCGGTATGACAAGGGTTTGCGATATGGCAAGGCCCAACCGCACTGGGTGTGGCGCCCGTCTGGGAAGCGATTCGAACACCCTTCGAGTCCCGAAGCCCGTGGCGGCTCTGGCGCAGCGCCTGGCGGCGCAACCAGCGGCGCGGCTTGCGCCGCACGCTAAACGACCGCGCCATGAAGACGACCGTCGAGGAATCGAGGAGGAGGGGGAGTCCGCCTCGGAGGGAGAGGACGAGGAGGAAGAGAAGGTGGAGAAGGGAGAGGGTGGCCGTGCTTTCAATAGTCCACGTAAGCTTTGTGTGACGTCACCATCGCGTCAGCAGCCTGACGGGGCGTCCGCGGCTCCCCGTGTCAACCCCCCATTCGAAGTCAAAGCCGCGCAAGCCCCCACCCCCTCCCTCTCCAACTCTTCCGCGGCGCAAAGGTCCCCCGCCTCTTCCAGTAGGCCCGGCGCCAAGGCGCCGCGCAAGCTCCGGCTGCGCCTGCCGCCCGCGCAAGTCAAAGTGCTCGAGTCGCACTTCACGGAAATCGAGCGCGAAATCAGCTACGAGACGCGACTCGAGCTGGCGACTCGGCTCGATATGAAGCCACGTCAGGTCGCGGTTTGGTTTCAGAACCGGCGCGTGAAACACGCGACGATGATGAGGGAGGGGGAGCTGTCGCGGTTACGCGCGGAGATGGCGCAGGCGCGGGCGGAGCTGGCGGAACTGCTGAAGGCGAATGAGCGGGCGAAGCGGGAGATGGGGGATTTGGCGGGGGAGCACGCGGAGCTGAAATCGAAATACGACGAGCTGTTGGTTTCGACGAAAAGAAAACTGCCCGATAACGATTCGGTGAGTGTTTTTTTTTCCCGTTCAAGACGCTACTGAACAAACGCTGTAGGACGAAAATACAAGGACGTTTTTTCTGCTACGAATCTCTGTCAGTTTCTGTTTTTTCTTTCTATGGTTCTTTTTCTGAAAACCCTGACTTGACAGCTGGAAAGGCGTAAACCCGAAACCGAGCTCCGCTGTCTCCGCTTCCCCTCCTCATGACTCTCCGCTTTCTCCCCCTCCCCTCCTCTTTCCCCCGAGCAGATGAATGCGCCTCCGCATAAACGCGCAAAGCAGGAATTTCCGGAGCCCGCTCGCGCTTCCGCAGGCTCCGCCGAACAGAGTGACGCGCGTCAATGCGGGGAGCGAATTTCGCCCTCTGCCGAGGATGGTTCCGCTATGAACTGCTCTGATAAGAGTGGGTCAAAGGCTTTAGCTGCAGCTGCAAAGCTTCGTCTTAGAGAGGCATTCGAAAAAGATTCTGAGGATTGTGCTATGCAAGAAGTGGGGAGGCAACAAGCTACAAATGGAGACAGCAAAAACGGGGATGAGGACAGCAACAAGGGTGAGGAAGGAAACAGCCTCATGGTAAGCGGCTCCCAGTCCCAAACTACCACCGTGTTACCAACCCGAGAAGACAATCTGTCGAGGTCATCCGCTACACTCACACCTCATACAAGCACATGCACAAGCCATCAAGCCCGGATCAAGCCGATGTGGGTCGACGGAGCAAGCAAGTTACCGAAAGGCCTCCCCCTCTGCTCCATCCTCCCTCAAAATCCATCCACCCCTCGCACCACTCTCTCCCCTCGCGCGGCCTCCTCCCCCCTCTCCCCTCGCTCCCCTCCCTCCCCTCCCTCATCCCCAAGTCCCAACCCACCCTCCTCGCAACCTTCCTCTCACTCCGGCTGTCCATCACTCAATGCCTCCCATCGCTCCCTTTCCTCCTCTTCCTCCCACTCCAAGCCCCATGATAGCCTGCCCCAGTTGTTACCTCCCCCAGGCATCCCTGCCTCCCCCAAAACGCCCACCTCCACTGGCCGATGGAGGGAATTCATCTCCCCTCTTCCCACCTTCAACAGCGCACCACCCCACTCCCGCTCAACATCCCCCTCTGCTGCGGCTGCGACTACTAGAACTGCTGCTGCTGTTACTGGTGCTCCCTCAACTTCTGCAGCTGCTGCTGCTACTGGTGCTACAGCTGGTTTGAAACCTGTGAAAGTGGTTCCAGTGCCACCTGTGGCTGTAGCCGCACTTGTGGCTGTAGCACCGGTACCCGTCATCTTAACCCCAGCAGGACCAGGAGCCCAAGCTTTGACTGCTACACCTGGGGCGACTGTAGCAGGAGCAGCAGGTTGGCCAGTTGGAGCTGTAGCGTCAAGAGCACCCTTATCTGGCTCAAGTGGCATCCTGCCGTGTGCCACTGTTCATGCTGCAAGTTTTCTGGGACATAATCCCGGGATCCCTGTTCCTCATGGTGCAATTCCCGTAATGCCAAGAGCAGCACCCCCTAGAAGCCTGGCCGCAAGAACGGCAAGAGCTGCAGCGGAGGCAGCGGCAGCAGCAGTGAGAGCAGGTAGAGCAGAGGCAGCTGCTGCTGCAGCAGCACAAGCAGTTGAAGCAGCAGCAGCAGTAACAGCAAGATCAGCTGCAGTTGCTGCATCAGGGGGTGCAGCAGTGGCTGCAGGACAGCAGAGATCAGGAGCACACAGACAGGCGAACGGCCTAGCAAGGGTCAGCGAGGGGAGAGTTGCTGCAACTGCTGCATCAGGGGGGCCGATGGCCGCAGGGCAGCAGAGATCAGGAGCACATAGACAGGCGAACAGTCTAGCAAGGAGTGGGGAGGGAAGAGGCATTGGTGGTGCTGAAACAGGACCACGCGAGTCGAAAGCAGCAGCAGCAGGAGGGAGGGGGAAAGGTGAGATTGTGTTGAATGAGGAGATGGCAGAGAAAGGGCTTACATTGAAGCTGTCACTATAGAGAAGGGTGATTTCTGGTCAGTCACAGTAAGAAGAACCTGCTATGTGCTTGGTAGGTGTTCTATTTTTGTCTGGTTTGGTTTGCTGTGGTGTGGTTTGAGTACCCAAGGAAGCTAGGAGCTAGATAGATTTACTACGGTTTGCCCAGCTGTCTTGTGGCACAGCACAGGCTGTGGCAGCTATAAGGTGTCTAGCTTAGAGAGCACGTGCGTTGCATGCATTAGCTATGATCCACATATTCTATGCATATCATATAACATTTGCTGGTTTTTATTTGATTACAGCCATTGCTGGCCCTTTCATGACATACTAGTTAGAACACATCGCGTAGTATGGCACGGGCCGGAACACATTTTCTCGGGAACTTGCTGGATCTGGATTACTCGGTAACATTTTGGATGGTGAAGAAAGTTCTTACAGGAGAGGAGAGGAAGCCTAAAGAGGAGGGGAACTGCTTTTGTTTGAAAACACCAGGTCCAGCAGCAGCAATGTGATATTATAACATATTGGGTCAGTTGGATTACTCTGTCACATCTTGGATCGTGAAGAGCAGCACAGCGATCTTGTAGGAGAGGAAGCCTATAAAGAGTGGGGCGAACTGCACATAATGAAACAGAAGGCAGATGGGGCGAGGTGGGACATCTGAGTGAGACACGGAAGCAATGATAAGCATGAAGGAAGATGTAGGAATATAAAGAGGAAAAGGGGGGAAAAGAAACATGTTTACATCCCACAGATGGGGCAAGGGAATTGGGGAATCCAGGTAGCGCAGCAGCAGCACAAAGCAGCACCAAGCAGCACCACAAAACAGACCTGAATGTGCAGCGTGTTGTGATAATCCCCTGTGAAGTGCCGCGACAGAGTGCAGAGCAGCTCAAGCCTCGAGGGCAGCAAGAGGGCAGCAAGAGGGCGGAAAGGGGGCAAAATAGAGCAGCGCCAGCCCCGTGCAACCCACCTGAATGTGCAGCGTGTTGGGGTCGTCTCCTGTGAATTGCCGCAACAGCATGCAGAGCAGCACAAGGGCAGCAGCACACACCAGGGCAGCGAGCATCTCACCTGAACGTGCAGCGTGTTGCAATCATCCCCTGTGAAGTGTCGTGACAAGTACCAGAGCAGCACGAGGGCAACAAAACGTCAAAATAGAGCAGCGCCAGGGCCCGTGCAACCCACCTGAATATGCAGAGTGTTGGGGTCGTCTCCTGTGAAGTGCCGCGACAAGGCCCAGAGCAGCAGCAGGGCAGCATGCATGAGGAGGCGGCGCGAGGAGAGGGCGAGCTGAGCTCCCTGCATCCAACACCCACCACCCTCTCCTGTCAACACCCACCACCCTCTCCTGTCAACACCCACCACCCTCTCCTATCAACACCTGCCATGCTTCCTTTAAAGCTCACCTGAATGTGCAGCGTGTTGGGATCATCCCCTGTGAAGTGCCGCGACAGCGCCCAGAGCACCACGAGGGCAGCGGGCACGAGCAGGCGGCGCGAGGAGAGGGCGAGCTGAGCTCCCTCCAGCAGCTTCTGCGGCGAATCCACGGACGCCAGGCTGTCTACCAGACCCTTCCTGCGAACAGGAACGACGTATGCAGGTGATGGGGTGGGTACAGGGCCGTGGTGGTGGGTGAGTAGGGGGGGGACGAAGACGTTGGGCGAGCTCTGCCCCCCCCAGCAACTTCTGGGGCGAATCAACAGATGCCAGGCTGTCAACCAGGCCCTTCCTGATTAGATGATAGTGGGGGGAAGGCAGTGCGTCTGAAATGTGTTCACATTTACACTCTGTGAGGTGCCTCGAAAATCGTCTGAAACGGGTCAGGGTCAGGGTTTTTTTTCAGGGTTTTTTGTTGTCTCAGGGTTTCCAGCCTCACCTCTTCGGCTTTCTCCTGTCGATAAGGAAGGCTGGGGGCAGGTCCTCGGGCCCAATGGTGTCAGTGTCGGTGAAGAGCAGCAGCAGGTAGAGGCAGCTGGGGGGAGGCAGGGGGGAAAGGCGGAAGTGGGGGAGAAGGAGAAGGGGAGGAGTAGACTTGAGCATTTTACCCGGTCGGGTCGCGGGTACCCGACCAGACCCGACATTTTGGCCGGGTCGGGTAATAGGATTTTGACGAATTACCCGGCCGGGTCGGGTCGGGTACTCGGGCCAGGTAATGCATACCCGTTACCCGAGAATACCCGAAATGATGGGTAATTTATTACTCGTCGGGTCGCGGGTACCCGACCCGACTTTGGGTTTGTTCCTCCAGGTTAGCTGAATTTTTCCGCCACCTAGGGGTACCCGGGTAATATTACCTGACTTCAATTAAATGCGGGTTGGGTATACCCGACCCGCCAGACGGGTACCCAATTACCCGGTGTTAAAATGCCGGGTCGGGTAACAGACCTCCAAACATTACCCGGAAATTACCCGACCAGACCCCACCCGCACCCGATCGCGGGTAGGGCAAAACCGGGTCAGGTCGGGTAATTACCCGGTTTTGCTCATGCCTAGGGAGGAGGGAAGGGGAGAAGGGGGGGTGGGGTGAAGGGCGATATGAGGAAAGCTGGGGGCAGGTCCTCGGGCCCAAGGGTGTCAATGTTGGTGAAGAGCAGCAGCAGGTAGAGGCAGCTGGAACAGATGGTTGGGGGGGAAAGGGATTGAGAGGGAAGGGAGAAGGGGGTGGTGAGGTGAAGGGGGATGTAAGGAAGGCTGGTTGGCGGCGGCAGGTCCTCGGGTCCAATAGTGCCGGTGTCGCCAAAGAGAAGAAGCAGGTAGGTAGGTAGCTGGGGTGAGAAAGATGATGGGGGTGGGGGGACGACATCGAGAGAGGCAATGCCAGTGAAGAGAAGCAGCAGGTATATGCAACACAACTGGCTGAAAGAAGAAAATGGGGGGAAGCGGGGGAGTGGGGAGAAACGGGGGAGTGGGGAAGCGGAGGAGAGAAACAGCAAGACGAGAGAAGCAGAACCCTCTATCAGGAGCCAGAAAACCTCCAAACCAAACCCTCAAGCCCTAAACCCTAAAATCCCCAACCCTCGAGCCCAGAACCCTTGAGCCCCAAAACCTCGAGCCCACAACCCTCGAGTCCAAAACACTCGAACCCCAAACCCTAAGCCCAAAACACTCAAATCCTCAAACCCCAAAACCTCGAGCCCGAAACCCTTTCGTCGAAAACCCTAAAGCCCAAAACCTTGAGCCCAAAGCGTCAAGCGAAAAACCCTCGAGCCCGAACCAATCCCCTGTGACGATTGGGAAAAGAAATCACCTGGCAGCGCTTCCGATGCTGTAGCTGATGGCCGTCTGGACGGGATGGGAGGGGGCGCATGGATGGGATAAGACGGGGCACACGAATAGGATGGGAGGGGGTCACATGAAAGGGATGGGATGGGAAGGGTAGTGCGAGATATGGCAGTGGAAGAGAGCAAACTTTCAATGCAGAACGTGGAACTTGTGCTCTAGTTTTGATGCTTTTTATCTTCTCTTGGGTAACTGTTTGCTTGTTTCTGTCATACTATTCCGACTCAAGCTGCAGTTGCCGGCATTGAGGTGGTAGAGTTGCATCTCATTGAATTTGCGGCGCCTAAAAGTAGCCGCACTTGCCGGCGGTGCTAGAGTTGCATCTCATTGCTTTTGCTGCTGCACTGCAGTACAGTTAATCGTGCAATTTGGCTGATATATCCCCTGAGAACCCTCCTCCCCAACCCCAAGAGCAAATTCCCTGGTATCCTGACCCGTACTCTTAGTAGGCTCATTCTAACTACACTCCCCTACAAGTGCAAATCCTCCCCCCCAACCCTCCCCACTCATACACTCTCACCCACTCGAACACGCACGCACGCCGACTTTCACACACTCTCACACACACGCACCTCAATGGAGATCCCGAGGAAGCAGTAGAGTGTGCCTGCTGCCCCCACCCCTATGGCGGTTTGCGATAGCTGCCGCTTCAACTGATGCAGTTAAAAGGGGAAGGGAAAATAGGAAGAAGGGTATGTAAGGGGGTTAGGGGAAGAAGAGCGTGCCTGCTGCCCCCACTCCAACAGCTATTTCGGACAGCTGCTGCTTCAATTGATGGCAGAAAAGGAGGGAGATGTACAGAAGAGACAGAATTAAAGGAGGTTGGGGTAAGTAGAGCGTGCCTGCTGCCCCCACCCCTATAGCCTTTTGTGACAGCTGCCGCTTCAACTCGTGACAGTGGGAGAGGGGGGAAAAGTCTATTTTTGAGGCGCCTCAAAAATAGCTGCCGCTTCAACTGGTGCCAGTGGGGAGAGGAAAAAGTGGCAGGGATCAGGCGGGAGAGGGGAACTGAGGTTAGGGAGGAAGGGTGTTTCTGCTGCCGCCACTCCAATAGGCACCTGCAGCAGTTAAGGGTGCAGAGGAGAAAGGAATTCCAGAGGAGTGCAGGCACATTAGAAAGAGCGACGGAACGTGGCCAATGATGGGAGTAGAGAACGGGGAATATTGGCTCACGGCTCAACGCACGTCGGAAAGTAGTTCTGAGGCGCCTGAAGTATTTGAAAGCACGAGGGAACTGTGGCCAACAATCTGAGCACGGGAATTATGTGGCTCACGGCGCGAAGGAGGGAGACGTGGCTCAGATTATTGAGAGCATGAAGGAGGCATGACTCATACACTCTCTTTCGTGTCATGAGGTGAAAGAGACATGACTCATACTCTCTCTTTCGTGCCATGAGGTGAAAGAGACATGACTCATACTCTCTCTTTCGTGTCATGAGGTGAAAGAGACATGACTCATACTCTCTCTTTCGTGTCATGAGGTGAAAGAGACATGACTCATACACTCTCTTTCGTGTCATGAGGTGAAGGGGACGCGACTCACATCGCCGTATTCTCGCATGGTCAGCTGCCGTTGCTCCTCCCTCCGCCTCCTCATCTCCTGAAATGGTTGGGGGTGGTGGGGGAATGGATGTATACGCATAGTAGTGGGCACGTGAATGTACTTCTATGCATACATAAAGATATATCTACAGATATATGTATAAATATCTATATATATATATATATGCATGCATGTGTGTCTGGATGTGTATGCCCATGTGCATGTATGTCACTGCTCAGGTGCGCGCATGCATGTGTATGAAAATGCACATGTCTTGGCGTTTTTAAACCCTGACATTCGTGAGCATAGACACGCAAATACATCCACAGGCCTCGTCAGCGGATCAGGCATCCACGCTTTCAGCTTGAGGCGCCTCAAGACTAAATGAGCACGGGAGTTTGTGAGCGTAGATACGTGAATGAATCCACAGACCACGTAAACGGACCAGGCATCCACGGGTTCAGTTACGAAGAGAGTGAATTCGATTGACCCGCAGCGAGCCTTCTGAGGGAGTAGATTCAAATCTTAGAGTGAGAGTAAACGGAACAGACATCCATGGCTTCAGGCCGATGTCACACGATTCGAGCACAAGAAAGACCGGCCAGCGTAACCATCCGGTACAGTCAGCATGGAAAAGTGCCGTGTGACATTGTAGCGAGGTGACTTTTGAGTCGACTCAGAAGAAAACCTGACCGGCGTAACCATCTGGTACAGTCAGCATGAAGCAGCCATTGCAAGGGCTCGCACCTCGTATTGTCGGTTCGGATCCGAAGCTGCGAGCCTGGCTTGTGTCCGAGCCTCCGTCTCAGCCTCGAACGGCCGAGACACAACGGATTCACCGCCATCATTCGGACCTCCCAGCTGGCATGTGACTGTAGAGAGGCGTGACAACGACGAGGACGGCCGTCGGCGTGACTGAAAGGATAGGGATGTTGGATAGAGTTGATTAGTCATACCATGGCTGCTGCTGGTACAAACATCTCTTGGAAAAATAATTGACGCAAGACTGCTGCATTATTCGTTAGTGATAAACCACGGGTGCTTTTTACGTTGCTTAGCTCCATATGTGCCAAAAAAAAAAAAACTCTCTTTTCAAGCGTAGCACTCACACAGGGCAACGCTTGACCGGCATTTAGCCGCAGTTGCATGGTTGATGCTCGTAGTAGTGCCATGCTTAGCTAAGTCTCCGTCAACCCGCTGGACGATCTGCTTCAGGCCCTTCTGGACCGTGGAGGTTCCGTTAAGCGTTTTTGTGAATGACGATAAAAATCACGGAGAAACGCGAGGCAGCTCTGCTCAATTGGAGCTTTTTGAGTCGGCTAAAAAATCACCTCCGAAACGCGAGGCAGCTTTGCTCAAGTGGAGCTAGCGGAGCCGAGTCGGCGGCGGCTAGCGTCGGCTTTTGAGTTACAAGCTTGCGCGGCTCAACGTCGGGGACGAGCAGAAGCAGGACAAAGCGCGCCGAGCGGATATTATGAATATATATTCTGATGGGTTAGGGCGAAAACTAAAAGATGGATATATTCTGATCAATCTTCACCCTGGCGTCGGAGCTAGCGATGGAAGTAGCAGAATGTACGGGGGTTGTTGCTCCAAAACCAAACCGTCGATCGCCCAGGCGCTGACAATGACGCTGATGATGATGAAAGCCGAATCACCCTGGTATTTACGACTGACGGACCTTTTACGGAACGCGTGCTACCTAACGAGCCTCCAGCCTTGTCCAGCGAGGCGAGAGAGAGAGAGCTCCGTATTGTCTGATCACCTCGGGAACTCCACCCACGCTGATAGGCGTGTAGGAAACAGTCAGGGCTTTCGAAGTTAGGACTTTGGGACCTCCAGCAGATTCTTGCGCATTCCCAGCCTCCGTGGATCCTCTTTTGGATTGTCATAAAGATTGTCCGGGGAGTATTCAGCGTGTCGCCTTCAGCGTCTCAGTTCTGGATCGTATCGTCCTTGTGCGAACCGAATGGGACTTTAGTGCCTCGAGTCAGTTTCACCGTCTATTTGCGTCACAAAGCGTGGGGGAGAGGGGATCAGGGGACTCCAAATCCGTGAAATCGTGAGGTTGGGAGATAGTCGTTCCGAATTGTGGGAACTTCAGGTGTGACTTCGCAATCGCTGTTCATTATAAACGCGCTCCTTTTTCAAGGTCAGCCTTGTCATCTCCACTGTGTCTGCAAGGAAATCCACGGTGGCAGCCTCACGGATCTGTCGAACGCATCGTGGTGACGTGGCAGCGGATACCCATTGTGTTCGTGACATGTCACATGGGCTGGCGAGAGCCGCTATCAGCTATCCGGCATATTAGGCTCATGTAAAGATAGCTATAAAAAAAAAATAGCCTATCTCTACAAACTGCCACCATTTTCAAAAGAGGTGCAGTGTCAAAAATCACTCGACTATATCACCTTGTTCTCCGTTTTGATGGCGGTCGCCTTGTGTTCCCTCTCGTCGTTACAGCTGCTTTTGGCGGAAGAGCAGACTTTTGTGTCACAGGCAACCCCAAAGAGGCGCTCTCAGGGGACGAAGTGGACGATGGAGGCTTAATTATGGGGATTCCAAGAGCCTTCCGCACCCCGGGCCGCTTAAATGCTGGCAATTAGGGACAGGAGATGAATGGGGGTTAGATGGGGGAGGGCGCGGGTGGAGTAGGGTGGGGGGATGAGTGGGGGGGGGGAAGTGGGGGAAGGAAAGGGAAAGGACAAGCATTGTAAGGATGAAAAGAGAAATGCCAAAGAGCAAGATCAGAGTGAAGTGGATCAGCAAAACCACGAATGCTGACTTGTTGGAGAAATAAACTTTTATCGTGCATCGCCCGGATAGTGTATGTTTAACTTATCAGTATATGAACCTAGGTATGCCATGACTTATATTCAACACATACCAAGGCCTTGGACAAGAGAGAAGGCGTTGGTGGTGATCCAGTAGCAGAACACAGCCTGCAGGATTGCATACAATGGGCAGTAGAGAGAGAGAGAGAGAGAGAGAGAGAGAGAGAGAGAGAGAGAGAGAGAGAGAGAGAGAGAGAGAGAGAGAGAGAGAGGGAGGGAGCGAACGAGCGAGAGAGAGAGAGAGAGATAGAGAGAGAGAGAGAGAGAGAGAGAGAGAGAGAGAGAGAGAGAGAGAGAGAGAGAGAGGGAGGGAGCGAGAGAGAGAGAGAGAGAGAGAGAGAGAGAGAGAGAGGGAGGGAGCGAACGAGCGAGAGAGAGAGAGAGAGAGAGAGAGAGAGAGAGAGAGAGAGAGAGAGAGAGAGAGAGAGAGAGAGAGAGAGAGAGAAAGAGAGAGAGAGAGAGAGAGAGAGAGAGAGAGAGAGAGAGAGAGAGAGAGAGAGAGAGAGAGAGAGAGAGAGAACATAAGTGACGCATGAGTTTATTAGCGAAATCTGAAAACAAAGCTAAGAGCGAGCATGATGAACAGGTGTAACATCACACAGTGCACCTGACTGAAGTGGAAGTTACCTTAGGGAATGTGACAGTAAGCGGCACCATGGTCACAGCAAGTCCCCGCATGAACCACTTCATCTGAGCTGCATTGGGCGCTCCCTCCATGCCCTCTGCTGCATTCAGCTGGGTGAGAAGGAGGAGGGGAAACGGGGGCCAGGGGGGAGGAGAGGCAAGTCTGCACGCGCACAAACCTCTGAGCTGCATTGGGCGCTCCCTCCATGCCCTCCGCTGCATTCAGCTGGAATAATAAAAGAGTAGCCGGACACGCAGGGCACACATTGAGGAAAAGGCACATGTGAGACCGTGTCTTATGAGTCTCTTTTTGAGTCTACTAAAAAATAGACTCATAACACAAAGGCACGTGTGAGGGGCAGGGGACAAGTCCCCCCGCACGGACCCCTTCATCTGTGCTGCGTTAGGTGCTCCCTCCATGACCTCCGCAGAGGTGAGCTACGGACGAGAGAGGGGGGGTCAGAGAGAGGAGACGCGAGCAATGCACTGAGCAAGTCCCCGACCGAACCACTCCTTCTGAGCTGCGTTGGGTGCTCCCCCCATGCCCTCCGCTGTGTCCAGCTGGGTATAGGGGTGAGAATGCCTCGTGTAGCATTGTAACGAGGTGTCTTTTGAGTCGACTCAAAGGCCAGGTGGGTATAGGGGTGGGAAGGGGATAGGGAGGTGACCGACAGATGCGTCAGTCAGGGGAAGCAGGTGGAGGGAAGGGGGTGGCAGGGAAAAGGGGGCTGAGCGGGGTCCAGTTGGAGGGAAGGGGGGTGGCAGGGTATTTTGAGTCGACTCAAAATACAACTGGTCAGTCAGGGGAAGGGGGTGGCAGGGAAGAAGGGGCTGAGAGGGGTCATTCAGAGAGAGTGAGATACGTGGCAGCAGGTGGAGTGGGCCGGGTGTTGTGAGAGAGAACCGTGACGTGAACCAGAGGGTTTGAGTGCACTCAAGACCACAAACTTGAGAAAATCAAACCCTAGACTAGACCCCCTGCCCGCACTTCAGCGGCAGCCAAGACGAGCGGTAGCAGGTAGAGAGCAGATCGGGTGTTGCTTGCGAGGCCTGTGAACCAGACAGCATGAGTCGACCCAACACCAGAAGCCTAAAACCCAGGACACATCCAACTCACCTCAACGGCTGCCAGGAGTCCAGCAGACGAGATGAGTGGCAGCAGGTAGAGGGGTCGGGCGAGGTGAGGTCTGAGAACCAGAGGGCACTGTCAGCTGAGTGCTCCCAGCCTTATCCTCCTACCCCCTCCCCCTTCCCCCTGCCCTCACCTCAACTGCTGCCAGGAGTCCAGCAGGTGAGATGAGTGGCAGCAGGTAGAGCGGGTGAGGGGTGGTGAGGTCCGTGAACCAGAGGGTGCCTTTAGAGTGCTCAAAACCACACGCCTCTTTTACCCCCAACCCCTAAACCCCTCTGCCCTCACCTCAATGGCGGCCAGGATGCCAGCAGATGAGATGAGCGGCAGCACGTAGAGCCTATTTTTGAGGCGCCTCAAAAATAGAGCGGCAGCACGTAGAGCAGGTCGGGCGTTGTTGTGAGGCATGAGAACCAGAGGGCTTGACTCTTGAGTGCTCAAAAACCACTGGCCACTTTAACCCAAACCCTTTCACCACTGTATGTAACCCAACCAAAGCTCTAACACCCCAGTCCTCACCTCAACAGCTGCCAGTATCCCAGCAGAGGAGATGAGTGGCAGCAGATACAGCGGGTCGGGCGTTGTGAGGTCCGTGAACCAGAGGGCACCGCCTGTAGCAAAGGATGGCATGTGCTCTGCCATTCCAGTGATCTGTGCATGGGGATGGGGGGGGGGGGGGGGGGGGAGGGCAGGGCAGGGCAAGGGGAAGAGAACTCTGAGGGTCTGAAACCGATGTTTAAATAATATCACCATACTGATTC